>JAJEJO010000249.1:323139-519757 GCA_020662805.1 Glaucomys volans | reverse complement strand
TTTTTTTTTTTTTTTTTTTTTTTTGTACTGGGGATTGAATCCAGAGGCACTCCACCACTGAGCCACATGCCCAGCCCTAATTTGTATTTTATTTAGAGACAGGGTCTCACTGAATTGCTTAGTGCCTCGATAAGTTGCTGAGCCTGGTTTTGAACTTGCAATCCTCCTGCCTCAGCCTCCCAAGTGCTGGGATTACAGGCGTGTGCCACTGCACCCGGCAATTGTTATAAAATTCTAATATTATTGTACCATCTTGTTTATTCTGAAAACATGCCATAAATAGCCCCATAATTCCATGTAGTAAATATTTATAAAATGTCTGCCTAGTATTCGATTTGCTGACTGTATTTGGTCTAATTTGACAAGTTCTTAATGTACTAATTGACAATTTTGTCTTCCAGGAAATCAAAGAAATTATGCTCCTATAATTAGGGATACAACTCCAGCCTTAATTATGCATAATATAGAGGCACAAGTTGGTGGGTATAAATAATTGGAATCTTGGGAGAAAGTCATTGTGGCATATTCTACAACCTGATGACTGGGGGAGAAATATCTATTTTGTCTTAGTCATACAAAGGCAAATTGCAGATACTTCAAAGAAATAATAGACAACTTTACATGTCTTAAAAGGGAAAAATACTAGCAGCAAAACCTCATGAACAATTTTTAGATTATTTTATTAGTTGAAAAATCACATTTTTAAGTGATACTAATAAGAAGAATTAAGTGGGAATGATCCTGAGTCAATGACATTCCTTTGGTAATACAGTTAAGATTTATAAAAACAAAATGCACTCTAAATGCCAAGAAAATCAATAAGATAATTCTGTAAGGATATAGTTGCAAATATCTATTTTAGCTGTGTATGAAATATTTTCTGAATGTGTGAAGAAGATAAAAACTTAAAAGTGAGGCAAAGTTTGAAATAAAAATTCCTAGACCTTCAAAACTTGTTCCAGAATATATTCAAACCAAGATGATTTTGGTAATGATCTTGAAAGTATTCAGCACTCAAAAGAGACTCAACAAAATATAAAATTGACGAGAAAGATAAATATCAATTTAAATGGATAAGAGTGAGTGTTATTATTTTTTGTTTTGTTTTTTCTACGTATAACTTCAAAATAGCTATTTTGTTTTTCTAAGCATATCTTTTTAAACTTTAAATTTGTTATCTTTTCTTGATTTTGTTTTTTGATTTTTTTTATTTAAACTAGAATTTTAGTTTTAATCTAGTATATTTATTGAGAGATTTTTCATTCACTCCTGGGTAGAATATTTGATTATATTCACCATTCATGAGTTTTGGTAAGTTTTTCTTTGATAATTCCCTTTTGTGGTCAAATATAGAGCAGAAAACTGGAGTGCTCACTTTCAAAATGGAGGTGTTACTTCTGTTTGATTGACTTTGGCAGCATTTTATTGCTTCTTTCGCATTTTTTATGCCTTTCCATTTTCATTGTCTTTGTAAGACAATGAATGCTGAGGCTTCTTAAGGGCTATTTCTTTATGACTGTTGCAATGTTTTTGTGGAACCCTTAGTTTTACTCTGGAAGAGCACTTTTAATAACACTGGAAGCAAAATAAATACATTTTGCTTTCAGGGTGTTAGGGAAATATAAATGTACAGAAACCCATTTAATAATTTTGGTTGACTGGGTTGTAATTATTTAGGACTACTCCAAGAAGACATTTTTCCATTTGTTAGGTGATCTATCCAGAGCTTAGTTGAGATTTCTCTATGGTAGAATCTTTATCTACTCTTCCACCATATTACAGGCATCCTAGGAAGGGCAAGCTGAAGAAAAGTTCTATCTTATCAATGGCCCCTGCTCATAAACTGTGAAATAAAGTCTCCTTTGATGTCATCTATTGCCAATTTTTGGGGAGGGGACTTCTATAAGTCAAGGATTTGAGGAAAAGTAAGTTAGGCTTCATGCATGACAAGATTCTTTCTCTCTTGCCTGATTAAAATGAGAGAAAGAGAGAACCCTGAGGAGTATTTTTAATACATTTTCCCCTGACACTGCATAAATCTAGGAACATTTATATGCTAATCAAATCAAAATAGGAATTATTAGTGACTGGAGAGCCCCAACATGGCTGTTATTTTCCCATCAACATATGATAACAGCACTGACGCTGAATTAAGGAGCTGAATATTATATAAGCCCCAAAAGGTTATAATACATGACAGGTTTAAGCAATATTAAATCCTAGAAACCCTGACCCATCTATTACATATTTATTCAGTATTACAAATTGTAAATATTTAAAAATACACAAAGATACAGTGTGGGTAAATTCTTAATGTTTAATGAAATTATTCATGATATACAAAGAGTTGAATAACTCAACAAATACCATGAAGGTTAATGCATGCGAATGAATCAGAAAGTCCAGCAATCAGAATAACACAATGTGTCCTTTGCGAGGATGATCGTGAAATGGAATTAACGTAACCTGATTTTCATGGTTAAGGATATCTCTGAGAATAAAAGGAATCAACTTTCACTGAAGACCTACTACCCGATAATCCAAATCCAAAGTCAGGTTTCCATCTCCTGGGTTGGAACTCATTTATTCTTTGTACTTTTCTCATTTTAATACCTTTTAACGATAGAATCCTGGTTCCTGTTAAAAAAAAATCTACATATTTATTCTGTCTTTTGAAACTTTATCTTTTTTATATCTTAGGAGGTCAGCTGCTGGTTGAGAATAGCTATGATATGTAATCATAGATGAGCAAATAATGTGAAGTTCCAGAAAAAGACCATCAAAAGGAGCTGAGGGAATGGATCCTGCAGGGACATTTTATTTTGATTTCAAGGATATTTATTGTTCTTATTGATAATGATCCCAGATCATGATACAGCAGGTTTAAATTTACACTTCCCATTTTTAATGCAATGCCCACACAAGAAAACCTTGCCTGCAGTGAATGGGGAAGCAGAAAAATTTCTTTGGCAGACTCAATTTGCATCTACATTCAAAATGCCATTTTCAAGTTCCCACTCTGAGTAACAATTGCAGAATTGCTCTTATGTTTATAGAGCCCTAAGGAACCAAGGCAGACAACTATGAATAAGGTTTCAAACAATGCCCTACGAGAAGTTCAATGTTTATAACACAAGATGAAGATTAGTGGAAGAAAATTGTTGGCTGTACAATGTTGAAATCATTCTTGGGTACTTAGTTGGTAAGGTTTTAAATCATTTTTAAATATCTGTCTATCATCTATTGATATTCTGACTTTATGGATACATACACATAATCAGAATCCTTTTTTAAATGAACTAGAAAATAAGAAATATATGTGGACCTCCACTTTCTGGATTCAAAACAGTCATGCTGAATTTGTGTGATAATTTCTAAGAAATCCTTCTTATAATTCTCCAATGAGATGTATGCAGTTGTTTCACTGCAACAGAAGTATTTTTGCTCTTAAAAGAAATGTTATTCATTAGCAAAACTTTTCACATTATTGGCAGTTGTAAATTTAATTTTTGAGCATTAATCAAAGGAATGGCTTTGATGTCATCAATTGGATAAGTTTCTATGGATCTTTTTAAACAGTTTTTTTTAATAAAAAAGCAAAACATACTCAGCTTTACATAACATATTTGACTTAAAAATATCTGTTATTTCCCGAAGAAAGTAAAGGAGCAATAATCATATCATTAACATTCCATCTAATCTCTGTATTTTGGGGTATATTACTGAATAGTTCAAGTTTAATAATTATTTAATTATCAATACTTATGTAAATATAAATATAAAGGCATGCTGTCATCTCATTGGATGACCTCTTTTGCTCCCTGTCTACTATATGAATGAATAAACACTCTCAAATATGAAATACAAAAAGTCTTTGGGTTTAGTCTTAGGGTCTACATAAATGTGAATTTGAATTTGATTATAATTGCTAATGGAAAAAAAAAAAACATAAACTCTTTTCTAATCACTCCAAACTTTATATTCCGAATCACAATATAGAGGCAATAATACTAAGTAATAGGGTTGGATTAACTAAATTACTAATAAGTCAGGGCCTGATCTCTACTAGGAAGCCAAAAATTGTAGGTACCCATATCTGCTAAAACCTTGATAATATTTTCAGTACCTCTACTGACCAATGATTTTGAAACTTAGGCCAAGTGCTTGTTGAACAGCAGGGAGTTGTATCCGTGAATGTCCAATGAAATTGGTTAGGTAATCAAAATCTTAAAAATCCCCAATCTTTTCTCCTAAGTCCTGAATATTCAATCCAGAAACATTTTGTATAGGCAGATGAACACTCAAGGTAGAGGATTAACATGGCAGATTGTTAACGGTTACAAAGAATAATACTGTCTGTCATGTCACATGACATGCTATACTTCATAATCCAGTAGAAACTCAAGTACAGAGGAAGCACTGAAAAAATACTTGTGGCATAAATTAACTGAACAGGAAACATCTATTCAAGAGTTACTCAACCAAGGATAGGTTCTATTTTCACTTAATATTCAGAGTATGAATCAGAATGAGATTAAGCTTCAATTCTTTGTGGGGCTCATGCATAAACAAGGAGCATGATGAAAAAATTCCCAATAGGGGCAATGTCACCTATCAGACTAATTTCTAAAATGTTAGCCTGGTATTCAAAGTGCTTCACGATTTGTATTTTACTGAATTTTCATCTATTTCTCCTACCATTTGGCCAAAATCACAATGTATTATTTCACCAGGCTAAGATCCACTCCCTCTGTGACTTTAAGTCATCTTTTACTTCTTTTGGAGAACACCTTTCTTAATTCATGTATACAAAATTATCACTTTCATGATTCAAAGTTCAAATGTAATAGTATTTGTTTGTGAAGACTTTCTAGTTCTATTGAAATTGGGTCACTCCCTCTACTGTTAGCCCATTGCTATTTTGATTGTATCTATAATGTATCTGTCATTGAATTTTATTAAAAGAGTTTTATTTATAATATTTATAATAGCCTTGAGACATGTCAAGTACTCCATGAAAGTAAGATCTTTGATATATGTATGCTTCGTGGACTTCTACTTATTTTATCTCCACTTAATTTTAACAACACTTATTGTATTGTGTTTCAAAAGAAGAGGTCTACAGGAGAATAAAAGAATGTAGTAATCGGTTAACCTTTTGCACTTTTAAGTACCCAACCAAAATTCTGGTTGTTGGCAGGATGACTCAAATTCAACCCTTTTCAATTAAATTATGAGAGTTTTAGTGGGTAAATAACTACTCTATCATAATTTTCAGCAACAATCTGATGGGATTAAAATGTAAATCAGGGCATTCATCACACATCCTGCTGTTGATAGCAAGACACCCAGCACCTTTGGGTTTCTCAGAGTAATGGTTGTGCCCTTGTCTTTCTCTTCAATGAAGGAATGTGTAATTTTGCTCTGAAGAGTATTCTCAGCAGTTGAATGTCATTAAAAATAAAAATACTGATGGAAGAAATGAGCAGAAATAAACAATTGAGCAATTTACACACTAAAAACAGTGACATAAGGTAGAAAATAATGGAAAAGGGAAAAAAAATGTATAATGATGACTGGGTGACAGATTGCCATCATTTTACTCTCTGGAGTTTTGTCACAACCTTCAGTGGGGAGATAACATTGAACATCTGGTGGACAACCAGTGCGGAACCTCAATGAAGCTGAGCGTGTGCAAGTAGAAGAGCAATGAGCTCGGGGCTGTGGCTCATCTCCTCACACATACCTAAGAAAATAAACTGGGCCAAGAATCATATTCACTGATAAGAGTTGCCTTCTGGGAAAACATTTGAGTCATAATACACAGCTCTTTCACTGCCACCAAACAGTAGGAAAATCAGCTGAACCATGCTAGTCATTGTCAAATACTGTGGACAACATTTAACCTCAGTGAAATTGAGTTTATCTTGTGAGATATGAAAAATAGTAACTGAATATTACCGTTACTCTGTAGCAATTATGATGATATTTTTACCAGCACTTTTAAAACTGCTATATAAGGATATATAATGCAATAAAAGGACAAGCATTGCTTTTCTTCTTATAACTGTGCAATTATCTGAGTAGGGACCTAGTTTTCCAAGAACAGAAGATACCATGCTCTGTTTTGCAGTTCTGAAATAAAAGTACCATCCTTCATATAAAATGTTAAAAATCATATTGCATGTAACTTTGATTTTTTTATTAGTTAATTAACTTATTACTTTTCTGGTGTTTGAGGAGAACTGGAATATATTTTGAACATTCTCAGTTAACTTATTGGCCTGATCTGTCTTTCCATTAGTGACCTTAATGCTACTCAGGGCTTTTAGGGGTTGATATTCCTAATCCCTTCTCGCTGCCATGTTCCATCAGCAGTTGAATTCTAGTGAACACTGAATAACTGGAAAAGCTCAGATATATAGCAGTTGCCAATTCCTGAGGTGTAACTACTTCCTATTTGGCTGATCTCAAGCTACCAACATTATACTGTAGAGCTGGAAGAGTAGCCTACAATCAGTTCTCACCAGCTGGGAAGAGTTGGCTCTAGCATACCCCTGCCTAATACTTCATATGCACTAATTTCTTTCAGGAGAAAATGAAAAAAAGTGGAAATGACTCTAAATTTTTTTCTTAACTTTCTATCTCAAAAACAACCAACATTACTCTCTGAAGCCTTTACTAGTAAATTTGTACTTTGAAAATAAACAATGAGATTAATAAATAATGAGAATATTATATATTGAGAATAATAAATATTATATATGAGAATAATAAATAATTCAATATTACAGGTACTACCTTCTAAGAGTTATGAAGATAACAGGTATGTCTGCTTTCCATTCAAATGTGGAACCAGGTTAAATTTTGTAAAAATTCCTGCACAGATTTCTTGGTGAACCTTCTAGTGGGTAAAGATACTGGTTTTACCTGTACTATATTGATCTCTAGCAACTCTCTACCCACCCCTAATTACACAAACCTGTCTATCATGAGCACGTGTTTCCAGTTTTGTTTTAGAATTCATTTCTCTTTGTACAGACAGCATCTGCAGATGGAAATTGCAGATATGTTCTTTATTACAGACACATCAGGTGTGCTGCTTCATACTTCTGGTGGGCACATATTAGACAGTTAGCCATGTGACTTTTCCAGGTAACTAAATATTGACAGTTGAAAAGGAATTTTATTTTTAAAAAGTAGGTTTTCCTCTATTGTGAAATCTACCTGTGAAATTCCCTCTGAGAAACCCAGCCTGGTATTGACAGTAAATAACCTGAAAGGAATTGAGTTCTATTTGGTAGTACAGAAGTTTTCACTCTGAAAACCTCAGGAGACAGAACCTTCTTACAGGACTGCCCTTCTGAGCTGGAGCACTGAGGAATTGCATGTAGTTTGTTCTATTTAATCTGGCTTATTCTGTTTTCTACTCAGTAATTTCCCAAAGTAATCAATTGGATTAATTTCCAATTAATCGCCAATTTCCATTGATTATTTTCATTATTTACTACTAAAAACTTCAGAGAATAATGTTTGGTTGTTTGTGAGACTGAAAATTGAGGTCTCCAAGAAAAACAAATTAAGAAGTCTCCAAGTTTTATATTGACTCCTGGAAGACAAGTGCACCCACCTTGTATTCCACGTCAAAAAGAGAGTTTCTTATTAAGACACCGAATATTTCTGCTCTAGAATTCACATGACCTTGACTTCTGGTAGAATTTTTGACTCTACCACCGAATTATTTTCTATAAACCCTGAAATTCTTTCATTGGTTCCTGTTTCACTTATTTTGCTCCATTTTCTTTTGAAAGTTGAAAAACCATTTTCTCATTACAAATATTTGAAGCCAATTATTAAGTCTAATTCTAGCCTGGGTATATTCTCCCTAGTACTTTCTGTGGCAGACCCATCAAATCTTTTTTTTTTTTTTTAAATCTTTTGTTTTAGTTGTAGGTAAACGCAACGCCTTTATTTTGGTTTTATGTGATGCTGAAGATCGAACCCAGGGCCTCATACATGTTAGGCATGCACTATACCACTGAGCCACATCCCCAGTCCACCATCATATCATTTTCCCAAGCAACATACAACAGATATTAACACTCAATTTCCTAAAGATATCAGTAGTTTTTCAAACCCCCAACTATGGTTTCATTTTCCTTACTTTATTTTCAGGTCAGATATAATGTACAAAACATTCACCCAGTGAGTAGCTAGGACTTTCTGAATCTGATGCTTAAATTTCTTTTATTTCCAAGCTGGACAATTCTAACTTTCCTCATCATGTCTTCTTCTTAGAGACTTCAAAGCACCATTGCATTAAGCATGCAAAGAAAATAACAGTAGTCTGTATTTCCCTCCTTAAGATTAATTGGAGATTTGTTTTATGTAAATAGAATTTTGTGTTCGGGACTAATTGGCAAATATATTTCCCAAATGATAATCTTAATTCAGACTCCTGAGATGAAAATGGAGAAAAGAAACACCTTATCCTGATCCCCAAAGAATAAATGGCTATGGACTTGACTGTGATAATTCTGCTCCATGTACACCCTTCAGGCTCAGCTTCAGAGAATAGCAATTGGAGAGGAGTCAGGACTCAGCTCTGCCAAGAACATAAGATACCATGTCATCTTTTGTTGTTCTGAAATGAGGCTAACAACACTGGTGCAGGATGTTAAAAAATTATAACAGATGTTACTCTCCTAGAAAAATGTCAAATATCTCATTGCATTTATCCAGTTTCCACTGAGAAATATGAAAAAGCATTGCATTTTATTAGAATGACCAAGAATAAGCAACTTGATAGTTAAACCCACTGATTAATTTTATTTAGCATTTTGTGTGTCTGCTTCTTAACATGAACATGATAAAAAGTAAAGGAAAAGATTTTGTACACTTTTCTTTCTAACTTACATTTTTTGTGATTTTACTTAAATCATTTTAATCTAATATTTTTATCTAATATATTCTAAAATTCTAACACTGGGGCTTTATACTCATTTGTATTTTTTCATTGGATCCTTCTAAGAAAAATTGGACAGACATTAACATGACACAAATTAATTGAGCAGGAAACCCAGAAGCAATGTCCAACAATGCTAAATTCCCATTCTAAAGCTTAATTTCTAAGTGCTCAAACTTTGACTTGCAAACCTTTTTCTATAAGGTTGATTTACTGCTCACCTGAATACGGGAGGTTGTTTTTAAACTAGTCAGTATTGACTTAATTATTGTCCCAGAAGAATTTTTGCACATTCATTTGACTTTAACTTTCTGGCAATTCTATTCTCCTAGCAGGGTAAAATCCACAATGTTCACATCAATTGAAGAGGGCCCAGGAGACAAAAGTTGATGAGGTTTTAGACACATATGGGGACTTGCTGTCCTAGCATAGCATATTTCTCCAATAGATCTAGTAGAAACCTACAATATGAGGGAAAGAAAGAAAAGCAGAAGAGTTGTTTTCTCTCCACCATAATGATAAAATACAATGGTTGTGCCCTCTATTCCTTGATATGAATAATACTGATGAATACATTTAAAAATGTTCACTCGCAATAAAGATCATTGAAAGCACCAATAAAAATATTGTTTTTCCAACTGATGATCTATAGAGAAAATGACTATGCTTGGGATCACTCAGGCTGTAAAGAAAAGTAATCTCTTCACCCTACTGAAAAATCATATATTAATTAATAGAGGGCAGAATATTGGCAAGAAAACAAATTCTACTTAGCAATTTCATACAGTAGATTTTCAATAAATATTTTCATATTGATTAAACAGTCCATATCTAGTCTTCTCAGAGGTATGTGCAGCTCATATGCACTTTGGAAGAGGATGCATACTCCAAACTATCGAAAGACATACAAGGAAAATAATAATGACACATGTAATATGAATAGTTCTGTTCTTGGTTTTTAGAAAAGAAAAAAATATTATTCACATACAAATGGCCAGAGTCTTAAATGTGGGGTGAAACTCAGAGACATAGAAAGCAAATATGAAGGAATTCCAGGTGTAATGTAACTGCAAGGGAAAGAATGTGGGAGTATGGAAGACAGCACACTGAACAAGTGGAGCATCTGAACATGACAGTGTACAGGAGACAAGGAACATTTTCCTTCTCAGTTACTCTTGTACCATCACTATCACTGTGGTACATTTTATTGATTTTTGCCAACACTTCTTTTACATCCATAAAAAATAAATCATGAGCATCTAGATTAGTTAAACCAAGCACCTTGGGTAGTTTCATAAGTGGAATCTTCCTGTTTTATTTTTAGTACTTGGATCTTTTGTTGCAAATTAAATGAGTACCTTTTCTTTTCATCTGCTCTTAAAAATAGACAGGTAAGGATTGTGATGAGATACAACTAGAATAGGCTATTACTCCTTAGAAAAGTCCAATAAGATCAAAGTGAATATCAAAGACAGTTTATCATCTGTATTTACATTTACTTTTCTCACTGAACTTGATGGCATTTGAAAGCTTTTCCTATTGAAAATATATCCCTATTAAAATATATTCAAATTAGGGAAAGGAATAAGGTCCAGCTACACAGTACCCTGAGTCTTTGTACCAGGGAGTGCACAGAACATTTTTGCAACCCTAGAAGGATGGGGGTCATGCATTCCTCCCTGAAAATCTTCCATTATAATATCAATAAGAAGTTTGTTTTAAAGATTCAGTATTTTTAAAATGATCATAGTTCAATTTATAGTTCATTTTATTTTCTTCTATTTTCTTAATCCTCCAAATCACATACTTACAAAGAAAGCAATGGTAGAAGCTATATATGTCTATCCTTTCAGGTATGGTACATTTAAAATTATCTAGGGGTACACATCCAATCCACTGCCATTTTTCATGAATTTCAAAGGCCTCCAGCTTGTTTACTGGCAGATTTTATACAATCTCTACTTCTAGATGATTTCTTATTTTCTGTTCAAGGCAATGCTACTCTTCAAGGCAAGAATAATTTCTTCTACCTACAACCAAAGGCATTTTGATAGCAGTAGTACTCATAACACATTTTCTTCCTGGAAACTGGGTATTTGTTTTGTTTTCTTCCTTTTCTTCATTTTGGTGAGAATGTGTATTCTCTATTCAGAGGTGTGTATGTCTACTTGTCCAGTATTGAGGGAATGTATTATCTCTGCAATTATTGTGTTTTCAGGCATATTTGGGAACAAACTACAATCATAGTTTCAACATTGATGTAGTAATGCCTTTCACCAAAATGAGAATTATGTAACCTCTGAAAGGTCTTGTTTATGCTTATATGTATTATATTTTATGTGCAAGGATAACTGTGATGTAATCTGCACAGATATCAAAGCCTCACTTATTTCCGTTACAATCTGAATTGTATGCATGCATTGTCTATGAAGATATCTGTCTATTTTTATGACTACCATTGTTTCTGTTCTTGCTAAATATCCTAGACACAGTAGCTTCATTCATTTCTATATCTCATAAAACTGTACTGACTACTTATATGACAAGTTCAATGGCTTATGATAATGCAAAGGCATTATTTTGTTTTGAATCCTCACTTTGGACTTATCTCTGCTTGAATTGATATCAGCTGGGGCATGTTCAAAAGCTGAATTCGTCATTTACAAATGGTTCACACACTTGCTCAAAAAGTTGGTGATGGCTGTCAGCTGAAAGCTGGGCTGAGTTCTTGGCTAATTTACAAATGGGCCTCTGCATGGACTGGAGAAACAGAAGAGTAGTAGCTGTTTTCCTAGTCACGTGATATAAGAGTAGCTGTCTAATTCTTCATACACAACACGTAAGTACAGATAGTGTTGTGAGAAGGGTGGGAATATCACAGGAGGAACTGGGCCCCTTAGTTTTTGTGTCCCAATCCAGCATGATTATTGACCACACATAACACACAGCTGACACATCAAGGGCTTAATGAAAGCGAGAGTACATTCCTAATTGACACTGAATAGTCCATGTCCAGAGTGAGAATGGCACTGGTGTTTCCCAGGGGTCCTGACTGTATACCCCTATAGTTCCTGGTTTTGTCAGATCTGTGGACCTAATTGAGAGCAACCAAGGTCGTGTGTTGATAGGTCCCGTTTTTAATGCTCAATTTTCACAGGGATATTTACTGATTGATTTATGTTTTAAGGTCTGTTTTTACATGTGGGGAGATGGGAGTGGTACATTTTTGTTGCCCTTGTGGTTTGCAGACTTCCATCATCCCTGGATGAGACATCCTATTCTCTTGAGAGATTGAATGTACATTGTCTTCTTATGAAAGCTGACCTTATCTCCCTTTGTGAATGTGTCCCTGTGATCCAGCTCCATGGTTCATACTTATGCCTATCTAACCTACCTATAACAACAATAAACCTCTTCTTGAAAAATAGGAGAATTAGTACCTAGCTAGTTCATAACATTTCTGAAACTTACCCGGATGCATGCTATAGGTTCATTGATTATTGCTCATTCTGGTTCCCTGGAAATAATTTCTTGTGTCTCTTTGCCTTACACTCAGAATCACCTTTTATTTTCCATTAAAAAAAATCCTTTATTTACAGTTGAGTAGTTTTTTTTTTAAACTTCTCATGTAGTAGGTAAAGGGTTTAAAAGACTCTTACATTTATATTATCACTGTAGTCTTTATTCTTTGTTAATATCATTACTTAAAAATGGATGGAATTTCTATGAATCAATTATAATTTATTATACTAGATAAAATCTATTCAATTGCAATCTGCTTGAGATACCCTCTATAGTACTTTGAACTCCAATGAAGTTAGTGGAGGACACCTCTAAGATACTAAGAAACCTATTGCTTAATTATAAGGCACATACTAAGGAATATTCGAATCGCTATTAGGCATTCCCTTAAAATATTTTGAGTTAAAAAAAGGTCTCATGTTGCAGAGACATTTGTCATGAAGCACCCTAATTTGGTAACATTCTTGATTTTATATTTACTCTAAACTATTTCTGACTTTAAGAATCTATTTTCTGGTTAAGATCAGAAAATGAGAAACAGGCCATATCAAACCCTTAAATTCCTAGTTTGTTTCTGTTCCCTCTAAATACTTCTAGATAGTGTTAATACTTCCTTCATTTCTCTTTTCATAGTTCATGATAGGCAGAGAGACAGAAGTCAGTTGGAACTCTATATTCTATCCAGGAAAAGCCATCCCATGGAATGTATGAGTTTATTAGGACTTCTCTCTAATTCATTCCCATGTTGCCACAAACAGTAGGACTGACCAACTTTTTAGTCACTTCCTACCACTAGTGTACCTCCTATGGTCTCCACATTTGACACCCACTTCCAGGAACCAGTTCTGTTCTGTCTGTTGCTGATTACACAATGGTCCCTGAACATGGTGACTTCAAACAACAGTGATTTTGTTTATCCTGTCATTCTGTGGTTTAGGAATGTGGGCTAGGCTCAGCTGATATTTAAATGGCAGCCAGGTTAATCTGGAAAGTACCTACTATCTTTACTCACGTGCTTGACATGAGGATGGAGAAAGATGGAAGGATGGCTTTAAATGTTTCTCTCCCCTTCCATGAAGTCACTGGGCATTTCCAAATATTCTCTTCAGTAGGATAGTTTGACTACTCACTGGTGATTCAGAAGTCCAAGAAGAAGAGCATTCTGGACACAGAAAATAGAAGCTACCTCTTTTGTAAGGGCTGGACTCAGAAATTAGTATCAAATCACTTCTGCCATGTAGTCATAGAATTTGTCAAAATTCAAAGGAAGGTCAAAAAGATTCTCATCTCTCAAAGAAATTAGTATGCCCCAAATGTGACTACTACTTGTTATTGTTTATTGAGTATGTGGTCCTTAGCTAACTGCATATATATATTAACTATGCTGTTCACAACAGCTCTGCAATTATTATTGCCAACAACAAATTGGAGAAGAGTGCATCTTCCCTAAGAACATATCATATAACAAGCAATGGCAAAATAAAATTTGAATATTTTTCTGAAAAAAAATGACTATCTTTATTGGACATTTAATAGTCAAACACAAACATGTTTGCTAGCACAGATGTTTCAAATTTATTTATATTCTATGATAAGCCACAAGTCTGAAATTAAAGGTGGTGGTTTGGATTACATATTTTAGATTACATCTTTTTAGCAGAGAGGATTAATAGAATCTATTTTGATTCTTGAAATGGTTTTCCTTTTTTCTCCCCCCAAAATTGACTTATCTTTGAGGGGATAAAAGAAAGAGTAATGCTTAGGTAGTAACATTTGGAAATTTCTACTTTATTCCACTTGTAGGCATTTGCCAAAATTTATCCTCAATGTGCCTTTTGCTCTTTGTCTCTTTCTTTTCATTCTTACTGTTAACCATAGGAAAACTTTTCCAGTTTTCCTGCAGTGAAGGTTCACATTCATTTTCTCTGATCATTTTATGTTTTTACGCTTTCACCTCCTATTAGTTTCTGCGAAGGCTGACAAACTTCATATGCTATTCTTTGCTGCAAGCTAAGAGATCTTTCTGTCTCTTTCTGAAACTTTTGATCTGCTATCTCTTGCCTTGAAACCATCGAGCCTGCTGTTTTTATATCTTAATTGGTTTTCTTAATTTACCCATATTTATTCCCTAAAAGATGGCAGGATAAATTTTTCAATTTCCTCCAACTCTTACAGATTTCACAACATTTGCATTTACAATATACTTTAAAAGGCATATTTCTTTTTCATTTCTAATATCTTTTAATAAAGCTCTATTAACTTTTCCTCTCTGTTCCTCCGTTGTACTTGAGCATGATAAGCAAATATTCAAGGAAAAAATTATACAGCAGAGAATATTTTTTCTTGTTAATAAAATAGTTCTCCTGACCAAAGCTTTATTTTCAGATGTTATTGGTTTCTTTTTTGTCATGAACTTTAGTTTATCAAATCTAGAAATTGCATGGGATTCTTGACCCACTATAATCCAGAAATATATTTAGACTGGGAAAAATGCTCCAAAAGAAAATAAAACTATGACCTTCTCTGAACTCTGTCCTATTTGTAGAATAAAAGCAAAGAGCAGACACAGAAATGCTGAAACACTGGCAGAAAGTCTGTGAAGTAAATCCCAACTCAGAAAACTTCTGTGCAGATGTGGAAAGTCCATTTATATTACCTTGTTCTCAAGTAATGGATGGATCACCACATTGTAATCCAGTATAATATTGTCAAGGACTAGCATAAACTGTTTTATGATTACTTTATATAGGTTGTGAGATTGGGACTAGCAGGGGAAGAAAATTTAGACAAATCCTAGAGAATCAATGACAAATTCCTTTCTAAAGATAGTTCTCTTTGGACAATAAGAAATCTGTTTCTCCTCTCTCTCTCTCTCTCTTACACACACACACACACACACACACACACACACACACACACACTTGAATGTTTAAGCTAAAGAATGAGAATTACTTTTAACATTGTCATCACCTGAAATTCATTAAGACCTGTAGAGCATTCATGTTAAATACTTGGGATACTCTGTATCAAGACAGAAATTAAGACACATTTGTTGAGCATTTGGTGGGTGCCCGAACTTTTCTTAGGCATGTTTATTTGTGTTATCATTATTGCAAAGTTTATGATGTGGTAATATCTGGTAAATTTGTCAAATAAGATCTACAGATAATAAATGTCAAAAGCTAGAGAAATTCAAAACAAGGCAGTCTTCATGAGCCATAAAAGGCAGATTTTTATGAGAAGGAAACTAAGTAGTGTGTTCACTCTACTAAACATCCAGCTGAAGAAAATGATATTATGTTGGAATCCAAACCAGAACCATCTGAAGATCAAAGACTGTATTTTATTTTTTGAAGCAAATCAAGGCCTGGAGTGATGCTGTTTTCAGTTGAAGGGCATAGATCTCACTGGTTAACAACAGAACTATGCCAAAGGACTTCCCAATGGGTTAGGCTCTTCATGTTACACCATACAGATTTTCTTTCTTCTGGCACCTGAAGAGTAATTTCCTACCTTCTACGAGAATGACAATGATCTTTTGAAGGCGTCTTTGTGATCCGTTTCTTGTTTGAAGATGAGGGAGTTTTGGTAACTACTTTAGGCTCCTACTCATTTCAGGATTCTTGTTCTTACCTTCATTTCTACCTTCATTTGTGTGTGTGTGAGTGTGTGTGTGTGTGTGTGTGTGCACAGTCACATACTTCTTTTTAGTTATAGAATAATGTACCCAACTGGGTCTTAGTTTTATAACTACCATGAGAGATAAGGAAACAAAATGGACCAAGGCCTGGCAGGCCACAGCTCCCAAACCAATTGTGCTGAATATTTTCCTATAGCCCACAACTAAAAATTATTTTTATATTTTAGGTGGTTGAAAACACAAAAGAACACTTATCGCACACTTTTGAGAGTTATGTGAAATTCAAATTTCAATGTCAGTAACTGAAGTTTTTTTGTTTTGTTTTGTTTTTTGGAGCAAAGTCATGCTCATTTGTTTACCTCTGGTCCCTGGCTGCTTTTGTGCTGCTACAGCTGAGTCAAGTAGTTAGGACCGAGGCCATATGGCCCACAAAGCCATATTTACAAATTTACATATTTACAATTTAGCCCTTTAGTTTGCTGACCCTTGTAATCCATGCACAAGTCACTCTTTCAGATTTGAGTATTTTCTTAGACTAATTTGCATTGTCAACTGAGGACAATGGAAGACCTTGATGAATTCTTCACGGGACTTGTACTTAGGGTATTCTCACTCACAATACTAATCCTTTCATCATATGGGCTCTGCCAGTAGTGACTGGGAAATCCATACATTTGACAATCAAAAGAAAAAGATGAAAAATTGATTTGAAATATACAGGAGATTCAGTAAAGTTTCTGTTTGATTTTACGCTGACCCAAAGGAAGGGGATTAATTAGGTTATGTATTCAAGGACAGGTGATATTCGTTTTCTAGAAATATGGAAATTGGTGGAAAATAATGTTTACTTTTTTAAAGAAAGGCTTTCATGTTCAGGTCTTAAGACACTGCTCTAGGAAGCTTTAAATTTCCCCTGTTTTGGGTAGCATATATTTTTGTCCAGTGCCAAAAACAAAATAAACAAAATTGTCTTAGTTTGAAAGTAACTATTTCCATTGTCATTGAATAATTTTCTTTTCAAATTGTTCCTAATGCATCTATTCTCAATCTTTAGAATTCTCTCCATTTGTTTAAAAAGTTATCTGAGGATCTAACCCTGGAATCCTGAAAGAATGTTCCTATTAGCTTGGAATGCCCAGATAACAAAAGGCTACCAAAGTCACTTTGAAATCTACTGACATCATACCAAAAAATTACAGAGACATGCTACCAATACATCTCCTTGGAAAACAGCACTACAGAGGACTCAGATAATATGAGATTGATATTGATAAGGGTAGGAAAAGTAGTGAAATATCTTGGCATATTCTTTTCACTTATAAAACATGTTGTGCTATTCTAGTTTCTAAACAAACGAAGAATGGTAAGTCAACCTAGTTATTCTGAGATTAATCGAGTCTCCTATCATTATGATATGGAGACAGTGAGTACTAATAAAAAATTACCTCCTCTTTCTTCTTCATTCGAATCAAACAAGGTTAGATGTCTCTTTGCTCCACCAACTTATTCTATCATCAATGCTTTGGAGCTTTTTTTTTTATCAGCCTGATTTATTCACATTTTTGCTTTCTTATTATATCCAACAAAATAAAGTTGATACATCTGTAAACAGTTTACGATTTTTAAAACCAAAACCAAATGATAAGCGCAAGCAAATAATTGTGCAGGTCAGATTCCAGGCACAAGTAGAAATGTCAATAAAAATGATCTTGAGCTAAAAGTTTAATAGGTAATAGAAAGTAAGACAAGAAGACAACTATAGCCAAAATATGGGTTTGGGGATGCTCCACAGACTTAGTTCAGACACATAATCCTGAAAGTCGTGAAACAAAGAAAAGGTATTGACAAATAGATTTGAAGAAGTTTACATATGAAGAGAAGGTACAGATTCCCTCTATTTACCTCCAGTATTGGGCATGAAAATTTCTAATTAAGAATTTTTTGGTTGATATTTATATGACATACTTATTTTGGAATACTTAGTAAACATATTTGCTATTATTATTTTCATTTAGTAGCATTAACAACTTCTTTTTTTTTTGTTTGATTGGGGGGTACTGGGGATTGAACTCAGGGGTATTTGACCACTGAGCCACATCCCCAGCCCTATTTTCTATTTTATATAGAAACAGCGTCTCACTGAGTTTCTTAGGGCCTTGCTTTTGCTGCCTGAGCCTCCCGAGCTGCTGGGTTTACAAGCATGTGCCACTGTGCCCACCTGGTAAGTTCTAAGATGCCCTTGCCTTGCAGATGGTTGATGAATAGTGGTGCTAACCTTTATGCAGGGAATGATTTTCAGTTGTGCTGGAGAAAACGGGCTTATTGAAGACTTGCTCTTCCACTTGGACCTGGAAAATGAATTCAAATAGCACAAAATATCAAACAAATATTTTCTTATAATTAATATATAAAAAGTTATAGTTGTTATTTAGCGAACCCAAAATAGTGAATGAGAAATTCTAAAGCATAGCTAAGACTTCTGGTGAAAGATAGTAAAACAGAAGTGTTTTTCTCTTCTCTAAAATCTCCCCAGATTAACTGTTACAGAAATGTCATTTGCAAATCTCCTGTCCCCTCGAATTTAGGAAAAACAATTCCCTATCCTGTGATGCCCCAGTTTGACCCTTATCTCTATAATGTGCAGACTGGAGAAGGTTCCAGAAGAGAGACTGTATTTTTAAGGCTGCTTCTGACTTTGGGTGATTCTTTTTAAATCTATCTCTGGCATCAAGATATACCAATGGCCAAAATCCATCATACCATGAGATGATAACTTTTTCCAATCAAAGGAATTATCTTCTTTGCTCATCTCCACCTCTGTCATTTTTCTTTATCAACACAGTGGAATAAGCCATCTCTTTTCAGCTCCTGTTCCTAAAACTACATATTAAAACCCATTAGAAAAAATAAATAAATAAAAATAAAAATAAAACCCATTAGCACAGGGAGGAAACCACCAGAAAAGGATCTGCCCACTTTATGTCCTTTCGAACTTCAGGTTGAACCACACCTGTTTTTCTTTCTTTCTTTTTTTTAATTTTTGGTACTGGGAATTGAACCCAGGGCACTTAACCACAGAGCAACATCCCCAGCACTGTTTTTTAAAGTATTTTATTTAGAGACAGGGTCTAGCTGAGTTGCTTAAGGCCACTCTCAGTTGCTGAAGCTGGCTTTGAACTTGCAATTGTCCTGCCTCAGCCTCCCGAGCCACTGGGATTACAGACGTGCACCACTGTGCCCAGCAGTTTTTCTTTTTTTAAAGGAAGAGAAGAAAGAGAAACATATTAAAGAGCACTATATTTAATAAAACAAAAACATTCACAGTCTCAAACTGCAATGAACACTTTTTAATAACATAAGCTTATTAAAGGCCATATGCTTCCATTGATTTTGAGAAAGATTCTGATTTCTCTGAGGTTAAAGAGTCTGTCCTACTAGTTCCAATGAGCAATACTTTGCTCAGGGTTGTGAGGTGTACTCATCGGGTGGATTAAGGTAGAACTGAAGAAAGTCTCTGACAGAATTGTGGCAGGTGATATGAGCTCAAGAGGTGGCCCTTTAAATCTTTACTATTTACCCAATTCTTTGAAATTACATTAACAATAATGTACATTGACAGTGGTGATGACGTATAACAATTAGTGAGAACTTTATGCATATATTTTTCTAAGATTGCAAAACCCATCTTTTTGTTTTACCAATAATACCAATACCAATAATAATATTGCCTCCCATTTTTCAGATGAAGATAGTGAGTCTTTAAAGAATGCATATCTTTATAAGATCACAGAACAACTAAGAAATAGAGACCCTTCTAGATCTAGTCAACCTGACCCAGGATGCATCCTTTTCAATGATAGAACTACCTCTCTAATAGGTAAATACTCTTGATTGTAACTCAACTAACAGTTCACCCTTCAGAGTGTAATCCATTCAGGCTACCTACAATATTTATTGTCATTATCTCATGATTTAGTAGCCATTAGAAGTGTCCCAATGTTGGAAAAATCAAGTCTAAGTTCCAAAGAATGATTTTAAGATGTTCTACAATACAGAACTGAGCTTTCCACCTCACTCCCTACTGATCCTTCATATAAGTCTTTTCTTAAGTCAAAATAGCCCTTTCACTCTGAAGGCACTGTATACATCCTTATCTCTGGATTCTTTTACTCATGTAGCATCTCATCTGGAATATTCTCCTTTCTTCTCATTTTAAAATAACACATAGTACTAATGAGCTAGCTGTATAATCCCTCCATTTTTTCAGAGTTTCATAGATTATTTCTACAATTTGTCCTAATCCCAATGCCACAGGTTTTACTTCTATATTTTCATTTGACTTATCTTTCAGAGCCTTAGGATTTTTAAAGATCTTCTAACAATATGTAACTTTTAAAAAATATACCAAATCAAGTTCCTTATCAATTATAACATGATAGAGAATGGTGACACAGTCTTATGTTTCTAAATTTCCTTATAGCGTACAGTATGATGGCTTTTTCTACTGAATTCATTATAGTGATATTTAATGTTACGAATAGAATACAGGAGTTTAGAATTTGAGCACAGGGAAAAAAAGTCTGTATTTCCAAATTTACATATGCTACAAAATAAACATTGCATTTGCTGAATTTTAACAGCAAATAAATTTTTAAAAAATTGGTATTATCACTTAAAATTAAATAATATTTGTAGCAAACCTCTTTGAAAATGACTTTGAATGATTTCTGAGTCCAGAAATTCTTATTCTGTATAGTCCTCTACCCTTGAGTGTGGTCTACACATGCTGCCTTTCCTCTAACAAATAGAACACTCTAAGAGTAATTTCAGGTTACTTCTATGATTCAGTCATGTAAGACAATGACTTCCAATTTTCTGGTAAACTTTCTTTCTATCATGTTGATTTCAATGAAGAAAGCAGTGAAGTTGCAGAGGCCCACATGGCAAAGACCTGGGACAGCTTCTGGCCAACATCTAGCAATATGCTGAAGTTCTCATCACATCAGTCCACATGGAGCTGAGTTTTCCCAGCTACCAAGTCAGTGAACTTGGAGGATGATGCTTCTGCAGTCGAGTCCTCAGATGAGACCCCAGCCCATGATTGCAGTCTGTGAGACCCTGAAGCATAGAAGTCAGCTAAGATTAGATTTTTGACCACTAGCAACTGAGCTGATGCAAGTGTATTATTTTAAACCACTAAGTTATGGGTGTTAATGTACTAAATAATGTTTTCTTCCACTTACACTTACATGGTTTCATTTCCATAAAATCATTAACTGAAACTTTTAAATCTTTGTCACAGTCTGTATTCTCTGAATGAGCAAGAACAATCAGTCATATAGACCTGATTCTAAGAGTAAAAATCGAGAAGTCTTCTTATCCATTGTATCTCATTTCACATTTGTAACAATGCAGTGAAGTAGATTGAAAAGATGAGCCAGGCATAGTGGTGCCCACCTGTAATACCAGTGACTTGGGATGTTGAATCAGGAAGATTGAAAGTTTGAGATCCACCTCAGCAATTTAGCAAGGTCCAAAGCAACTTAGCAAGACCCTGTCTTGAAATAAAAAAATAAAAAGGACTGGAGATGTGGCTCAGTGGTTAAGCATCCCTGGTTTCAATCCCCAGTATCTATCAATCAATCAATCAATCAATCAATCAATCAATCATGGGAGTAAATGTCTATTTTTTCCATATTTCAGACAATACCAATATGACATGAATAAGGTATATATAAGAAAATGTATCTACTAGAGTGAAGGTAAAAGTCATTTTTTTATGCTTTTTATCTTATTGGAAAAAATGTAAGAAATCAGGAAAAAATAGAAAAGCAATAGAAACAGGTAATTAAAGTGCTAGGAGGAAAATGAGCCATAGTGATGAAGGTAGAGCCAGCAACCTGGCAATTAAGCTGTGCAAGCAAGAGAACATTCTGGAGATAGGAGGACTTTGTGCTACAACTTCTCTCTTCAACTGCCTGGCTCTTCCTCCTCCTTCTCCAGACTTCAGCTCAAACCACACTTGCTCAGAGAAACATTTCCAGGTCACCAACAAAGCCCTACATCCAGGCTTCCACATTCAGCACCAGGGAAGTTCTCTCCATTGAGTTTAAGCCTGTGGATGATCACAGAGTCTTTGTCACCCCCTTTGCTTTTTAGCCATTTCCATGGGGAGCACTGAGGGTGGCCCAGGTTAGAGAGCAGTTCTTGGGGGATGTTCTCACAGTCCACCTCTTCCTTCTCTAGGGTGGAGACCCCCATGCCAGACAGCAGTTCAGAAGTCTTGCTGAAATCCCATCCCCACGTGAAGCTGGTGGTAACAGTGCTACTCTGGTCTGGAATCTCCTGGAGGTGTTCCCTATGCATGGTATCCACAGGTTCGGGCCATATTTTATTTTAATGTTCTCACATTACAAAAGAATTTGTCTTCTCCACAGATCTTTATGGTTTTCCCTCCTGTTTAGTGGAAAAATACATAAAAAGAAAATGGATTAAAAATTATGTGTGCGTACAGGTTGGGGATACAGCTCAGTTGGTAGAGCGATTGCCTCTCAAGCACAAGGCCCTGGGTTCAATACCCAGCACCACAATTATGCATGTGTATATATGCGTGTGCATGTAAAAGAACATTAGCAATATTTTATTTGAGAAATCTGTGTTCACTCTAGATAAAAGCCTTCCACTTTCCTGGCAGCTAAGTGTGTCAGACCATTTGCAGCCTGCCAGACTGGGTGAATCTGAGATCCCCACAAAGGATTTTTTCTCCTAGGACTGACCCAGCATCATCGCAGATGAGGTCCAGAATATCTGCCTGCACATCGGGTAACTGTATAAAAAAAGGAGGAATTTTGGGGAAGTCTTCAGGACTTCCCCCAAAACAGGAAGTTTCCCCTGTACTTGCTTTCAGCTTTTTTGTGCCACTAAGCAAACATTTAGCAGAGAAGAAAAAAACAAAACATAACAATTTGCTCAAACTGCTAAGAAACTCAACAGGCAATACCAAGTTATAGCAGCTGCTTTATAGTACCTTTCTGGAGACTAAGTATGTTCAATTAAGAGTATATGGATGAACGGGTGTGTGTGTGTGTGTGTGTGTGTGTGTGTGTGTGTGTGTTCCCACAGATTTCATTGAACAAGGAGCATGGATTTAATTTAGGTATTTATGAGAACATCAATCATGCTAAGTGAAAGAAGCCAATCCCCAAAAAACAAAGACTAAATGTTTCCCCTGATAAGCAGATGATATAAATCTGGTTGGGGGGTGAGGGTGTGAGAGGAATGGAGGATCTTTAGATTACGTAGAGGAAAATGAGGGGGGGTATGAAAAATGGTAGAATGAGACAGACATCATTACCCTATGTACATGAGTGGTTAACAACAATGATATGAATGTACATCATGCACAACCATAGAAATGAAAATTTGTACCCCATATGTGTACAGTGAATCAAAACAAAGTCTGTAAAATAAAATAAAATAAATACCAAAAAAAGAGGAAATATTGGAGATAGCACACATGTATATGTATGCATGCATGCATATGTATAAATATGTACATCCAATTTATTTTTAACAATGGTTTATTAATCTAGACATCATCCCTGGGGCTACTTCTAATCAACCAATTCAAAAGACCCTGAAATTATTGAGGGTTCCTTAAATACTAGATAATAAGAAGTCCTTGAACGGCAACTCCAGGATGTACGGGTTTTGAGAAATGACGCCATCTGGGCAACTGCCTTCTGCCCCAACTTCTCATGGTAGAAGCAAATATCTGGAGCATGTGGTGGGGCACTTAGCTGGAGGCACCTATGACACTCTTCAAAGCTCTTCATTTATTCCTTTTCTAACTCCTTAAAATGTGTCTTACAAAAACTAGTGCTTAATTACATAGTTTCCTGTATTGGATTCTAATCATTCTTTGGTGATTGGTTTTTCAGGAAATTAAAAATGAATGTAGAGCAGTCGCCATGAATGTCATCACAGAATTATTCAGGCTACAGGGCTGTGCCTGCCAGTAATGGCATACTTTCCAATCCAGATAGACACACCATTAGTGAGTATAAGTGGCATTAGTGATCACAGTCTAGTGTGCCCATCACCTATTTTATTTTTTTACCATTTCCCATCCTGGGCACACAGTGAAGACATCTCCTATTGTATGTTTTTCACATTATCTCTCAAATGGACTATTTTTTTAGTTCCAAGGAAAACGTGAAAAACACTACCAAGTGTATGATTTATAAGCCAGAATTTTATTGTTACATTATGGAATGGTCCATAGGTTTTTCTTCTGGACTTGAATGCAGTCTTCTTTAAAACCTGATTATGAAAGTACGATCCAGATTTGGAAGTTTTCTCTCTTTACAGATTGCAATGATTTTTGCTTAACGAGTGCCATGTGTTTACTCTCCCTTTGTGAAATAAGACTTATCTTTAATGTCTTAAATTTAAATTGTTTGAGTTTCAAGAAAGCCTGGGGTGGTTAATTAGTCCTTCAGGATTCAGTGGTCAAGGTTGTATTCCCCTCAGCTGGTCCCTCCACCATTTCAGAAGCAGCCCTTGGTGTTCCCTTCTCAGCCTTCATTTCCAGCCGGAGAGTCCCTAACTCTTTATTCTGTTCCTCTGAGGACATGCTACACACATAAATCAGACTTCCAAGGAAGTTAAAAGAGGTAATTATTATTTGCATTTTGGGCATTTAAAAACTCAAAGCTCAGAGGTGAGGATACTTAATTCTAGCTACTTCACCAGATTATAAATTTCTCCTGGGGACACAGCTCCTTCTGTTTGTTTTATACATCTCTACTCCTTAAAATTCCTGGGATACAACAGTACAAATAACCCTGACTCTAGGACTCTGAATAAGAAATGCATTAGGACCTATCAGTTTACTACTCCTAATTCTAGTTACTAGGTCTTTCTCAGCTAAGGGAAATTTATGTGTACTATTATCTAGGGGATTATTGTACCAAAAGAAGGTGTCTCTTTATATCACAAAGGTGAGAAATTCACTTTTTTGTACAAGTGAATATTTCAAATGTATTTTCTCCTGAATCATCTGAATCCACACCTACGTGTCTTGAGTGGTATTGGATACAAACCAGGTATTCTGAAAAACATTTAAAAAAGAAAGAAAATCACCTTCCTCAAAATGAATAACTTTCAGTGGTTTAGTTGCTACGAAAGGACAAAGCAGAAGTTCTGTATAAGATCTTTTTTAGGGTTTAAACCAAATTTAAGCATTTTTTTTCCTTCTTCTTTGGCCTTAAAGTTACATTTTAATTACAGTGCAATAATTTGAGGAACATTGGTAATAGGGAAAACTTTTAGACCTTTTGTTCTTTAGTGCAGTCAAGGGAAACCTCATTAAAGAGGATTTTCTTAGTTAGCAGGGCTTCGAGGTTAATGAGCTGTGAGTGATAATATATAGTAGTAATCCCTCCTGGCAGTAACAGGTTGTATTTTATACATTCCTTAATCTCCATAGGAAAAGAGGTGATGGGAGAGGGTGAGAAGGAAACCAATTTAAGGGACTGAGGGATGTTCCAAAAATCGCATTCTTGCTATGAATCATAATTGAAAACTTCACATGTTGAAACCAGAGAGGCTGAAATCTGAGTGTTAAAAACCTTCCTCCACAAACTAACTTCAGTGTCTACCTGCTGATCTGCGTGTCTCTCATCCTAATTGCACGAGGTTTCAAGTGTTTAGCACCAACAGGACTAGCTAGTTTCTTTTAGTATCATAAGGAGACAGCAAAATTTGGAGCCAGAAATCTCAGAGCAATTTGATATTATGTGTGGGGCACTAAGAGGGAGAAAATAGGTGACAATGGTATCACTAAGGGGATATTCTGATCTGAAGGCAATTTAGGGAATAGCATTTATATGACCAAATTCCAAAGTGGGTTGTCTCTGAAATAGTCTGAAACTCTTCAGCTGAGTGCATTTTTAGCATCATTACAATAGTCCAGAGCGAACTTTTTTTTTTTTCCCCTGCTCATTCTATTTGGGATTTTCTTTGTTATTCACCAACCTCTGGAAATCAACTCAATTCATGCCAGAACTTTAGAGAAACAGGACTTCCTTTCTAAGCAAGATTCAGAGCTCAGTTGACTGAACCGTGTGTGTGTGCGTGTGTGTGTGTGTGTGTGTGACTAGACATCTTTATGCAAACTAAAGAAAGGAAAACAAGTAAAAGTGAAGTTTCCTTTCTCTCCCTTTGCCAATTTTGTTTTTGTTAAGTCTGCATTCCTGAATCACCACGATGAACTTCCTAGTCTCAACAAAATAAAGTCTAGCATCCTTGTTCTGGTATTGAGTCTTTCACAATTTGTCATTATCTAGACATCCATTCCTCTTTCTCTTTCTCTCGCTCTCTCTCTCTCTCTTCCTATTTTTTCTCCCATAAACTCGGTTATGAGTTTGGATTGTTCTAAAGATGTAAACCTTTTCCACCTTGATAATTGGATTAATGTTTCCTGGAATGTTTTTCTACTTCACTTCAAGTCATCAGCCTTCTTCTACTCTAGCATTTAGCTAAGGAAGAAAACATGGATTTCATCAAATTTTTCTCATAGATCAATTTAGAACTATAAAAGAAAAAAACACCTTCTTTATCTCTTAAAATGCTATTTTATGAGTATATGTGAAAATATTTTGGGAAAAAAAAGTGCTTTATAATTAAACAATACTATTAAATATATTGGCCCAAAAGTAACATGTGTTACTTAATTTTTGCGTTACTGTGACCAAAATACCAGATAAGAACAACTTAGAGGAGGGAAAGTTTATTTTTGCTCATGAATTCAGAGACTAGTTCATGGTGGGCTGGTTCCATTTTTCTGGGTCTGAAGTGAGGCAGAACATCTTGATGGGTGGAAAGGCTTGGGGGAGGTGACTATTCAGGTTACAGCTGGTAAGCAGAGAAAAAAAAAAGGCAGAGAGAAAGGGAAGAAAGGGCCACAGGAAAGGTAATTCCTTTTAGGGTATGCCCCCTGTGACCCACCTATCCTAGCCATGCTCCAACGTGACTACATTTACCATGCACTTGTTCTATTCAAACTAGGATGGATTGATAAGGTCACAACTCTCTCAATCCAGTCATTTCACCTTTGAACTGTCCTGTATCAACCCAAGAGCTTTTGGGGTACACCTCAAATCTAAATTATAACATTTTCATAAAACTAATGATAAAAATTTAGTTTTTTTTAAAAAAACTAAAAATATAGAATATTATCTTAAGTTGAAGGACAATCTTATAAATCAAATAGATATTACATCAAGAATTCAAGCCGGGCGCGGTGGCGCACGCCTGTAATCCTAGCACTTGGGAGGCTGAGTCAGGAGGATTGCGAGTTCAAAGCCAGCCTCAGCATCTTAGCGAGGCCCTAAGCAACTCAGTGAGACCCTGTCTCTAAATAAAATACAAAATAGGGCTGGGGATGTGGCTCGGTGGCCAAGTGTCCCTGAGTTCAATCCCTGGTTCAAAAAAAAAGAATTCAAACTCAATATCCTTATTAGTATTATTTTTTATTTTACTATAAATTCATGAGGATATGATTATCCACCAAGTCTCTTGAGCCATTCTTGGATAAAGTTGAAAAATCACACTTGTAAGAGAGGATTGATGGAGCTGAGAAATATTTCATACAAGTCACTAACAAAGCAGAGGATGTACCCCTCTCTGAATGAAGGACCTTTCCTGTGGGTGTAGGATTACTGAGACCTGGAGTTTCAGCCCTTGGCATGTCCTGAAGGAGCCCAGCCAAATTCTTCTCCTTGTTGAGGCTTCAGACTGATAGATAACTCCTATTCTGTTTTCTCTACAAATGGAATAGAACAAGAATAAAATCCATTTCATGCTTCCATCCCATTGTCAGGTACCAGTGAAATCAATAACACTCCAGATGGACAAATTAAATGCAGAATAATAATATAAGAAAGCTAGGAGAGAACTTGTAATAATTTATTTTCCATATTTTATTTAATAAATGAGAAATAAAGACCCATGTAATTGAGGAAATCTTCCCAGGTCTTATAGGCAGGACCACCCCAAGGAAATGTGGGAAGAATTACCTGAGATGGTGTATAGAAGCTCTCAGCCAGACATAGATTTGAGCACTGAATAGTCCCATGTATTAAATGTGAATCATTCATGTAAATCCTGACAATTCTCCATAGAAATCCTTATTAGGAAAGGAATGGAGTCAAGACTGACTTCAATAAATAGTTGGATATGAACACTTACTCTCTTACCTATGTGTACACATATTACATAATATGAAAATAATTGACAAATATTTGCTTTCCTTTCACCATAACCACCTGAATAAAATAAACATAATTTTAATATTGAGTAATTTTGTTTTGCAAAACATATACATTCTTAAACTAAAACACAGATTAACCTTAAAAACTTCATATTTAGTAAAAAAATAAGTCTGGCTGAAAAGAAAATGTCATGTTGTGGAATTCCATGACAGGTCTAGAAAAGACAAATCTGTAGAAACAAAGTATATTAGTGGTCATCTTGGTCTGGGAACTGTCTACAATGGACAAAAGGTTTAGTGTTTTGCGTGATAAAAATGATTTAAAATAAAACTGATGTCTTTTGATGTGCTGGCTCCCACGTCTGAATTATTTCATTGGTCTCCTAATTATACTGACCACATCCATATCTCATTTTATTCTCTTCAAAATAATGTTCTGATAATGATACTCCCATAACAAAAGCAAATAATAACAATAATAACTAAAAATAAAGCAAAGGTTAATCAAAGACTCTTCACAGGTAACCTCTCTGCAGAGTGAACCCCAGTACTGGTTGTGAAGACCCATTATAGTTAAACCCAACTCCCTCCCGCTTCAAGACTTTTAAGAACCTTGTATCCTGTCCTTGAATATAGAACAATCTTCAGTCTCTTGAAGTGCCTATTCATTTGGCATTCTCTGTAGAGAAAGCACCTTTCTCTGCCCTCACCCTGTCCCCATACCTCCTTCTTCAGAAGCTCAGCTCTGGTGGCTCCTCCTGTACCTACTCTTTCCTTCCTCTGAAAAGTCGTTCTAATTGGTTACAAAACTTTTTGTCCATCTATTGCATGCCTTGGGACACCCTTTCATTGTGTTCTTTTATAATTATTTTATTCCTATAGTTTAGTTATATATGGATTATTCTTTATACATTTCTTTTATCTCTACTCTAGAGAAGAATATAAATATAAATGCCCTGATGATAGATACTCCATCTTTTACTTCTTCGTATCCTGGCCAGTTTCTAAAACAGTATGTTTTACATGTGATCTGTTGCAAAGAATTCTATTGTCCTATGAATATTACATATCCTGGTGGCTGAGAGTAGTGTCACTGTTAAAGTTGCCCCAGTGCCTTATCAAGGATGCAGACACAGCCCTCCCCTTGCAACTTCAGGACAGTTTTGGGAAAACCAAAGGAGATAGCAAGATATTATATCCAGTAAATATTGAGACAATCTACTGCTAGCTAATTGAAAAAGAGTCACAATACTACTTGAAATTCCTTTGTAACACATCTGGTGTTTTGGTATGGAGGGAGAAATCGGTGAAGAGAAAAAATAGAAAGCAGTTGCCTATTAGACACACAACCCCAAATAAGCTCAAAGATAGAAAAGAGTACGTAAGGAGGGGTTCAGGTCATTTGTGATATTTAAAATGAATTATTTAAGTATCTCTGATAGAACCAGTTGAAATAAATTTAGAAATAAAGTATAATATTACCACAGTGTCATATTGTTGGTGACAAGAGAGCTAAAATAAGCAGGGAAAAGATAACTGGCTGGTAATATTTTAAAGGGTAACCAATGCTCACTAGCAGCTGCAGTAAGACATTAAGTAATAGAGCACAGTAATGCTAACTGCTCTCCTGGTAAGAGTGGTAAATGAAATAAACCCCAGCATCCGGGGTATCATTAATCTATAGTGAATAATGGCAGCGGTAGTGTAAGGAGATTAAAAAGGGCATTGTAAACATTTGTGGCTGTATAATATACAAATTAAAAATGTGAGAACGCTTGCAGCTGCATAATCTACAAATTAAAAAGTGTAATAGCATGGCATTAATTACTGGCTGATCAATTCCCCCATAATTGCTGGCATGTAGATGAACAATTACAGGTCCGAAATGTTATTTGAGAAAGAGACATTGACCTTGGAACTGTAAGGAATGATACTCCGTTATAAGGTAATACAGGATCCTATCAAATTCGGTTCCAGTATTTGTAGCCGCCGCCAGCTCAGCACAGGACCGTAATCACCACACTATTTCTTTCGATTATGGTGCCAGAGGGGTTACACATTGTTTTCTCTTTTTGAGCAGAAACACCCAGTGACCTTCAGCCTTCTGAAAATGGGACCATCAGGCCTCATTTCCAAGTTCAAACAGTTTTAATAAAAATGAAATAGCAGGAGATAATGTACTTTACCCTTCTAGTCCAACAGAACAGTTTGGAAAGTTGGAAAGACAAGCTTCCCTTAGATGTGAACATTCCAACTGGGATTGTAGCTGTAGACTTAAAGGTTTCCTGACAGCCATTTTCAAGTTGATAGCTCAAAGTCAAGTAGCCAGAGACTCAAATAATTGATTGACATTAGAAGTCGGAACATTTACCTCTATTCTCCAGCCCCCTTTAATAATAGACAATATAGCAAAGCTATGCTCCAGTCAACAATTTACTGTATGATCCCCAATAAGATAAATGAGCTGGCATCTAGCAGACTTGGCTACATCATACTTGTGGCCCCAGTTAAAGATGACTGTGTTTATGTTATTCTTGACAATGAGTGATGATTTCATGCATATGTATTACCAAGGTTCTCAGTCATCTCTTCATTCATTTATTGAATGTGATGATCTGGATTTTGATCACTTCCTTTCAATTGAAATTCTCTCCATTGGTCACGCTAACTCCCAGACTAATGGGCATATTTCGAACCTCCCCAAACCTGGCTTTCCTATGGAAATTAACTCCTCTTAACTCTCCCATCTACATTCTCTTGTTTCAACTTTTGTCTACTTTCATGTCTACATTTATGGTGGCCAGTTCTATTTACTATCCATTTATCAATCTATTTCCTTGTTTCTTCCTACTCTCCATTTATACCACTCAGTTTTCTTTACCATATCAAAATGCCACAGGCATCATGCTTCATAAACAAAAGAGATTTATTGGGCTGTTGCTTTTAGAGGTGCAAAGTCTAAGGAAATCATCTGGTCATAGCTTCTAATGACCTTATCCAAACCTCAATACATCCCAAAGGCCCATAACTAAACACCATATTCAGATGAAGTTATCACCCTTTTAATAATTAACATATGGCTTGGGGATTAAACTGTGTGAGTCTGGGGGAACAGACCATACTCAAACCAGAGCAGAGTTCTTTCCAGTGTAGTTTGTTTACCAGTTGTCCCACCACTGGGTTGTCTCTTACTGTTAAGTGCACAGCCCCAACCTCTTTTCTGGAGAACTCAGCCCCCAGATGCATGTGGACTTCACACAAGCCACAGAGCCAAAATTACCCCTCCTCCATCTCTCCTAACTGTGACTGAGAGAGTGCCCACTCCATTTCAAGCTCTGAACTCTTTAAGCCAAGGCACCCATCATGGTCTATTGATATCATCCTCCAGATGTGATTTGAATTTTTCCTTGTGATTCCATTGCTGCCCTCTTCTTTGTCTCTTCCCAGGATTCCTTCACTTTAAGTAATGTCCAACTCATTCTCTGTAGGGTCTTTGGCTCACATCACTGACTTACTTCTAATTGACCAAGTAAAGCTATACCTTTCACCATGACCGGTGATTCCATTCATAACTGGTTTCTGCTTAAAAATTAACAACAATGAAGAATGATTTAACAGGTCAACTTTATTAAATCTCGAGGACTTTGCACGTATTATACACCCTTGCTTATATTCCAACTCCCTCTTGTTCCCTGGGGAACAATCATATCTTTCCTCGGGGAAATAACCATATTTCTAGGATTAATTTGTTTACTTTTTCCTCCCAAGTGTCCTTCCTTTTCACCCTACACTGAGCTGTCTGCCCAAATTCTTACATTCCTGAATATTCTTCAGTTGTTCCACCTTCATTTTTTTTTTTTATTTTTTTTCATTTAATTTTTTGATTCATTGAACACAAATGGAGTACAGCTATCGTTTTTCTGGTTGTACACAAAGTAGAGTCACACCATCTGTGCATTCATACATGTACACAGGGCAATGTGTTCCACCTTCTTAAATGGGTTATTTGCCTCAATGGCCATTGCCCTTCTCCGGTAAGAGACCTGTGTCTGTAAACATGGTTGCTACCAGAAAGCCTGATATGCAATAGGCACTTCAGAATTGTTATTTTGTGAATTGTATTGAAGTAGATAACGCTAAAAGAAGTGTCTGGAAATTAGAAATAAAAAAGTAGATAAAGTGCATCTCCATTGGGAGGACTGTACTCACGTTTGAATAGTCGCCAGTGGGGATAATGGAAATAATAACAGCGAATGTTAACACTGAAATACTGTAGCTAGTAAACTAGAGTAACTAATATCGCTAAGAAGATGGACACAAATGCTAATCACATTCTTTGCCTGAGGTGTGTGGTTTTCTTTCGGCATGAATTAACCCATCTGATCTTTTCAACAAATGATTTGGTAACTGGAACTTAAAGAGTTACCAAAAAATAAAAAAATAACAAGTTTATTAAAGTCACACCCCTAGAAGTGGAGGAGCTGAAATTCAATCCATGGCTATTTCATTCCAGATCCATTCTATTAACCACTAGTTATACCACCTCTCATATACCGTCTTCCTAGTTAAATTATATTTTTACTTAACAGTTCATTTTTTATTGAAGATACCTAATTACTGTGTTATTTTGGATTTGTTTAGACACAGAACATTTATCCTTGTATAGACAGACACTTAGTCTGCAGATTTTCTTTAAAAGTAATCTTAAATACTTTGAAAAGAGACTGACCTCAACGAAGCTTTTATTTGAAGCATTTTAAACAATCACATATCACACATACATACCAAACAAATTTTCAAATAATACCAACTCCTTCGCCCAAAGTAATATTCATCAATTTCTCTACTTGACTGTTCCATCTATTCAATACAATTATGGAGATTTGAAATACACAATAGATATTGATTCTGTCTCTCAGATAGAGTCCATTTAAAAATAAGAACTCAGGAGGACATTTTGAGTGAAAACATTTACATAGAAAATAAAATCCTGAATACAGCTTGAGTGTGGTCTCAAAAGAAACAATAAAACACAAAAAATTAAAGAAGCAGTAATTTTCAGGAACTTTTAATAGAATCTAACCCTTTGTGCTAATCAAAATAATTAGCATTTCTATTATTCTTGTGGAATCTTACTATAGAACTCTTCCCTAAAAAAAATTCAATGGTTTAAAAAAAATGATTAGCATTTATATTATTACAGGAGCAATACACTGGAACATTATTTCTTACAAATTGAAATTCAGAGTTATGAAGGACAACATTTCTACTACTGTACTGAAAGTTTGTGTAAATTTACTATAAAATGATATTAACTATGGAATTCATGAGACTGGGCCTACAAAAGAAAAAAGGCAAAGAGAAGAAGGAAGGAAGGAAAGAAGGAAGGAAGGAAGGAAGAAAGGAAGGAAGGAAGGAAAGAAGGGAAGAAGGGAGGAAGGGAGGAGGGGAGGGAAGGAGGGAGGGAGGGATGGGAGGAGGAAGAGAGAGAGAGAGAGAAAGAAAAACAAAAACAAAAAAAGAGCACTTTTCCAGTGTCAAGGTGAACTTATTGTAACTGGTTCTACCCAAAGGGTAGGAAGTGACGGACCCCTCAGAATGGCACTAGAACATCTCTTCCCAGAACCAACTTTAAGCTCTTTTAGAAAGACATTAAGATTGCATTAAGAAAGCAGAAGGAGAATGTCAGAGTTCTGTTTCTTTACTGGCTTCTCAATGGAAAATATTTTGAAGAAAAAAGTCAAGAAAAATAATAGGTCTTTAAAAAAAATCATCAGATGATATTGTTATAATTAATTTTGAAAAAAATTGTTTTTATGAATAAACTAACTCAATTTGATTCAGAACAGATACAACTTCCATTGAGAAATAACCATATTTCATTTCCATGGCATTATGAATAATGTTTTGTTGTTAAGCATTTGAAACACTTCACCAACCTCTCCACAGAGGCCTGATTAGCTCTCCACATTACGTTATTTGGATCACTAAGGAAATCTCTGGTCTGACCTTCTTCCCCTGACCCATACCCAGTTTAGATGCAAAGATGAATTGCAAAGACAGTAAGAGATCAGGTTCAAGGTCATTGATTGAAACATGATGTCAGACTCATAGTCCATCTCCTTTAAGGGTTGATACAGTGGGTCTTCATTTCAATTCACCCCCCACAGGTAACAAGGAATGAGTGCTGACCTCCTTAAGCAACTAAGGGACATCCCACTTGAGAGGGACCTGGCAGAGGCAATTTAGTGCCATTAGTGGTAGGCCCTCAAAAAACAGTGTTTTCCTCTGAAAAAGATCATTCTCATAGATTCCAAAATAATGTTAGATTGACAAGAAATTGCAGCATAGCACGGAGAGTCCTCATGTACACTTCACTTAGCTTCCTCCAATGGGAACATCCACCACCACAAGAGTATAAAACCAGAACTATTATTCACCTGCTTGTCATCATATTTTCATGGGTTAGTGAAATTGCTTCCTATTTCTTTTCATCTTGTCTTTTATTTATCAGTGCCTACATTGCGGCAAAAGAGAAACATTTAAAATAAGAAATCATGTCACCCCAGTTTTTAATACTCAACACTATAATTTGATTATTGAATGTTCCCCTATGGTCCTTATGGAAAGACTTGGCTCCAGGGTGGAAGTATTGGGAGATGCTATGGACTTTTAAGAAGTGGAGATATTGAGAGTTTTAGGTCAAAGGACTCTTGAGATCCTGATCTCTCAGTTTTTTTCTACTTTCTGGCTCAAGATATATGTTCTGGCTCCATTACTTACTTCTAATCTTTTGTGCCTCTCTCACCAGAGGTCCAAATGAATGGGGCTGCCTACTCTTGAACTTGAACCTCTAGAGATGTGGTCCAAAATAAACTTCTTTTTACCTTATAAGTAACCTGTGTCCAGGATATTGTTGTAGTAACACAAAACTAATACACCTCGTCTTTGTGATATTGTCATTACTTTTAGAATATATTCTAGATACAATATTCCTTTTTGATTTGTCCTACTCTAAACCTCCTCCATGACTTTTTATTTCTTTATCAATTTATATGCTAAATTCCAACCTGCAGGATTTCTTTCATTTCGTCAGTTGGACCACGTTCTCTCTGTACCTTCTGATTCTGAATGCACTAACTACTCTCCAAGGAAAATGCTTCTTTCTCACTTATCTGCAATTTCTATTCTCACTCAATCATTAACTCTCAACTTCAGTGTTCCTTAAAAATTCTTTTTCTCATTTTCCGAGATTGTGTTAAATACCTCTTTAATTGTTCCTCATATATCCTGTTCACCTTCCACCATTATATTCATCAAAACTTACACTCATACTGCCTGCTTGCCTGTGTGTGCTTTTCATTATGTTGTAAGGATAAAGAGAGGAGCTCTGTCTAGCCTGTTCATAATTACATCCCCAGAGTCTAGCTTAGTGACTGAAACACAGAACATAGTAAATATTTATTGAATATATTAATGAGAGAGGCATTTATCTAGGTCACAGATGGAACCAAGGAAAAAGCAGGGCAATAAACAGTGGGTTATCAAGTGGGGCTAACACACTGATACTATGGGTAGAGGAAGAGAAACTCAACCTTTTCCTCACCACCATGTATTTTCATGTGCTAGTAGTATCAATTATATAGGTGGTGATCTCCTTTTCTAATGATACTCATTGTGTTACATTTTGTATCACCATCTTAAAATGTTGAGTAATAGCCTGCCACGTGCTATAAAGATTTTCCTTTGAACTGGTTACAACCTATTTCTTACAATGGAGGAACACGGTCAGTAAAGCCTAACTTCTCAAATACAGGTGACATGGCATTACATTTGTGCCAGGTTTTAGCAAAAGGAAACCCACCCACTCCTAAATTTTTGAAATCAGTTCTCACCCTCTCTGCAAGTCAATAAAGCATTTCAGTTTAGAATACAAAATACCTTATTGCACATTTCATATTCCATATTCCTAGACTAACTTATTAGAGATGCGTACACCATTTGCTCTTGCTTTGTGACATTGGAAAATGCTTTTAAATCTTCTAAATGTTTTTTTAAAATGTGTGAAATGTGTTCTTTTCAAGGACGTGAAAGTGAACTGAGGCCAAGTGGCAGTGGGCGTGTTAGCTATAAATCTACTCAATACATAAATATATGCATATTGAATTTTTCATCACTAGGCAGACTATAAAATATCTACCTTGTTGAATGTGTTATTTGTAATGTGCAAAGTTCACACTGCTAAAAGGATCATAACTTTTGCATTCATATTTTGTTCTGTGACATGCAAAACTGAGTTTATTTTTCCTAAAATATAAAACTAGAGTTGTGTGAATATTAGACTCACCAGATTAAAAACTAGATAAAAAATTTTTTTGATCATTTAAAGGAGAGTTTTTTTTTATTACTTTATATGAACTCTGAGATTAATTTCTTTTTTTCCAACATACTTAAGAGTATATCAGATATTATTGTTTCTTTAATATTCTGAATAGAATTATAGATATGATAATTTTTTTCAAATGTTTAATATAAAGTATCTATTTACATGTTTTGTATTGTATGTACTCAGTTACACATGTAAATATAAATGCCTAAATTTATGCTATTTAGATATTCAGTGGATGGATTGGACTCCCATTGCTATTTGCCACTTGACTCCCCATGAAAAGTAAAAAAAACAAAAGTTCTTATTTCAGTTAAATAGGTTTCAAAGAAACTGTCTTTTCTTAAATAAGTAAAAGGTAAAAAATCAGTGAGGACAGCATTGTCCTTTGGAGAATGGACCTTGCCTTTAGGTTTTTGTAATCTACAACTGATTTAATAAGATTTATTCTTTTTGTGATTTATGAAACACTACTTGTAGTTGAGAAATAATTCAGCATTATTCTAGACAGGATATGAAGAATGACTCTTCTCAGCCTTTAAAAGAAGCTTATTCTGCTGTTCTTTTAAGCAAAGAAATAAGACTGCTAATCTTAGACACTTCCACTGCAGATGGTACTGGTCAGATCTACTTCCTTTAGATGAAAATGTGAATTTTATACCTTTATTATAGTAAAAGGATTGAACCACATCTTAAAAAGCGTATGTGTTCCTAGGTAAACGGCAAAGTGTTCAACTCCAATATGGACTGCAGTACTTGCTGTAAGCACTATTTTCATAGTTGGCTATGAAAAAAAAAATAGGAAAAACTGAAAATGCATAAATTGCAGCAGATGCTTCCTTAACTTACCCTACTGAAATAATTTTGATGGGTGGTTATGAATTTGTAAGTAATGTTTACTTCTGAAATGCCATAATTGCTTTTGGAACTATTTGAGGCATTTTGAATTGTATCTGTTTTTATTGTAATATGGAATTATATTGCCATTTTATGAAGTGGCATCTTTTTGATGCATGGAGGTACTGGATATGTTTGTTATCCATCATGAGGAAACCAGATAAGTAAATATTACAACTATAACTGAAATGCTTCTTTTTTACATGAATAAATGAAAACCATTTTGAATCTGAAGGCAGAAACACTCTATCTGCAGACTGACAAATTGCATATTTGTTTGGTTTCAAAAAACTGGTGTCTGGCTTCTACACTGTGAATGAAGGAAACATCTGTCTCTGTGTGACAGAGCCTCTGAGATGGAGGAGCTCTCTCCTTGGTGGATGTGGCCTAGGTCAACTGAATGGACCACAGAAAAGAAGGTTCCTTATCTATGAAATTACTGCTGAATGCGGGGAAAGACCACACAGTTTGCCAAATGGCATAATGTGGCTTATCTGTATTGCTACACCACAAAATTCCTTTCAACTTTCTAATTCCTTCCACGAACATTCACCAAACACATAACTTTATACAAAATATTATGAAGTATTTTGTTAAGATCCCCTTGAATAATGGTAACATAATTTTCTGTTTACTCTGCCTATGAGATAACTCCAAATATTGGCCATATTCAGTAATATTTTTCTCATATAGAGTTTATCCTACAGAATTATGGCCTGAGTCACTTCATGGCTAAAGCAGTGCAACTCGACTTTGGAGAAAGAACTACCTTGTGGGAAACAGAGTAAATATCTGGAGATAATGCAAATATTTTTGTTGGTTAGGTGAAATAGGAATCTGGTAAGCAATTAGCTGTAAGGCATTTGGAGTAAAGGGAACAAGTGTAAAGACAGAGAGACAGTCTATGCCAGTGTTTCTCAAACTTTACTGTGAACATGAATCACCTGGAAATATTGGTAAAATGTAATTGGAAGTTCTATGTATCTTGGGTAACCCAAGAATGCATTTCTAGCATGCTTCCAAGGGACGTCAATGTACTGGCCCATTGACTGTATTGAGGAAAGCAAGGTTAGACAATGTTACAAAAAGCTCAAGGGAGCCTGAAGCAGAAGGATTTTGAGTTCAAAGCCAGCCTCAGCAAAAGTGAGGTGCTAAGCAACTCAGTGAGACACTGTCTCTAAATAAAATACAAAATAAGGCTGAGGATGTGGCTCAGTGATCAAGTGTCCCTGAGTTAATCCCTGGTACCCAACACCCCAATAAAGAAGGAAGGACAGTGTCTTTGCCAAATCATTCAGTAGGGCAAAATAATAAGTTAATAAGTAAATTTGACTGAGTAGAAACTATATCCCATTTTCTTTGCTACATTTTCAGCATCCTTTCACAGAGTTTGTCTCTGTGTATTGATGACAATATCAAACCTCTATTCTTCAAATGTAATGGCATTTTTAATATGCTTTCTCTTAGGCATGACTTTATTCATTTATACAAAAACATTTTATGAGAAAATGTTATTACCATTTTCAAAAGAAGGATCAAAGAAGTTATTGCAAACTATAGACCAGTAGGAATAATCTAACTTCCAGACACAATTCTAGAATAATTGTTGAAGGACTGATGTGTGAATGCCTAAGAAAAGGCAGCTACAAAAGTAGGACTTTCTGAGCATCTACTAAACACGAGTCATGCTCCTATAGCCTAGTTTCTTAGGCAGTAGACATTTCTGGTATTGATTTCCATAAAACACTGGATAATGTCCCTTCATTAAATTTGAGAGCAAGATGCAAAAATATAAAGTAAAATAAAAGGAAATTTGTTTTCACTAATTAATATTTAAATAACCATTCCAGTGTAAGTCTGTTTAATTGATTATGATGCACTGGATAAAATTTTCTAGAACTGGTTTAATGGGTAATGTATGTTCTTTTTGATCTTTCATTGTCATCAATTAAGATATAATTATAATAAAGATGACATCTACACATTTTATAGCATTAAGATATGAGGGATAACAAAGAAATCTAGTGACTAAAATGCCAAATCATATATTGAGCCTATAAGATAATGAATGCTTTTGTATAAGATTCTTTATCTTAAAGTTAATTGTGAAATTTGAGTATAGGGCAGAACACTTCCCTAGCACGCTTGAGGTACTGGGTTCAATCATTAGCATTGCATCCACACACACACACACACACACACACACACACAAGTCTGAGTATATTAACTCAAAATCAAATGCATAATTTTATGATAGAAATTATCATTTACTCAGAAGGGTCTGCATCTGCTAAAAATTAACAATCACTATGCAATTCTAGGTGTGATAAGGGAGGAGATAGTCCAGGAGTTTTTCTTCTGGACTGTGGTCTTGAGCTTGTGCAAGAAGTGTGGGTCTAGGTACAGATGGGTAAGATGGGGATGACAGTGCTTATCAGATTAGTTAAGATTGAAGGAGCAGCATGAGGAAAGGTATGGGATCCAAAATAAGTACTGCTTGAGCAGAAACATAAAAAATACTATTCATAAAGAGGTGCAAACGTTAAGAGTGAGACAAAATCAGACATCTACAAAAATCATGTCATTGTCTCATGTTTACTTCAATTCATAGATCTCAACATTTTCTTGTTCTTTAACTGCTTTAAAAATTCTGTTAATAGAAATTGTAAACCCCCAGAACACAAATGTTTAATGAAAGAATAAGACTACAAATGAATAAATGATGTAGGGTATTTATTTTCCTTCTTAAACAGGTACCAGTTATGCAGGGAAAGAAGATAGGAATTTCTGTCTCAGGGTCAGAGGCAGCCATGTGGAGCCAACAGACCTCCTGCCTCCAGTCCCACAGACCCAGAGGCCTTCATCCTTCTAGTATCTCTCAGCTGAGTTTGCAACTTGCTTTAAAAGTCTCTCAGCCTCCTTCCTCACTGGCCCTCTTTTGGCTTTCTGTGGCTGAAGATTTGAATATAAATCAAATCAGATCAGGAGGACTGTGAACGTGTGTCAATGTGTGCATGGATGTGTGTGCGGACCCAGTGAAGTACGGCCTCAAAGTCACAGATGGCACATTAGAAAAAAGAAATACAGTAAAACCAGTAAAATATATTCTCATTCACAATTTCCTAGAGGCCTTTTGGTTGTTAATTGAAACTTTTGTCTACTTTATTGAACAATAAAAGTGGCAGCAACTACTCCCAGGTGTCCTTCAGTATTAAAAAGAGGATAAAGGGTTCCTGGCAAAGGTGACAGAAATTAATGCAGTGAGCCCAGCTATCAAACATTCTGATATGTGAATTGCCTGATATTTCTATAATGCTGTCTTATGATTGGAAATGTTATCGCTTCTATTGAATCAATAGAAAATGTTAAAGCTCCATAGAACCCCAATTACAAACTAAAGCTGGAAGGTTAACATCGGGGAGCAGCAGAGATAGAAACAATCTCTATTGTCATACCTTCCTGACAAGTAAATGTCAGAAACATAACGCCTTCGCCTGGTCTCAGCACGCAGCACATGTAAAAGAGTGATTGTGAGGCTGCCTCAAGTCAAATCGCCTGTCATCTCAGCTTTGACACGGAATTACTTTTGTTTTATGCATCTATTAACCTTGAACTATCAGCATTTGTTTTAATGTTCCAGGCTGAAGTGACCTAAATATTCTTCTCTCATGCAGAGGGAATTTGTGAGAGAAGACAGCGTGGGGCCCAAGTTCAGGCTGGTCTTTATGGAAAGGCAGAGAGAATGTGTTTGGAAGGAGCATCTTTCTCCCAAGTGGCAATGTCCGCTTCAAAGTCTACCATTATGCAGGCACTCCTTTGTGAATCAAATGGTTGTCCCTTCCTAAGAAACCCCGGCTGAAGTGCAAATAACACACACAATGGAGTGATCAGACAGTTACTATATAGTGTATTAAAAAGAGGTCCTTGGAACAGTGGGTAGGAAAGTGGGTAGGGATCTTACTGCAGTTGATAAGGCAGAGAGATCAAGTAACCTGACTTTGACTGGAATTCCAATATTTTCCAATTTCCCTTCCCCTTTCACTTAAGCTGGACCTTGCATGCTGCATGTCCTCATCTCTCACATTATTGTCTGGCATCCTGTAAAAAATACCTAGCTCAGGTTCCTTTTAACATCACACTGGAAAGGCGACCCTATATAGAACTGTATGGTTTTACAACTGGCATCAGTCCTTTGATTCCAGTGCCTATTTTCTGGGACAATCTTATACCTTCTACGGCCCAACTTCTTCACCTGGACTTCTTGGCTAGAAGCAATCTACTCTTCTGTGGTTAAGGGTAATGAGGCAGGAAACTATCTGAATCAGAGCCTATTTTTAACAGTAAATGCTTTACCACATTCAGAAGACACCTTCTGGGTCTTCCTGTGTGCTCTCCACTTGACCTTTCATTAAGTGCTATTTGCCTGACCTTGCAAAATCTTGAATTCACAGCTCATTTGCAAAAAGAGATGACTAATAAACCTTGCCTTTCCTGGTTAAAGATCCTGAGTGTAATCACTTCCTGAGGTTTTCCTTCATTTCTCACCAGGACACTTGCTCGACAGCTCTTTTGCTCCCATCAACCACAAACTCTAGCACCCATGACCCAGGGCACATACTCATTCTCCTTTTCTCACTCTGTTTTAAGAAATCTTATTTTTTAACCTTAAAATATTTCATACACAAAATTGTACATACTCAAGACCAAATGAAGACTTGTTACATGTATACATGGTATAATGATTATCACATTCAAATTAATTAACACATCTCACACCACTCTCGCTGTGCACTGAATCCCTAGGAGTCATTCACTTTATGAGAGTTTGTACTCTTTGATCAATACTGCCCCATCCCCCAACCTTGATGTCCCCAGCAACCACTGTTGTCCTCTCTGTTCTCTGTGAAAGAACTCTTTCATAAGCATTTCTGTGACATATCCTAACTGGCAGACATCACTATAAGCATGTCACCTGCTACATCACGAGCTTTCTCCAGGAATCTAATAAGATAGGAAGTCTTATGATCCTTATGGTGTAGATGATAAAATTGAAGCACAGATATGTGAAGCCCAAAGACTTAGATATAATAAGAGTTAGAACCTAGATTTGAACACAATCTGCTTCAGACCCTATAATGTAACATCTGTTATCCAGTCACCTTGGTAACCACCCAAGGAGATTCAGGTTAAAGAAGAAGATGGAAAAGGAAGAAGAGGAGGCAGAAGAAGAGGAGGAGGAGGAGGAAGGAATTGGAGGAGGAGAAAAAGCATGTATTGAACATCTACCATAAAATCCAGATACTCTGCAAGGCTTTTACAAAGATTCAGCAAGGTAAAGTGACAAGGACACACAGGTAACTTAAATTCTGGTTCCAAAACTTAAAGTGTGTTCTATCTAGTTAAAGAGCCAATGCTGCAGTTTAGATCCTGTGTGTCCCCCAAAGGTCCATGGGGTAAAGACTTGGTCCCTCCATGGCACTACTGGAAGATAGTAAAAACCTCAAGAGGTAGAGCCTAGGGGAGGGATTTGGATCACTGAGAGCATGCCCATGAGGGAGAATACATAAACCTAGTCCCTTCTTCTTTTTCTCTCTTTTTTTTACATCTGGCTACGAGGGCAGCAGTTTAGCTGCCACAATGATATGCTTCCTTGCCACAGACCCCAGAACAATATGGCTAACCCAATAGGGACAATTTACCCTGGCCTGGAACCTCTGAAATTTTGAGCCAGAAATAACCCTTTTCTCATTCTAGGTTGAATACCTCAGCTATTCCTTTTAGTGACATGAAGCTGACTAATACAATTACCATATTAGTAAATATAAAAAGATAGCATTTGAGTTGTACTCATTGGTGATGATGTAGCATGAAAACTATATGCTAACACAATTTAGAGTTTTCACTCTAAAAGCTGGAGGTAGGAGCCTAGCCATGCTGCCTTTGCCAGTGAACCTGCTCCTGGACATCAGTGCAGATCCCTGCTGACTCTGCAGGAACATTTTCCTTGACCTTTACCTTTTCCAGAATCATTATCTATATCATCACTTCATTTCAATAAAGCTCGATTGCCAGGAGTGACTAATTTTATAGTGAGAATGACAATTGCAGAGACAGATAAGGAGTTCTTAAGACAATAGCTTTGAAAAATATGAGGTCTTTAAGTCAAATTAGATATATGTTTAGAAAGCTCAACTTTATAAGAAGCAGATTTCATTATTCATAGCTTGGCCATATATTTTAGTCCTTGATTGCCCTAAAATTAGATCCCACATTTATATTTCTTTTATTTCTTTGTGAGAACACCAGCTTTTGTGAACTGTTTCAGATTAGCTCAATTTTAAAGCAAGGTGGCTGACACTAACCTCTATCGAACCACAGCAACATAAAAATCAAATTGTAGTAAGTGATTTCATTTTTCTATGAGCAACTATAAAAATACTGTCCATCAGTCTGGAAAAGTACTGTCTGGGTGAAGCAATGCCTGTGGCCCAGAGATGAATAATTACTGTAGCAATCGTTCGGCAAAATTCTCTTTGAAGTTAGTAAAACTTTACATTGAAGGAAAGTGGAGACTAGATCAGATCATGACAATATTTCTCATTTTTAGGCCAGGGGATATTTAGGAAGATGTATATTGCAGGAGTGAGTAGCACCAGATAAGGAGAGTTTAGCACACGACAATGGGGATAAATGTAAAAAGACATGGTGTTACTCATATCACAAAGCTCTAATTCACATTTATGCCGGCAGTCTTGTGCGCCAAATTGCTTATTTTCTGTGTTATATTTGTGAGCCTTAGGACTAAAGAAATTTAAGTCTTGCAGGCAAGTTTATGAAAACCCAGAATTCCAAACAGTATAAGGAGAATTGTTTCCTATGAGGGTCAGACTGAAACAAGAGGCTCTTTCATTTGTTTCTCTCTTTTTTTAAAACAAATGGAGCACTGATGATTGTGAGGGAAAGTAATGTCAGGTACTGTCAGTGAATTAAAATCTATGTTTTTGTTCAACTTGTGCAAAATATAAGCAAATACACATTTATGTTTATATACATATTTTACATATGCATATGTTTATATATATGCATGTAAGTGTATATATTTCTCTTTATCATCTATTGAGAGGACAGAAGTAGATGAAGAGAAAGAGAGGGAGAGACAGAGACACAGTGGAAATCAATGGAGTCTATGGTAGAATTAGTGTATGTCTAACATTGTAGGAAGCTGAGAGGTGTGGGAGATGTAGAAAAGTTCATCACTCAGACGCAACTGTCCCCCAAACTTGCTTTGTAAGTATAATATAAGCACATGTAGTTGATAAAATGATCAAAGACCATTGCAAAATAAAACATAGTTGCACACCGTGTTTTGTGGCAAAGACAAGGTGTTTCAGAAAGTCATAAAAGAGGCTGATTCTAAAGCCTTAGATAATAAGAAAGAGAAATGATTTAATCACATAAAAGTAACTGGTTTACTTATTTATTCAGCCAGCTTTTATTACTAACTGCTGTAAAAGGTGAGATTTAAAAAAAAAATTAATGCAACACAATACCTTGCTTCAAAGAGCTTATAATTCAATGGGACAGTCAAGAAACAACTATCTTGTGTATAACCATTTATATTACTGTTACCACAGATTGCTGTACCTAGCATTCAATTAAAATCAGACATTGTACTAGATATATCTTATCTGCATATGTATATTATCTATGTGAGAGATAGGTAAAAACAACAATAAAATAATACACTATTTAAAGACCAAAATGTCTAGGGACCTTGCCATATGAATTCTACCATGAGACTTCTAGCCTTCATGGAGTCCTCAGGCAAAGTACTTAGAAAGTTGTGCAAAGTAGAAACAGATGTATGTGTGTATGAGTGTGCATGTATATGCCTACATATGTATATTTTTGTATCATAAGCAACAACAGCAAAAACAGAATATTTGATCCTATTACTTTCTCATCTAGATAGGACAAGCCAGGCACAGCATTGAATATTTGAGAAATAAGTGAGCAAATAAAAAAATTAATAAATCCCTTTCTCCTTACAAACAAAACCTCATCACAGTTAAAGTTACAAGATTTATTCTTTACTAAATCGTGCATTTGTTTTTGCTTTTGCTTCTCTTTTTTAACTCTGATACTATTGTTTAAACTTCATATCTATTAGTTCTTGTTTCTCCTAATTAAGTTCTCAAGGACAAGTTCTGTTTTATATCCATTAATCCTATTCAGATTATGAAATTTCATCCCATCTCCCAAGAAAATAAGCACAACACACAAATACATACATAGAATCCCTGATACATCAAGGATTAAAATAGATCTAGATAGGAAAACCAGTTTCACCAAACACAAACTTCAACTTTGACCAAGAGATGAAGTAAGCCTTAGTTTCTTCCTCTGTTAAATGGGGATTAGAATGCTTCTTAAGAAGGATTTTGTGAAGATAGTATAGAATGACATCTTCCAGGACCCCATGAAAATGCTCTGCCCAAATGCCACACCTCTTTCTTTGCCATCTCACACGCCTATATGCACTCACATTATAAAATGCTGTCATAGTCAGGGCCAAGGTCACTTGCCACACACTCAGTACAGTGCTTAACTAGGAGTGTCTAACACAAAGGCCATGAGGGAATGATTTTCTCTGGGATTGTATAAAGAAATAGTCATAAGTAGCCTCATGCATTCTGAAATATTGAAGTCAACAGTGGTTATTATTCCACTTGAATGAAAGAACTGTGAATTGGTTCAACAATATGAATATAGGTCAATTTGTCATATTTTTATTGATACATGATCCACTGATAGTAAGCCATCCATAATATGCAATGTGCTTTATATTACATTATTTTAGAATAAGATATTTTGATTAGAAGTTTCTAGATGGGGTCAATTTTTGTCATAAATTCCTTTATGTCCTATACCTTCAGCAATTATGCATAAACAACTTCTCTGTGCTCTGTATTTTACTCTCCTTTCATTCTCTTGCCAACTATTACATGTGTTGTTCTCTGTGCCTTTCTTCATGCCATCTTCATGGTGAATATTCTTACACAGCCTTCCGTATTTCTATACTTTTCTGGGTTTTCAAAGGCTACTTCATTTTAAATGCCCATCTTCTTGAGTAACTTCTTCCTTCTATCCTCACAGAGGCAGCCTCCCTAAGCAGCTTCAAACTCCCCATCTACATCTCTGATTTGGTTCTTAAACACCAAATCAAGGCAACCCACTTATTGTACTTTTATATATCTGGATATCCAGTTTTATAACTTCTGTGACCTGCTTTATAACTTGGAGTACAAATGCAGTTAGCACCCTTTAATATTTCTAATTAATATTTTATTGCTCTCAAGAATTCCTAAAAGGAATTTATTCCCTTTTCAAGATTCAGCCAATTTTACTCCTGATAACCTAAGCCCTGGGATGTGGAAAGGAGATTAATAAGACTACTTCTAACATTGCTTCTTGTTACCACCTGTTGAAGCTGTTGAAGAGCAACTCCTCAGAGATGTATCTAGAGCTGTGTTTCCCAGGCTGCTTCAGATTCTTCCTTAGATAATTGGAAAAGGGACCCCCTTCCTTCAGGACCAAGTTCTGAAGCACTCTCCCATGGTCAGATTCCCCATATAATACATGCCTGTATATGACCACATTCCATTCTGTCACAAGATGGCCAGAAAATAATGAATCACTCTTAACTATCTTACTTCACTATGATGTATATTGTAGGGATGCGTTTGCTAAGGGGACTGAGTCAGAAAGAACTTTGAGTCTGGAACATGCTTTCCTTCCTACCTCCTGAATCTTTGTTCTGATTCCAGATCTAGGACCTTCTTCTTTCCTCAAGGCAATTTACTTCAGGGACTTTCATTGTCTTTTCCTTCTCCCATGCTTTGGGGGAATTCTTCCCACTGGCCATCTCTCTCTTTCTCTCTGTCTCTGTCTCTCTCTCTCTCTCTCTCTCTCTCTCTCTCTCTCTCTCTCTCTGTCAGATCCTGAGTGAGCATTAGGAGTTTATGTTCTTCACTCAGAAGAACACTGAGAAGATGACACTGCAAGTGAAACAATCTTGTGTCTAACATGGAGTCACACATTTCATTAAAATATAATCTTTAGACAATAGAAGTCTACACACTATACAGTTCAAAATCTGTTTTCTCCCACAACTCCTCCTGGGCTAAATGGGAATATCTCTCAAAAAAAGGAGGAAGGAAAGGAGTGGAGAGGAGAAAGGAAGGAGGGGAGAAGGAAGTGGAAGAGAAAAAACAGCAGACAGAGACAACTGAGGAATCAAATTGAGAAATAAAAAATAAATCCTTTTAAAAAGTATATCTTGTCTGTCTCAGTAGATGGTAAGCATCTTAAGTACCTTGTTTGTATTTCTAGAAATCTTAAGAAACTAACAAAGAACATTATACGTAATGCTCTATCACTAATGTATAAAAGCACATAATCATCAAAATGAGATGTAAGAAGAAACTTAGACATAGACAATGTAAAATCAGACTTGAATTATAAGAAGCCCAAGGTTATCACACTTGTTTGTGTTAATACACTAAGCATATTTTATTGATTATGGTAATAACTTTTCCATATGCTGTTTTGCTAAACTATAAAGTCCTCAAGGATAAGGACCTTCTCATCAACTTCTCAATAGTAGTAAATCCAAGTATGTATATACTGTAGATAAACAGTGATTATTTCTCAAGTTTTTGTTGAATGAATAAAGGAAAAAAAAGTGATCATCTTATGTTATTCTATTCCTTCCCATACAATTTCTACATGTCATCTTGGAGATATGAACTAAGCTGAATCTGAAATATTACAGCTTGAATACAAGAATCAGACTTTGGTAAATTATGTCTTAGTCTTTGAATAGTCCAGATAAAGTGAAAATGTTAGTGGCAGACAGAAAAATTATGACATCTAAAATTCATTTCATATCTATTATTGTCATATTTATTGCCATTTTCAATGAATGTAATTATTTTAAATAGCTTACACCATTTCCATATGCATCACTGCTGAATTGCGGGAAAAACAGCTAGCATCATTCAAGAATGGACTCAGGCATGGATGAAGTAGGGAAAATATTGTCCATATTTCATCTTCCCTTTCCATGATACTTTAATTCTTCTGGAAACATCCTTTGTCATGGGGCAAGTGAGATGAAGTCTAGAGGCAGTCAAAACAGAGCCACCTGCTCCACTGTCATGCACAACCAGTATTGGGGACATACAGACGTTTTTTCCACTGAAAACCCTCATTATATATATTTTTTCTCCAGATACAAACCTGCATTCAAGATGGATATGAAGACTCTGTAGCTGATAGAAGCCAGACGGGAACTGTGGAAATTCCATGACTATTGAGAAAAAATAAAGAATATATATTTTTCAGATTATAGGAATATCTCTATCTATATCCCAGTGGTTTTAAACTTTAACAATTACCAAAAATGTGCTCACTCTGAAAACATGAATAATATTCTTATGATTGAATGCTACCAAGGTTTATAGTAACTTTAAGGGCTATTAAGCAAGTTCCTATATGAATCCAGAGAGTGAATTGTATAAGCATTTAGAATGTGCTGATGATAAAGGGATTCATAAAAGTTGTTATGCTGATTTTATGTTGATGGATGTTTGAATATAAGGTGAGTTATTAACCAGAGGCAAGTGAAACTAATGTTTAAGTGTTATGATATATGTGTAATTGAAAGTGAATTTTCTTGGCAAGATGGGTAGCACAGTGAAAGAGAAGAATGAGTGAGTTCAAATAAAGATAATAATACAGATAAATCTATTTGTAATGCCAATACAAGTAGCCAAGTTTCACATAAAGCCAAGAATCCCTACCCCCAAAGATATCTAGTCCTAAAGTACTTGAAGTGTTACATAGATTTGTAGAATGTGAAATTGCTCATACTTGGTTCTGCTTAGCAATCAAATCCATACCGACTTCCTTCTTTCTCCTTTTCATCATTACTTTTTCTACTCTTCCCATTCTACTGATAACTTTCTGGCTTCTTTTCCTTCAGTTTAATAGTAACAGTATTGGAAGACATTTACCTTTTCTTTGGATGCTGTTCTAATCAATAAAAGAATAGAGTTTTGAAGCTACACCAGGACAATCTGTTTAGCATCTGAACTCTAAAGGCTTGGTCTGAGCACTCCACAGCATAACCTTGGGTTTAATGATGATTACAAAGTAGAGACATAAAGACCCACAGACACATCTCTGACCCTCCTCTTCGTTTTCTTTCCTTTGTGATTCTGCTCACCTTTTTGTAAATCTTCACTTTGCTGTAATACCAGTCAGAAAGTAAATAAAAAATGCCCCCAAAATGATCTGACACAACGGCCCATCAATGAACTCACAAAAACACTGAGATGCTATTGTTATGCTTGATTGGTGATTGGTCGATTGGTTAACACCAAATAAACCTATACCAAAGGGAAGTAAAGAAAACCCAAAAGGCACTTACTGATCCTTGAGGAAAACAGCATCCCTTCCAAACATGCCAAGGACAAAAAAAATGATATGAAACTCTCTCACAAGAGGGATTTTATTCACATTTTCACTGTAGGAAAAGTTTGAGGCCAGGATATGGAAAGTCTTTTGATTTTAAATCAGCTTAATTCCTCCAAATTAAAATCATCATCATCATCATCATCATCATCATACAGAAATTCTATAGCATGTGCTATGAAATGTTCATCAATATATTTTAAATCTTAAAGAAAATGATACTTTTCCCTAAAAAGAGTCTAACAAATGCCACATATAAGATGATTAAAAATAAACACATTTGTGTCATTTGCCTTTACTAACACAGTTCTACTCATTGCCCAAACAAAATATAGACAAAAAGTGGATAATGGGATTTAGAGGAGCCATTTTATTGTTTTGAAATGCTAAAATTGTGTAATATATTATGAAACAGATAATTAATACTTCAGTTCATATTTGTCATACCCAAACTGCCATTTTATACATTGCATATGCTACTCATTGCAGTAAGTGAATTCCTTAGGTCCATGTTTTGTTTTGTTTAACTTATCTTGAAGAGTTACAAAATATTCTTCTTGCCAAATGGAAACAAACCATGTAGGCGGTATGATGACACAGACATGTAGATCCATAATTGGTAGAAAAATACTCTGGCAGCCCTCCCCACTTAAAACGTCCTTAAATATTACCTAATAAGCCTAATATAGGTCTCTACATTGACTTCACAATTCCACTATTGACTCTGAAGAGCACAGAGATTCACCAAAGGTTTAAATGACATTAAAGTTCCATTTATAAAAATTGTGATTATACAAAACTAAGAAAAACAAATAATTCCATAGCTGACTCTAAAGTCAAAATTAAAAATGGGTATACATTTCATTCTGATTTTAGTTCCAAAAGATTAATAAGTATTGGGTAGGAAAATCCTGGCTTAAAACCTCCATCTGAAAAGATCTAGAATTTTAGCTAACAGACTGAACAGGAAGCCATAATATAATGCAAATAAACTTAAACTTCATTAATGTATGGATTTTTTTGGCATAATGAGCACAGCTCTACTGCATTTTGCAGAGGTCAGATCACCTCTGAAGCTCACACTGCATTAATGGTTTCACATTTTAAGAAACACTGGCAAAATGGTGGAGGAGGAAGTCAGAAAACTGCTCAATATTGTAAAGGGTCCAGAATTCATATCACTCAAAGGGCTGTCAAAGGAACTGTCTTTCTCTGAAGATAAAACTAAGCATTAATAATATGAAAACAAAAGAAAAGGAAAACTGCAAGAGTATTTTTTCTCTCTCTCTCTTCTAAATGACACAAAACATTGCAAGAAAGTTAAATGGATTTGATTTTAATTTAAATGAGAAAGCATTCAACAACTGAAGAACTTGTCATCTGTGTCAGATGACATGGACTACCCTTATTGAAATATTATTGAAAAGATAATTTATCAAGGAAAATCTCATGAGTGAATTTGGAGTGAGAAGTTGTATGAGGAGACTCCCATGGTCCTCCTAATTCAAAAATATATTTTTCTACTTATGCGCAAATCTCTTGTACACAAGTACTGAAGGAAGTATTCCAGATACAGAAGTAATGAAACATTGTCCTCTTCCTTATGTGTGTACTCTTTCCAACACACAATGATAAATGGACATTTTTAAAGTATAACTGTTTATAGCTAAAACTAATTAATTTTAGACAACTATTTATCAACTGAACATTTTTACATGTATAGAAATTGCATTGAATGCTAATTTTTAAAATTCTTTGTATAAACTAACCTCTATTATCATTCATTAGTTTATTAAAATGTTTAACTGAATGTAATGAACACCATTAACATTAATATCATCTATATGAATAATGATTACTGGACATACTTATAGACATCAACCCTCACATGCATGTACACATACACAGTGGAAGAGTGAAGGATACAGACTTGTACTAAGACCTGTTCTTTCAATTAGTTGATCTATCACAGTAGAAGTAACCACATGACCATTTGTTGTTGATGTACTCCTTTTTTTCTCTCCCAGGGACAAATTCAGAAAAAGGGGCAATAGCAAACTTCTGCTATCTAAGAAGATTGGGAATAAACTTGAATTCCATGAAGCAAACATTTGCATATTCAAGTGACTACACGTGTCTTGTTGGGTTCTTGAAAGTGTTGTGCACTATCAGTAGCTGCTGTTTTGAAGAAATAAGGGAAGGATTATTCTTAACTTTTATAAACCAGGATGTTTACTTAAAATGCAGTTGTTACTTGCAAGGGGGTTAGGAACAATCCCCTGGGAATTTCTTTACAGCTGAGGGGCAGCTTAGTGTAGGACAACAAGCAGTTTTAGCATTGGAAGACTCATGGTGATGTTCTAACTCTACCACTTATTATTTGTGAGGCTTAGAAAATATCTTTCTCTTAAACTCAGTTTCTTCATCTGAAATCATAGACTATCTTTTCTCAACTTATCACCCAGAATTATTTTGAAGATCAAAAAAGTGTGTTTTTTTGGTTTTGCTTTATTTTTGTGTTTCACTTTATTAAAAGTCAGAACAAAGGAAGAAATTATGACCATCAATGCACATATTCTGTGCTTCATAATATCTTAGGTTCATTTGTTTGCCTTTCATCCTCTTAAAAGTTCAAAATAGAACTTCAGGCTACAATGACTCAGAAATTGCTTATTTTCAAAAACTTGGAAAAGGCATAACCCTTAAGAGTCATAAGAAATTACAATGAGGATGGGATAGAAAAAGGCTAGCTGAACTATTCTGGCAGCTGGAGAAAAACTATTCCTTCTATTTTAATTCTATGGATGTAGGAAAGCAGTGACTACAAACAGAAATCTCCGCTTCATTCTTAAGATGTTTTTTGATTAGGGAAATAAAATCTTTTTTCTAAATTGATGAACTTTCAGAACCTCATCCTGAGTCTTTCTAATCAACCCAACAACCTCTTATCCCTAAATAGCTTTATTTTTAGAGTTTAAATAGTCACTGGAGTAAAATTATCTGGGCAAGAGCAGAAGCTATGATAACGATGCCTGGTCCGAGAAAATAAGGTCTAATACAGACTTTATGAAAAGGACTAATAGGAAAGGTGAAAAGGGAATAAATAACCCATGATCTCTCTCTCTAAATGACTCTAAGTGAAAACTTAAGTGAGTTTTACTTTTACTGAATTGATACTTACAAGGGGATTTTATGAGAAGACCCCAGCGTTAAGGATGCCCATTGAAAGCTGGGAAACTCTTTAACATACCTGGTCAAGAACTATTTATAGATGAAGGAGATCTGCTAGAATGCCTGATAGACCAGTAGAGTGATGAGGAGAAAGTAGACTTTATTTTTCTACAGACAATGACCATAAAATGATTCTGGTCACTCAGTTGCATTTCAGTGAAGTGTCCTCTCATTTTCCTTTATTTCTGGATGCATCATTATTCATTTTTATTTTACCCAGGGCAGCATGACCTTAAATAGAGTAGAAAATATAAAAGCAACATATTTTTGCTAGCAAAACTGGGAGTAAAAATCCCTTAATTGTGGAAGAACAGGCTGTTCTGGCAGTAAATTTCACTCAGACTAATTCTTGTTCTCCCTGAAAATCACTGAATTGTCTATAGGCTTATAAGGTCAGATTTGTGGGCTTGAGGCTCAAGCAAACAGTGGAACTCATCAGGGACCTTGTTCCAAGAGCTCCTGGGCACAAGATGGAAGCAATGACAAGTTTAAGGTCAGCTGCTCTCATGACAGCTACAGTGATCTTCCATGTTTATCATAGTGGCTTTCTTTGAAAATGATATAATAGAACCAGACAGGCCTGAAGAATGTGAACAGTTGAAAGTATAATTAAATTCTTTTCACCGCAAGTGTCTTATTACTATTCTATTTAACAACATCATCATCATCATTATCATTGCAATCATCAAGTTCCTATTACCTATTGATCATGAAACTATTGGAGATAGAAAATAAAATGACATCCTCTGCCACTGAAGGCCCTATAATTCATCTGATGAGATTACACATATGCATAGAAGAACTAGTAATGATTCTATATAGAATGATAACATTCATTGTGTATAACAATGTACAAAAGAAAGAATATTGGGAGCTAAATCTAGTCTCCCAATCTCCATTCATTTCTTAATCCATTCAATAATATTTATTAATTGTTGTATCATTTAGAAATAAATTTGGCTGAGATTAATGGAAAATCTAAGATTAGCTAAAATAAATACTTTTATTTTTTATACTCACAAATAACAAATGGTAGGTCCAGCACTGTCTTTGGGGATGTAGAAACTGTCTATCATTCTGTCCCTGTATTCTTGATTGGTCCCAACCCCGTGGCTGCTCCCTTTGGGTCATTAGATACTTCCATAGCTCCAGATGGTATTCCAGAAGTAGGATATAGGAGGAGACCCAAAATGATGGAACTTCAAAACTTCTACTCGAATAGTTAATTTAAAAAAATATTGGGAAAGAGGGAAAAGAGGAAAGTAGAAATGGGGAGAAGTGAAGAAAGAAGAGAAGGAAGTTAGTTAAATGAAGGGGTGCTAAAAGAGAATCATTTCAGGAAGGTGGAGATGTATATACAATTGATTAGACAGAGAATGATAATGATGTGTTTTGGATAAAAATTAATAGGAGAATTTGTTAAAGAACATTAAATTGGCCATAATTATTTATATATTCCACTTTATAAAAGTGGCATATTTGTTTTCTCAATTACCAGGTGAAAGATGGTGACAAAGATAACAACAAAATAAAGTGTCAACCATGAGAAGCAGCCACACCCATGCAGTCCCTAGAACTTGATTTATGGAAAGAATAAGGTGCAGCAGGAAAGCAAGCATTAGACACTAAATACACATGGGATTTAAGACTTAAAGTATGAGGTTAAAAACCATCCTACTGGTAAGAAATATTGAAGTTCCATAGGTCATGCAATAATGTGGGGAATCTGATTGGGTTTTGCTGTAATCAAAAAAGTTTAAGAATAACTCATCTTTACCTTAAACAATATATTTAAGCCCATATTCTTGAGTTGAAGTTAAGACAACATTTGGTTGAAGCTTAAGCTTATATGGGGAGTTCCCTGTAATATAGACAGATTCTAATATCACTTATAGAACTTTGTCAGCAAAATAATATCCTCAAGTTTTTGTTTTAAATTTGGCAACAGACAGTATGTATTTGATCTAAATTCATTTTCAAGTGAATCTAATTATTCTCTACCCTGTACCTTATCATATCTTATTTTGGATGAATCTTGGCTCACTTCATGCATTACATTTATAGAATCTGCTAGAAATCTTGCTCTTTAGGAATATATATTAAGGGCTGTATAAAATCAGTTCTACTCAACCATATCTAATAATTCACCAGGGCCTAGTATTGCTTTTCTCTGTTCTTTAAGGATGCACTGACTTTTCATCCAGTCATCTCTTGCAATCTGTTAGAAATTGAGGTGATAAAAATATGTATTAATTTTGTTCAGCAGGCTAAGATGTTTTCCTTAGTCATCTCATATCTCAGTCCTTTTCTGTCTCCAAAAGACACTCACGGAAAATATCTTGTTGCTACTCCTGCAGTGTCAGCAAGCCATTTTTCATTCATTGTCCACTCAATGTCTTGGACTGCTTAACTGAAAGTTCATGGCAAGTTTTATTTTGGACACTGGAAGTAGAAACCTAATTGCTTCTACAAAAGTACTTCTCCATTCCTTATCAGAATACCCTCTATGATAATTGTGTGTGTGTGTGTGTGTGTGTGTATATACATAATATATACATATATATGTATATATACATATGTATATATGTATATTTTACTTTGCTCACATGGAAATGACATGCAAGAAAAAAAAATAACCCACATATTTTTCTAATTTATTCTAGAACACTGTCAGTTTAATTGTTGTAATTATATTTCCATTCATCACAGTAATCCTAAATTTATTTATTTATTTTATGTTAGTCTAGTACCAGACACTCCAAGAAAATCTCTGGAATAATAACAACAAAAAGTTTTAATAAAGGTCACAGGGCTGTCAAGTGTGTTTCTATTTCTCTCTCTGTTAATTATTGAAAAAAAGTGGCTAGAAATTAGCTCCCTTTTGCATGATAAATTAAACTGGGAATACATTTTTATAACAAAGAGCTAGATGAAAAATAAATAGAAGAGCATCATTCATTCCAGTTATAGAAAACTAGGGATTAGCCAGAGTCCATTTAAGATAAATACCTTCATCTAAGTTCATCAATAAAAGCTAGCACTTGAGACTAAATCTTTAGTAAGGCTATGGTTACAGAAGATGTTTAGAAGGGGTTTATAGGTCTATCTCTATGCTATGAAACATTCATGATTAAATCAGAGCTTTTGTATTATTTTTGCTTTTGTTACTATTTGGGGGAGGGAAGAAGTGTTTAGTTTTTAACTTTCAAAACAGAAGGCATGGGAGCTCAAATTCCTTCTTCCATGGTCACATGACAACATTGGAGAAAGTGTTTAAAAGTGAGTATATGTTTAAAGATAGTTAAGGGGCAACATGAGTGCAGAAAAACAGATAACTTTCACATCCTATTTCACAATAGATATGTATGATACATAAGTGGGGAGTACTTCCCTAAACAAAGAGACAAAGTTGGATACCAGCAATTTGATAACCAATTTGTATTGAGCAGCTGCTATATGGTCAAGTGTGCTCCATGGCTCAAGAAATATCAGATAGACAATGGGCAGTGAATGTGTGTGTGTCTGAGCACGCTGGGGGTAAGAGTAATAGGTGGGGGGAAAAAGACAATATAAACTGAATTCACACAGTTCCTAAACTTAATTCAATCATATAATTGACTTGGATGAGAATAATCAGACTACTAGCCTTGATCTTTGAAAATTCTATCATGAAATTTAACCTACTCTATGTTGCTTTAATTCTCCTTTTAAAAATCTGCCTAACTAAACTCTAAGCAAAGGAAACTGAAAGTAAGTATATCGACACACAGTCAGAGCTGAGTTTCATAAAGAAATGAATGTTCTTGTGGTTGTTATCTAATTTGTTGTCTGCACCAAATATATTTTATGCTTCCTAATATGTATTTTTATATTACTTATTAGCAATAAAATAATTGTGATTTGTGGGGTACCTGCTCTGGGTTGGGCATTGCATTCAGTGTTTTATAGGTCTTATTTCACTTGCTTACCTGTGATCTTTATGAGGTATTTTATCTTTTTATTACTTTGGAGAAAATTGAGTATCAGGAAAATGAAGTATCATGTCCAACTTAATAGAGTAAATAAATAGAAGAGGCAGAATCTGAACCCAGGCCTATTTCACTCTAAACCCTTTGTAGATTTTAACCATTTCATAGATTCTAAGACAATTAAAAGGAGTTCTAATTTCATAATTGTTCTTGTGGTCACTCATATCCCCTCTGTTCACTTCAACAATGAATTTAGTTGCTTATCATGGTCCCATATATTCATCCTCTGTGTATAGAGTAGTTGTTTGTAGATTTCTCTTAATACAAGAATTTTTACTCTAGAAAAGAAATTTTTCATTTGTAACCAAAATGGCATGTAAGCAGCATATTTTCCTGCAAAGCAAACAAACAAGCCAAAAATGAATAACCAAACTGTCAGGATAGGTTCACAGAACTCAGGGAACTAACATGTTAGGATCATCAGCCACATCCATATTGACAAATTGCATTCAGAAACACCCAAGTTTAAACTAATGCTCCATGGATAAATGGTATGAAGTCTGTATTTTTGCTTAATCTATGGGTCTTTGGATTGTTCCATGATATCACAGGATTTCGTTCTCTTGAGAAGTTGCTGTTAGTCTATTGTCCATCGAAGACTGGTCAAACAGAAACAGACAATTGTAAGTGATGGAGAGAGGGGACATCAGAGACATGTTATATCCACCTTTAGCTTTCTTCTGGGGCTCTAGGTAGAAATGAGAAATACTTGTTATTACCTGGCTTTCAAGTAGCATGTTTGAGCTAATTAGAATAGTATACAAAGGCTTAAGTTTAGACTAGGTCCCAATTTTTACTATCCAAAGTTAAAGTTCATTCTCATGTGTCACATAAGGTGTTTTCTATAGTTTTCTATTGTATAGTTCTAATTTTACCATGCATTTTGGCTCAACCAAGGCCAGTACAAAATATCTGGTCACATGTTTTTGTCTGCCCCCATTTTAATTCATAATCTGTCTACTTAATAAAGGGTGGATTCCTTTTTTTCTGATAAATTAGTCAGTTTCCCCCAAGTTAAGTTATTCAGTAAATTTAAATAGACATATTAGGACATATGCCAAAAACAAATAAAACAGTTTAAATATCCACATATAAAATGCAAGACTTAGAATGCCAGAAAGAAATGCATTCAGCTATATGTACAATCTTAGACCAAAAAAGACCTTATTTAAGCAATATCTCTAAAATAGATCAGTAAAGGTAGTACTGTATAGTATTTAGGAATACATTCTCAGATATCAAACATTTTAACTCTGTCTCTATTACTGACATATAATGTAACCTTAGGCAGGCTTCTTAACATCTCTAAGCTTTAATTCACCTGTATTTAAATAAGAAAAATTCAGACATTTGTCATCTAGTTGTAGGGGACCTAAAGGAGATAATGCATGTAAAGCATTTAGCAAAGGACTTGTCTCATATAAAGCACTCAGCAAATGTCATTATCATATACTTATAAAGAAAAAAGTTTTTGATTTGATTATACTCCCACACAAAGAGAACTAACCTGAAAACAATACAAAAACATGCAAGAGTGCTAGTGAGATAAGATTCTTAGCATATAGAAAAATTTTACTATGCATTTCAAATTTTTTGCATCTACTTAAAATATTTAAAGAATAGCAAGACACAAAATAATAGTAATTTTCTATATTTAAAAAACAATGCAATCTCTACAAATAAAGTTTCAAGAACAAATTATTTTCATAATTACTTTTGCAAATATTTGTTATTTTAATTGGAAAACATTTTTAAAAGTGTTTAAGGAAAACTTATTTTTAGCCTGGTGCAGTAGCACACAGCCTGTAATCCCAGAGGTTCTGGGTATCTTGGGATCAAAGACAGCTTCAGCAATTTAGTGAGGCACTATATATATATATATATAGTAGCTGGGAATATGGTTCAGTGGTTAGGTGCTCTTGGGTTCAGTTCCTGAACCACCCCCCAAAAAAGAAAATAATTCCAACATTTTTAAATAATGGGAATAAAAATATGAATTGGCACCTATTTTTCTGGTGAACAATATCTATTTTCTTAATTGCACATTTCCTTTTTTTGATAGTTTACTTACTTCTTTAAATGGCTATTCAATTTATTGGAAAAAATAAATTTTCTATATATGTGTATGAAATTTTGTTGTCTATGAAGCTTAATTCCAGAATTTCATCATCATCATAGTATTAAGCAAAGAAGGAAAAAAAAATCTCTTTAAAGCTGGGGCATAATTCTAAAACACTTGGTGGCTGTTTTGTTTGTGGTCAATTAGCCAAAAAAAGAGATAGGTAAAGCAGGATATTGAAACAAGAGGAAAAGAAAATTTTCTCTAGATTGCCTTCTTTTTTTGACAAAAATTTTAATTAGTAAAGTTTTAACTAATTTTTATATTCAATTTTTTTAACATTTGAATTTTCCTTGAGCAAAGTGCCCTGGAGGAGAAAGGGTGATTAACCAAGAACAAAATAAAAAGCAATTGTTGAAGAAATCATGAGGAAGAAGGCTGAGGTTGAAAACTGAGTGATCTGGAAGAAATGGAGCTTTCCCAGAGAAAATAACAAGGGGCAGACGCATCGTGGGGGAGGGGTTGAGGCTTTAGAAATAGGATTCAGATTACATAACATTCTGCTATATACTGTGAAATATAGGGAATTAATTCTCAATTCTGCTTCCCTAAATGCCAACATTCAGAAGTATTGGCATGAATATAACAGTTTATCTTGAGTCCATGATGCAATTGATTAATCTTAGAAAAAATAAACTAATACACTTCCGGGAGAAATGACGACTTATGTGAGAAGAGCTCATCAGAAAGAAAAATGGGAATGACAGAAAACTGTAGGAATATTATTCTTTGAGAGTTTGTGAAATCATGGGAATTTCCACAGCTCATGGGATAAGACTGGAAGAAAACTACATCCATGGAACCATTACTTAAATTATCAAGGCAGGATCCAGACACCTTCAGAAAGAAAGCTGACAGTGAAGGCAAGCACGTACAAACTAATCAACTAGCAGAGAACTGACTGCTAACTCCAAGAGAAGGCAGAAGGTGGTAAGCGCTATATACCTACAGCTTGATGAAAAGAGGTGGGCCACATACTTGAAAGAACAGCCCTCATTTCCTAAGTCAACTCTGAAAATAGAAAGAAATTTTGATAGAGAAAGGAAGCCAACCCAAGAGTTGTAGGAGCTTGAAGATGCTGTCAGTTCAGATGGATGGGCAGACAACAGCACTTCCAGGACAGGTTGATGCCTGCAGGAACAAGCCTTTCAGATTCAAATGGCTGTGGGTGAAACAGCTTTGTCAACTTTGGTCTAAACAGTGATTAAAAACTTGAAAGAGAACCAAAGAAGTACGGGGCAAACTCATCCACTACAAAAATTTAACATCGAAGTTCAAAATTACAACTAACAAAAAGAAAAACAAATCACAAATAACAAAGGCTCAGGTCTTCCATTTCACAATATGAAAACAGGTAACATTCATAGAGGTAACAACATGATTTATGTTTTATATACATGTAAAATTAAAAATGTATAACAAAATATGCATATTTTATATGTAAATTTATCTTTTACATTTTTATATAGATGTACATTTTATATATTTCATATATTTTATATATTTTATGTATATATTACATTAAACATATAAAATACATAAAAGATATTAATACATAAAATATAAACATATGTATTTGATATTATATATTTTATACTTTATGTGCATATGAAATATAGATTATGTGGTTACCTTTAATGTTTCTTTCTCTTTTTCTCTCTCACTCTATAAACACACACGTACACTTACACTCACACACATAGAGCTGGGCCACTCTGTGTTACTGATAAAATAGGTGGACAGATTTTGACATTTGTTCCAATCTCAGATCTGGTAAAAATTGCACCTATTTATTTTATCCTCATTAATTCTGAAAAATTAAGCGAGAATATTATGCCTACTTTGCAGTGCAATAGGGAGACTCAAATGATATGCATAGTGCCTGGTACAGACCAATTGTTCAATTAATGGATGCAAATATATTCCAAGGAAAGAATGAAGAGTGTACAAAAAGACAAGGCCTTTGGTGTTGCTTGAACCAGAGATGAAGTAACCTTTTGAGCTTACTTTCAATTCTGTGATCTTCTGTTTTTCAGAAAGGCAGTTCAAAAGAAATCTGTTTTTCCCTTTGCAGAGACAAGGTAATGAGTAGTTTAAAATAGGAATATTTTATAGCCTTCAAAACATAAAACAACACAAGAAAATATCTTCATTATTTAAGACCTAAAGCATTATCCAAAAAAGTCAGACCATGACCATAGGACTATTTCTTCTGATATTAATCTTGGAGGATTTGGACATTAAGAAAAAAAAAATGTTTAAGATAGATAGAAATAGAGAGCGAGATAAGGATAGAGAGAGATGGGGGAGGGGGGCTCAATACATCCCTGATATGCAGTAGTCATCACTCTGGTCTTTTCCTTAATTCTCCTCTTGGCAATGCTACTTGTTGTCACCCTTGATTCTCCAAGTCCTGGTGTTTGTCTGAGACCTCCTACCATCTTACTTAGCTGTTTTTCTTCAGTTCATGATTTCTTCTGTACTGCAAACAATCTATTTTTATTTTACTTTAAACTCCCTTGGTTGATCTCACTCTTTCAATTGCTTACAGATACAGAAGCAGGACCACAGCTTCAAAAGTAGAAAATGTGTGTGTGTGTGTGAGTGTGTGTAATAGTGTGTGTAATGTTACTATCTCTTGAATCAGTCTGAAAACAACATTTTGGAATAAGCTATTTCTTAAAGTCATGGTAAAAAAACAAATCCTTTTCTAGGTGTCTGCTGAGCAAATACAATTAATGTTTCAATTGTATAGTTTCCTTATCCATTTATATTATTGTAAATGTCCAGCTTTCAAGACCTTCTGTAATAGACATTAGCCTGTCATTTGCAATCTGACTCTCTCCCTTAGTCATTCACTCCCTCTTCTCTAGTCAGCTGGTAATCTTGATGAACTCTCTAGAAGCAAGGCTAATTTCTGCTTCATGCTCTTCTTCACCTTGTTCCTTTGTTTGAATTGATCAATGCTTTTCATTCACCCACCTGTTACACAATATGTGTCAGGTTCAGCATCCTCCATAAACCTCAAGTACAGCCAGCCTGTAGTTATTTATCCCTAATTGAGCTCATGCATCACTATATGTATATGATGATTTTCTTTGACTGATAGGCACATTGCCCACCTTAGTAAAAAATAAAAGATTTTCTACCTGAAAGGGCCTAAAAGTGAGTTCTATCTCCCACTCACAGTGGCAGGAATATGACTTTGGCATGTATACAATCATTGTTAAAGTTCATTTGGCACTGAGTACTTTCTCAGATAACTATTTTAAACTTTCATACTTATGAAATGGTGAAAATATCCTAGTGTAGAATCACTTTAAAATATGGAAATTATATATATCAAGTTCAAGTGGCTGCCCAAGTAATGGCACTGTCTTGTATGAATGTACCTACAGTAGGGACCCCATGGTGCATGTGACGTTACCCAGAGTAAGTCAGCCATTGTATCAGAGGGTTGACAATATGAACAAGCCAAGACAGAGAGCTTATCTTTGAAGATATCCCAATATCCCAATGCTCTATCCCTCCAGTTTCTGATGATATTTTATCTAAGTGGAGTACATTCTTATGATCTCCCTCTGGAATAATTCAGGACACTTCTTTAAAATAATATAGTGAGATCCTAATGCTTTCCTATTACTCCTGCTTCAGAAATCCTGCAGGCTGGAGAAGTGCTCCTCAACTGGGATAAGTGTAGAGTTCCCAAGAGGTATAAGGGCATGGATAGATTTAGGAGACTCAATTTCCAGATCCTCAACTTCTCCTGCCAGCTGCCAGAGTGAGTACTTGTGGTGTAGCATCCCCTTTCCTAGTTCATACTCATAACACAATTCACTGATCCAAGGATAAAACAACCAGCTAACTAAACATGGGGAAGTCACATAATTTAATATAAGGTATTAGGAGAGCTGTTTCTTATCAGTGTCTAATGCCATATAACTGTTTTCCCAAAGCTGAGTGGTACAAAACAACACAAAAGTATGATTTCTTGTGATTCTATATATTGTTGTTCTGCTGTTCTTGCTTAGACTCACTCAAATGGCTATATTCACCTGATGGGTTGACTGGAATTGGGGCTCAGCTAAGATAGAGATAGGCTTGCCCTATCCATGAGGCCTCCCTGTGTCTCAGGGCTTCTCTGACACTACACTCTCCATTCAACAATCCAACTGGGTTTCTTTATTTGGTGACAAGAGTGTTTGAAAATGCAAAAACTTTGAGGTCTTTTAAGATTTAACCCTGAAATTTTCATACAATGCTGCTATACTTAGTAGTTAAAATAACCCTCAAGGTTAGCCATGTGTGAGGGTAGGAAAAATAGACTCAGCCTCTTGATATGAGGCAATGCAGTATCACACTGGAAATATACTTCTGTATGATACAGAAGGTTGAGGTCATCACTTCCAACCATCCACCACATTCCTCCAGCTTCCTTGTTCAAAGATGCACTCCATAGAGCAATCCTTCCATATGAATAATATTTATTTATCAACAAACTCATTATAGGTATATGTTGACCAATTGCTAATGAAAATTATAATAATTATACATTCCATGCATGTTTTTAACCACTTAGAGATCTTTAAAAAAGCATTTTAAGTTCATTGTATATATTTTTCCATGAAATATAAGTTGATCAATGAAATATCAATATCAATAGAATTGAACTAATTCTAAAATGCACACAATTCTTCAAGTGAAGAGTAACAGAAATCATATTTTCCAAAGACAAAGGATTGGGGTTGGGGATGTGGCTCTTGGTAGAGTGCTTGCCTAGCATGAGTGAGGCAATGAGTTAAATTTGATCCTCAGAACCATATTTAAAAAAAGAATAAAATAAAGTTTTAAAAATTTTTTTAAAAAGATAAAGGATTGAAAGAAAATTTTCCGTAAAAATCAGTTTTCTATTGTATGTAAAATAAACATTCGTGAGTGTTGTCAATTTTTATTTATGTTTCATATGAAATGCTTTGAGAGTTGTATAAGAGCTTTACTTTAAAACTTTATTATTTACAATAAATTAGAATTTATATTTTGATCAATTTACATTTACAGTAACGATTCTAGAAGGCTTAAAATTTAAGGTGCATATAACCAAACTAGTGTAAAGTTTCTTTGCCAAACAGATTACCAGTATTCTAAATTATTCCATTACTTTCCCATTTGACCTATAACTTGTAGGTGATATATTTTTTTTTAACATTCAGGAAGTCTGCGTGCCTTCTGGAGCTATTTAGCATATTTACTCATTTGCACAATATAATTTAATTATTAAGCAATAATCATGTTTCCTCCTCCTCTAATTCATGTCTGTATTCTTGAGATTCTTAATCATTTTTGTGCCATGAACCCCATTAGCAGTCTGGTGAAGGTTATTATTCTTTCTCAGAATAATGATTTTAAGTGATAAAATATTTAAGATTATACAAGAAACCAATTATATTAAAATACTGTTACAATATATTATAAAAGTCAAATTTGTTATATGGCACTGTGTATGATTGTCACACATATAACATGATTTAGCAAGAGATCTAATAACTACTATAATTTTGAATGATATTTCAAGGTATCTGAGACAACAGTAATGTAAGGTGAAAATATCTCTGGTGTCTATTGTTGACAGCCCTAGGTACTGCAAATAATACTGTGTATTGTAGCCCACATTTATAATTGAAGGAAATGATAAATTTTAGTTAGATGTTAGTGAAGAGAAAGATGCATTTTTTCCCATTGAATTCATAACCCACTGAAATCTACACATGAATTTCTTGGAAGGTTTCTGAGCAATAGGTTAAAAGTCCCAAAGATTTAGTGTGCAGCTTGTACTTATTCAGATAATTGGATTTTTCAGAATCCTGTTGAGCATGTATGTGAGAACTGGGTTACTAGAAGATGCTAAATGTAGAGTTAGAGAAATAGTTGTTGAACCCACTAAAGTTTAGAAGACATTTGGAGTAGATGCCTAAGATATTATCACATGGATTTGCCTAGGATGTAGGTTTCTGTTCATAAATGTGTTTTAAATTATAGACCTACAAACTGCATCTCATTCCTATGATATATAGGTGGTACTTTTTAGAACTATTAGTAATGATGAAAAAAATTCACATGAACAGAAACCATTTTTAGTTGAGTGTATCTTAATGCTAGGCCTCTTCCTGAGCCCAGTATATGTGTAATATATGGTATTTTATATACATTTATTTTCTCATTATATCTCTAGATATAAAGTTATTGTTGAAGCACTTTATAGATGAAGTAGGGGAAGTTTGTAAAGGTTAAGTTTAATTGCCAAAATTTCAGAAATAGCAAATCTCTGAACATAGACTTCATTTTTGAACAGTCTGAACTAAATTGGGTTTTTGCACATTGTGCTACATAATTTATCAAACTATTTGCCTAAATAATTTTCATCTCTTTTAACAAATATTAATTATGCTTCTAATATGTACCAACATTTACTGAGTACTCAATATCAATTCCTATTTTTCTATTTATTGGTCCACTCACTTGCTGTCACCTATAAATATGTTGATACTCTTCTCTGCATTGTTAAATTGTGTATTGTTCATATTTGCTCTTGAAACCAACATAGCACATTTTACCTGAAGCTCTCATTGTGTTTCTGGGACATGATTAGGTGAATCTTGAACCACAGAAGGGACTACAGACTATGTTCATATCCTTATCTCTTCTTAGCCCTTTAAAAAGTACATGTCTTTATAACTTATGCATTTTATTACATGTATTCACCGGATGAAGATTTAAATAACCTCTCCAAGAAAATAAAATGAAGTTCAAAAACGGAAAATCAATTAAACTTGAAAAATAAAATAACCATTTTCTGCATAACAGGAGGTGCCTGGGACTCCATATTCCATGCATTGTGTAATCATTCCTCATTTCAGGAAATACACTGTGAGTATTTACTTCCTACTATCTCCTAAAACTGAATATAACTAAGTGGTTAATGTACCTGAATTTTCATTGCCGAAAGTTCCATTTCCAAGATAACTTGACTGTGAATAAAATGTTCCTCAGTGTGAAAGCTAAACTTATTACATAAAAATATAAGCCAAAATACAGATCTCAAGTGAGTGGTATGACCTTCTGACTTTGCCACTAAACCAACCCTTAATTCGGGATTATCATCAAAGTGTCAAAGATATTTCCGTGTTTAATCCACATCCATTTGTTTCCTGTACATTCCTTGCTTTGAGCTCCAAGGAAGAGAGGAAACCAAAATGCTTAATGACCCTTCTTTAAATATAAATAGCAAATACCACTTGCTGCTCCTCTTTGAAAAATTAAAATTGATTTTCTCTTTCTGGATGAGAGATGATCTGGTGTGGGTGAGCACACAGTGACTCCTATCACCGATGATATTGCAAAATTTGATCTGAAGAAAACAAAATGTGGCTGTGGCTGAAATGTTTTTTCAAACATTGAACAAAGTTCAAGTCACAAAGGGATACAGCCTTCTGAGAAACAGAAACATGTTGGAAGTCAAACACCTATTGGTCTAAGAAATTTCTTCCAAAACCTTTTTGTTTAAGGATACACTAACAGCAAAAGACACATTTACTTGAAGCCTGAGGTTCCTAGGGAAGAAAACTTCACCTCCTGTTAGCTAGATGACTCATATTTAGGAAACTCAGTCCTTTGTATTCTCACTACTTTAAGGAGTCTGGGGTTCACAACCCAATCTTAGGGACAGAGTTGCCAAGGGAAAGAGCATACATAATTAAGAGTCATTTTGGTGCAGAAACTTTAGTTTTGCAAAACCCCTTTGGAAATGGACTACAAAATAGAGTTTCTACCTTTTCCAAGGAGAGCAATTGCCCAAGAGACTTTGGGGATCAACAACATATTTCTTAATGATAAATCCTATGTTCTTTCTTCTTATCCCACACAAATTCCATAAATCCTAAATTCAGTGTTTAGTTAAAACCTGCAATATGCTTAACATTTGGCAACTTGATGAAGACTTAGGCTGCTCTTCTAATTCTTTTCCCTTTTTGGCCCCACTGCCTTAGTTCTATAATAACTGCCACGTGCCAGAGAATAGTATTGCATTGTTACCTGAAAAATTCAACTACACATTGTGCTTTGCAGCAGTGCCTTACATTCAGGGAAGGTTTTATCACTTCATACAAATACATTTTAATTGTTCCCTGAACAAAGACATCCCAACCAAACCTTTTGTCTGGGTGTGAACTGTCGTTATTTCTGAAGTATGAATTCCTGGCAAACAGTGCACCCACCTGGCACCAAAGAAAAATTACATAACGATGAGTGTGCACTGGTCTCAGAGCTCTGAGCTGCACTCCCTACCTTGGCACTGAATTTTCTGCAGCACATGATCTGTGAATGACAAATGGCGTCTCTCCCTACTAGACCATGAAGCAAGGATATTTGAATATTCTTCAGCATCCAACTTTTTGATCATCTTATTCTCTTTTTATTTTTCTCCTTAAATATTAGGTATAATTTTAGAGACCAGTGCACTCAATTACCTCACCTTACAGAAGAGAAAATTGAAACTGAGAAAGGTTCAAATTTAAAAATCTGGGAAGTTGCAGAAGAGAGCCAGAATAGGAAATCAAGATCTGATTTGCCCCAAGACAGTCTGGATTTCAAAGAACTGAAGAAAGATCAGATGATCCTCCTCTCCTTACTCTGTGTTAGAGTCAATAACATTTTGATAAAAAACTCTTTCCATTGACTTTATAATAGAAGCCATAAAAATGTAGATTATAACAAGAAAAGAAAGAACAATTCTCATAGATATTTAGAAAAAAGAATCTTTCTTTAATCTTCAAACTGAATAATATTATTCTCACATAATTTCCCCTAAAAATGGCTATAAAATATTACAGATCCAAGTGACCTCTTTTCACCCTTAATGACTCCATAGATATAAGACTGATGACATTAAATTTCCCTTGGTTTACATTTCCATTGAGATCCAAGTTTCCTATGCATATCTTTATATTATAGCTAAGTTGATGTTCTAACTTTCTTTAATATTTATTTCATACTTGATGAGAATATTTACACTGATCAATTTTTGTTCACATGACTGCAGATAAACATGCATGCATCTAATACTCTATTTTCATCACTCTCACTACAAATGGCTTTATTTTAGTGTTTATGTCTCAGAGTGCTTTCTTGGCAAAGCTTTCTTTTTCAAAACAAGGAGAATGAGGGATTATCATCCCTAACAAACTCCTTATGGCCAGGTTGTTGTGGCTGGTGTAGATACCCTCCAGACTTCTTTCATGATACAGGCCCCCAGCCAGACAGTCTGGCTAAAAGACAAAGCAGTCTAAACCAACCAATCTTTGCAGCTATTGCAGTGTCTTCCAAACTCAAAGGGAATGAAATAAAACCCTGCTTTCAGTCCAAATTACAGTTCATGTGGGATAGGCGTAATTCCCATATATTTCCTTTAGCCGTACTCACACATACACACACACCACAAATAATAAGAAACTGACACTGTGAGCCATGTCAGGGGGATGGCCCACTCAAGGATATATACCGTGGCTGAGGATTATTCAGAGGACAATCTGAATGTTCATTTCTTGAGGTTATAACAGTAAATGATGCTGCTACAACTAAAGTCAGTCATGCTTTGAAAAGATTTTCAATACAATTGGAAGGTGTCAATAAGTTTTGCTTGGGAAATGCAGGAGGGAGGTAAGGGGCAAGTTTTTCGAGTTTTATAGACTACCCCTGGTAAAATCTACCAAGAAGTGTTATAAATATGTTAATCTATACTATTTGTCTATAGTGTTTATTCTTCCCTGAAGTGCTTGTCCCTATGCATGCTGTTTCAATTTTAGTTTATACTCACCTATTTCATATAAAAATAAAATTTTGTACAAAAAATGAAAGTTAATTTTTATGATTAACTCCCCTCTTGTTTATTCAGCATCTGTAGAACAGTGCCAGAAATATTTACTCATCAATATTCCCAGTGATGTTGATTTTTTTTATAGCAGGTCTTCATGATTATATGGGTTAGAGAGAGGATTTTTTAAATTCTTTCCTCTTTTTTTTTAATTCTTTTTTTTCTTTCCCTATTTAATATAGTGTTAAAATTGTAGACCTCATACTAGTTTTCCACAGAGTCCTAACCACTGTGAGCATCCAAGGAACAACTCTGGACAGCAGTGAAGATTAGGTGGATAACCACAAGGAGGTGAATCTGTATTCATCACACATTTTTGAGGTGAATCTGTATTCATCACACATTTTTATCCAATTTCTTTTCTTGCTTAATGATGTTCAGAAATAAAGGAATAAATAAACAAAGACAAGCCAGGAAGGAAAAAGGTTCCTTAGTATTTTCAACTTTTTCAAGAATAAGTTGTTTTGCTTTACCGTAGTTTGAAAATATGTCATTTTGTGAGATTGATCCAATGCTAGGATAAAGAATATGTTCTGAAAATCTCTTTTAGAAAGATTTATAATATTAACCTCAGGCTATTTTAAGTCCCCGTCGATCTTTATGAAAACAGCCAAGAGATCCATTTGTTTTCCAAACAGTAGAAAGTCTCTGTTACCTTTTGTCAACCATGATTGAACAAATGACTTTGGGTCAAAGTGATTCAGTTGTGAAGTGCCAAGGTCCTGCCAGTCCCCTAGAATACAGACTCAAAATGCAGCCACTTTGGACCTGAGCTGCCCATTGCAGCCAGGGGCTAAGTAGTCTTATTCAATTTTTTTCTGGGACTAACACCATTATAGACCATTGTAATCCCAGGATTAATAGCAATCAGTGCAGTGACTACATCTTGACCCATGGCCAGCATGGCTGGTCAAAAACTGAACATTCTATCAAACCCCTAGGTCTAGTTTTTCATGTTTTCCTTCTATGCAACCAATTAATTATGTGATAGCTTCAGTGAAACAAATTTCTCATTTGTTCTTTTTTCTCCTAATGGTACCAGAGAACTGTCCAAGGCATTGAATTGGTAAGGCAGACACCTGCTGAGTTCATAGGAAGTGAGAATCTATTACCTATTATTCTAACTCTGTAATTTTAGTTAAATCGGAATCATTTACAGCATCAGTATTGCCAAGAATTTCTCACCACTTATCAGGACATTCTTTCCTTTAACAAAAATGGTGAACTTAATAAAATTACAAATGGGCCACACTTACATGATGATAACCCACTTCTTGCTGTTTCTACATCTTTTCCTAATCCCCCTGCTGTATACACACACACACACACACACACACACACACACACACACGAGGTCCACACTCTCCATTCTGTTTTCAGTCTTGCTGTCTACTAAATTCAGGATTCTTTGGGAACCTTACATTTTTTTACCTGTCTGGATTCTATCTTTATTTACCCTGTTTTGATAATTATCACTGAGTTGGCACCAACCCCACCTAATATCTACCAAAGCAGAAATTACTTTAACTGGTTTATTTACAATGTTAAATCCATTCTGTATTGTTACCTGGAAAGTCACAATTTTGCTTTGACATTTACTTTTCAGTGCCCTGAGTATATGTTTTCTCTGAATAGGTTTCCTCTTGGTGGGCTGTCCATTTTTGATTATTAGCTCACAGAGGGAAAGGAAGTTGCTTATCACACTATATAGTCACACACACATCAGTACCTAACTAGTCCTTTCTTCTGCTGTTCCTGCTGATGATTAAGTGTTCTTCTTCAGCATTCTCCAAGCTCTTACAAAATTCATTAACTATTTACACATGTATGCTAGGAAGAAAATATGTATATCCTTACAGGCATTTAAGGGATGAATAAAATGAAATACTGTATAGTTAGATGAGTTTTCCAAAGTTTTGCAATCAATAAGCAGCTAAGTTAAAGAACATGAACTGGACTGTCTCTTTTTTTTCTAAGATTTCTTATTCAATTCAATTTAAATTAATTAAATTAGGTTCTACACATAGTACTTTGTTAGGTTATGTGTAGGGAATAAGTAAGGAGAGTCTGATCTCTTCAAGGAAGAAAGCACAGGAAAATAAGATCCAAAATAAATAACAATTTGCAATTTATTTCTATTCAGGATAGATTCAGACAACACTGCTGTGTGAAACATATAGTTCTAGAATTTGAAAGACACGAATAGGAATAAAATAGTCTTTTCCTGTAGATATTCAAAAGGTGAAGAAAGTGGCAGAAAAGTTGGAATATCTTTCAGTCTTGTATAGGTATTCTTAAGTGCCAAAGAGATAAAACCAGTCCCTTTTTATGACTGAAAGTGGTTTTCTCATTACCTTTAGATTTAACTCAGTTTCTTAAGTGCTTTCAAGGACTTCCGTTTCTTGGGTCTTTCGTCTTTGCATATAGAATACTTCTTCCAAGGAAATGTTTAGACTTCTTTTGACCCCCTTCCAATATTGACATACCTCTTGAAATCTAACATCTTTTGTGAGGCTTTTCATGAGTAACTGAAACAGGTTTTTGACCTTTTTTAAAAAAATAATTTATAGCAGCGAAGCACTCTTCCAACTTCTTTGCCAATGGTACTTCATGTTATCTTCATGATGACTCTAAGTAATGTGAATATTTCCAATCAGAAGATGAGAAATGGGAAGTCAGATGGCAGAGTGAGTGACTTCCTAAGTTTGTCTGCAGTGGATGTGACAGAAACCGATTCTTTGAATAGTGGAACATGCTATCTTTCAGGAACACCACTGTCCAGATAAGAATACTCCTTTTATCATCACTGTTGGTTGTTGGTTAGGTCTTGGTTGCAATATATAGGGGGTTTGGTGAAATATTATTAGCACAGGAGTCTACAGAATAAATGAGAAGTTGAAAAACAATTTTGTGAAATGTACCAAAACTGAAAAACAAAGAAAAATGTGAAAGAATAATAGGCAAGAGTGAGAACATCAAAAAGAAAATTAGATCAATTTTTAACACAATGAACATGTGGGAAAGGACACTTCAGACACAAATTACCTCCAACTATTTCTCAATCTTTCTATGCATTTAAGATTCAAATTCTTAGATATGATTAAGACTTAGTGATTATTATCTTCATTCATTGGAATTCATATAAAGAAAATGAAATTAATTAGATTACGTACAGAAGAGAATGGATAATTTCCCTACCTCCCTACCAGAAAAACAAAAAAAAAGGAGGAAATTATTTGGGAGAAAGAATAGATGTTGGCACAGAAAATCTGGCATTGCCACTGGAAACTTTTAGTAAGACTTCTTTTTGCATTTGTACTTGCAATAAAGAAAAGATTGGTCAATTATTTATGACATTTGCAACCACAAATAGAACAAAAAATCTCACAAACTATTTTTTATTATTCAATTTCAAAGCCAGCTATTTGGTTACTTTCCTTACATTTGTACCATTTTCTTTACATTGTTCATTTCTTACATTTGTGCCATTTTCTTTACATTGTTCATTTCTTTTCTAACCTAAATTGGTGACTATAGCTCATATTATAGGTGTAAATATTTATTGTTCATAATTTTGCTAACTAAGCATCCTTTTCCATATTCTGCACCATAAAAAATCAATATATTTAAAATAATTGAAATTGTGGAAGGTAAAATATCACCACAATGAAATCAAACGTAAATCAATAATAAAAAAAAAAGAAAATTTCTGAACACTTGGAATTATATAATATTTCTAAACAATCTGTGGTCAAAAAGGAAGTCTTGATTAAAATTTAAAAACACATTGAACTAAATTAAAATTAAAATTTACAGAAAGCGTTAAAAAAATTGAAGCAGGAATTTATAATTTAGCATTTAGTTTTTTAAAAAGTTTCAAATTTATAATATAAGTTCCTACATTTTTAAATCTAAAAAGAGTGCAATAAAGTCAAAGCAAATGTATGGACAGAAATGGTAAAGAACACAAATCAATGAAATTGAATAAAGAAAACCAAAGATAAAATCAATTTTAAGAAGCTGATTCTTTGAAAAGATGAATAAAATGCACAAATCTCCAGCAAGACTGATTTTGCAAAAGAGCCAACACAAATTACTGATATTAAGAATTAAGTAGTGTTGTCACCATAGAACATATAGACAGTGAAAGTATAATTGGGAAATATTTAGAACAAATCTATAGGCATAAATTTGACAATTTAGATGAACTGATGAATTCCAGGAAATGCACAATGTTCTAAAACTCAGCTTAATGGGTAAGTAGAATAATTTGGGTTAGAGTTGTAGTTCAGTGGTAAAGCACTTTCCTAGCATATGCCAGGCTCTAGGCTCCATCACCAAGCATTGCACACACACACACACACACACACACACGAATAACACTATAGCACTATTAATATTAAAGAAGTTCAAATGAAAAACTCTAAAAAAAGAAATTGAAATGTCCAGAAATTTCACTAGTGATTTCTACCAAAAGTTAAAAGAATTAGCAGTTATTATACTTAACAATTTCCAGAAAAGAAAAAGAGAAGGGAGACTATCCAACTGCATCTCATGAAGGTGGTATTATTCTAAGAGACAGAGAGAGAGTGTGTAAGAAACAAGAAAATTAATATCCCTGATAAACAGGGATGCAAAATCTTCAACAAAATACATTGAATTTAATGTTGATATATTACAGCTAAGTAGGATTTACTTGGGGGATAAAGTTCAGTATTCAAAATCAATTGATTAATACTGTCTACTTTATTAATAGGTTGAAGGGAGTGAATTTATACATAAAATAGAAATCCTAGACCATGCAATAAGGCAAGAGAAAGAAACGCAAAATAAACAGACACATATAATTCAGTATATACAATACACATATATACCATGAATATGTATGTGTGTATATACCATAGCATGTGCAAGGCATATATATTTATGTGATATTTGTATGATGTATGTAAGTCATATATATATATACACACACACATATATACATATATTTATATATAAATGCCATGAAATAAACATGTCCTTATTTGAAATAGACATGATGGTATATATAGAATGTTCCAAAAATTTTTTTAAAATAACTTTAGAAGTAATACAGGAGCTCAGCAAGTTCACCGCATACAAGATTGAGATAGAAAAATCAATAGCACTTCTGTAAACCATCAGTGACCATGTGGAAACCTAAAAAAGTAAAAATCAACTTTATATCACTCAATATATAGTACAAGTTAAAGATTAAATAAAGCATAACGACTTATACAATATACAGATGGAATAAAGCAAAGAAATGTAGAAATGTGCTGTAATTAGAAGAATAAATAGTGAAGGTGAAAATTTTCAACAAATAAACCTGTAGGTTTACTGTTACTCCTTTCAAAATCCCACTACAATCTTTCATAAAGTTAAACTTATTCTAAAATTAATGAAGAGGCAAAAGAATGAGTTATCAAAACAAGTTTTAAAAAAATAGATACATTACTCTACCAGACTTTTAAGACTTACAGTATAGTTACATTATGAAAACATTTTGGTATTCTTGAAGAGTCGACATAAAAATCAATGAAACACAATTTTAAAATTTATAAATATGTCCTCACATAAATACCTCACTAGAAACTCCACACAAACGAATTTATGTATGTATTTAATTTATTTATTTATTCAGTCATTTAACTTGGAGTACTGGGGATCAAATCCAGGGATTCTCATGTGCTAGGCATATGCTCTACCACTGAGCTACACCCTTTGACCTTTTTATTTTTATCTGGAGGCAGGATCTTGCTAAGTTGCCCAGACCTCAAACTTTAGATCCTACTGCTTTGTATCTTGAGTAACTGGATTATAGGCATGCACCACCCCACCAAACCACCCAATGATTTTTGACAAAGAGGAAAAATCAATTCAGCAGAAAAAGGATTCTTTGTTTTTCAGTAAATGGAGCTGGGTCAGTCAGATGTGCGCATGCATAAAGGTATTGAATGAATGAATGAACCTCCATCACACTTTATGCAAACTTAGACCCTAGTGAATAATAGCTCTATAAGTAAATAAAAATTATTATCATTTTGCAGAAAACATAAGGGAAAGATCTTCAGATCCTGGGGTTAAGTGAAGAGTTCTTAGACATTACACAAAAAGTATGGTTCATCAAAAAACAATAATTTGAAGGTTATCAAAATTAAAGATATTTGCTTTGCAATAGGGATTAAAAGAACATAAAAGTCAAACTATAATTTGGGATAAATATATGCAAATTGCATATCTGACAAATAATTCATAACTATACTGTTTAAAGGACTCTCAAAACTCAACAGTGAAAAGGCAATAAAAAGCAACACACTTATAAAGTGTACAAAATACATTGATGGTCATTTTTTCCGAAAGGATAGATAGATAGATAGATGATAGATAAAAAAATTGCACATGAAAAGCTGGTCATCATTAGCCATTAGGGAAATGCAATTTAAAATTATGAAGCAGTAACATTATGTCCCTAGTAGGGTTGTGTAATTTTTCTCAAAAATTCTACCACCAAATATTGATGAGGTAGTTGAGAACTAGATTTCTCAGACACTGCTTATTGGAAAGAACATTGGTGCAACCACTTCGTAAAGTTTGGCATATCCACATTAAACATATGTTTATTTTATGACTCAGCAATTACATTCCTGGATATAGCCCAGATAAATTAACTCTTATATTCACTAAAAAAAAGCCTATTCACACATATTTACAGTTACTTAATTAGTAACAGACAAAAAACTGACAACATTTATCTGTCATTCAATGATGGAATTACTAAACAAACAGTGTTACATGTACATCATAAAATAAGACTCACAAGAGTAAGGAATTGACTATTAATATGTACAATAATTGAGCATATATTAAAATTAAATATATTGCAAGCAAATAATTAACTATATTATGATGTAGTCAATATATATCATATATTATACACACACCCAACACCATGTGTATTATAAGAAAATTATGCTGAGAAGGGAAACAATTCAATCTTAAAATATTATATTCTGCATTATTTATGTAAAACTTTTCAGATGTCAAAATTATAGAAAGGAAGAACAGAATGTTGTTTCAAGAGGTTAGAGAGCTTGGTTATGGTGTGTTGCATGACTGAGTATGACTCTAAAGAAATAGCACAAGGGAGACTTGTGGTGAGACAAATTTTGTGTCATAATGCTAATCATGGTTATGCAAATTTACAAGTGAAAACTTTTCAAAAAGTCATTCACACACACACAAATAAATGTTCTGTGAAATTCAAATAAAGTCTGTGAATTATGCCAATGTGCACTTCTGGTTTTGATTATAGGCATTTGTGGCATTACTTCTGGCAACAGGTACCCTTCTGTACTATTTTATGACTTCCTGTGAATTTTATAATAATTTATTCTATAGGACTGGCCAAAACAGTCAGTAAAGGTTAAATATAAGTGGCAAAAGTGGATGATTTTACATCACTCCTATTTTAGAGTGAAACTTCCATTTTTCACCATTAAGCATATACTTATCTGTGGGTCTTTTATAGATATCTTTTATCAGCTGAAGGTCATTCTTTTTATTTCTAGTTTTTGAGAATTTTTTTGAGCCCTAATCTTCAAAATTTATAAAGAACTTACAAAACTTTACACCAAAAATGCAAAGAACCCAATCAATAAATGGACCAAGGATCTGGACACTTTACAGAAGAGGATGTACAGGTGATCAATAAATATATGAAAAAAGTGTTCAACATCTCTAGTAATTAGAGAACTGCAAATTAAAACGACTCTAAGAGATTATCTTACTCCAATTAGAATGGCTATTATCAAGAACACAAACAATAATAGATGTTGGCGTGGCTGTGGGAAAAAAGGCACACTTTTACATTGCTGGTGGAGTTGCAAATTGGAACAGCCACTCTGGAAAGCAGTGTGGAGAATCCTCAGAAAACTTGTAGTGAACCCATCTTTTGACCCAGTTATCTCACTCCTGGGTTTATACCCAAAGGACTTAAAATCAGCATACTACAGTAACACAGCCACATCAGTGTTTATAGCAGCTCAATTCACAATAGCTAGACTGTGGAACCAATCAAGATGCCCTTCAACAGATGAATGCATAAAGAAGCTGTGGTATATATACACAATAGAATGCTACTAGCCATAAAATAATAATAATATTATGGCATTTGCAGATAAATGGATGGATTTGGAGATTACCATGCTAAGTGAAATAAGCCAATCCCAAAAAAAACAAAGGCCTAATGTTTTCCATGACAAGTGGATGATGATATAGAATTGAGTTGTGGGAGTGGAGATGAGAGAAGAGTGGAGGAACTTTAGATTACGAAGAGGAAAATGAGAGGGGGAGGGGGAGGGGCTATGAAAAATGGTGAAATGAAACAGACATCATTACCCTATGTATTTTGAGAATTTGTAATCATGAAGTTGTTGGATATTTTTTCTGATGTTTTCTTACACATCTCTTAAGGTAATAAAATAGGATTTGTCTTTTGTTTACTAATATGATATATTCCATTAATTGATTTTAAGCCATTCTTTCCTTCCTGATTGGCATATATCATATTTGGTCATGGTATATAATCTATTTAATGTATTTCCTAACATTTTGTTTTATCCATTATTAAATAAAAATGTATAGAATTTTCCAACTATTATGGTTGAACAGTTTATTTCCTCTATAGATTCTGTTTTTTTCCTTCATGTATATTGGTGCTCTGTTGTTAACTGTATTTATTCATAATTGCTGTATCTTCCTGATATGTTGGTATTTTCATCAGTTATGAATGTTCCTGTTCACTATTGTAATCTTTAAATCTTAATGTTATAAATTCTTAACATTACTGCTGGCATCTAGTAGACATTCTGTGAGGAGTTAATAAATCAATAAATGTTAGTTTTTTTCAAAAAATATTTATTTACTTACTGGATACTAGTCTAGGCACTAAATAATTAACCATCACTCAATGTCAGTCCTTTTGCTGATATGTTGTCTTTACTTATAATACATATGTTTTTCTACATTAATCTGTTTACTGTGGTATGTATTTCTATTAACACTCTAAGATTGTTAACACTTAGTAAGATTCTAAATTCTTAGCAACAATTACATTTCCTGATTGATATAAGGCTTATTCAAACTGACTTGTTTAACCTATAGCCAATTTCTCAGAAATTCTTATTTTATTTAGGTAGCTATGTGCCCAGATAAAAGCCTATACTTTCTAGAATTTTCACATCTTGGTGTGATCATGTGATAAAAATCTGGCTAATAAGGTAAAATCAGAAATTCTGGGTTCCAACTTAAACTCTTTAAACATGTACATGAACTCCATTGTCTCCCTGTTTTCCTACTTTCTGTCTAAAACATAGATGAGAGGGTGTATTTGTAAACCTTGCAAGTTTACAAATGGAAAAGTACAGCCATATAGGTGAAATATAGGTAAAATGAGATTTGAATCCCTGTTGCCTCAGTGAAAAGAACTATCTCCAGGTTTTCAATTTAAGTCTCTATTGGATGCACCAAAATGCAGTTTCTACTCGACACAAATGATGCTTATGATGCTGAAAAAAAAAAAAGACAAGGTCTGATGCAGGTCTACTCCAACTGACATAAAACAAAATAAAATAATTGATTACCTTCTCTCAAATTCTAGAGCCATCCAAACTAGTGGATCATTTATTTCTCTCTGAAATACTTCCATTTCTTGCCAATGAGCTCAAAGCAGATTTTGACATAGATGCAGAAAAAATCCTTTTCTTTTCATTTATGGGCTGTGTACTTTGAGAGTCATAAGAAAGAGATTACAAATTGTGGCCCTATATTGTATTGGCAGAGGAAGTCACCTTTTCCAAGGTATTATTCATGAAATGCAAATTTATAAAGGAGCATATTCACTTTCAAAAAATTTTTCTAGAAATGCTGACCTTCGGTCTTTATTGAGCACCAATTTTCCTTGAATATTTGCTATTGCCAATGTGCTGCATTTCAACAGTGATTCCTGTGACCTTAAAACAGCCTTTACTGTCCTGGAACTGCTGGCTACTCAGCAGATACTGAGTCTGCCCTCATCTAGAGATGCTCCAATGATGCCACATCTGCACATTCAGCTAGCTTCTGCTGACTTTCTTTTCTTTGCTTTCTTTTTTGACTGGTTGAGAGCACAGCCAAGTTAAGTTTCCCCATAAAGTTCTCAAAAATGACTAATTCTTTCAATCTGTTTGAATCTATCCTTAACTGCTAATTGAACACTGTGTGTGAGAAGTTCAGAAGTGTGCGGGGAGATGCAATCTTCTCACAATAGCAGGAGAAATCAGTCCTTCACCACTGTCACTCCTAATACACACAACACACACACACACACACACACACACACGGCATATAACTATTTCAATGCCTTGTTCTTTGGGACATTTCAGTAATCTATCCTCCGTTATCTCTCTAATTACCCTCACAACCTGATTCCCCCCAAAAGAGGCTCTGAATAAAAGTTAACTACTACCTTGGCAGATAGAACCTTGATTAGTTCTAATGGAAGCAGGGGAGTGCTGTTGACATTTCTTACTTCCAGTTCTTGCATGGCAATAAGGCATAAGAACTGATTTATCAAAGAAAGCGCACCCATCAAGCAAGAGCAAGACAGAGAGAGAAAAGTTCACGTTGCACAAAATGAGCTGCTAATTTCTTTTCCATTTCACTGACAATGTGCTCTATGAGTTTGGAGCAGCTGGGATGAGAACAATGGATGTTCCCAACCTGTGCTCCATTTAACTTGTGCAGCTTTACAAGGTCAAACAGAAAGGGGGAGAAAAAGAAATCCTCTCTCTCTCTCTCTCTCTCTCTCTCTCTCTCTCTCTCTTTCTCTCTGGTCTGCAGTTCAGTGGGGCAAAGCTAAGGCACAGAGGGACTATCCAAAAGACACACTTGATTTCTTCAAATTCTTATTTCTAACCAGGAGTATTTTGGTAAATGTTTGAATGACAATCAATTGCATCTCTGTCATCAAACTTACATGATTCATATAGATTGTGTTTCATTGCTGTGTCTGCAGTGGGGAAAGTAAGCATGAGGAACTTGCACTTGAAGAGATATGTGCTATGTCAGTTGCATAAATTCTCAGTGATGAAAAATGAATTCCAAATGATTTACAGTGTTCCGACTCTTCCTCCACTGGAATGGAGTCATGACATAGAATTTAAAACTATTTTTTTTTTCAATTAGCAATGAGCACCAGAAAACCTTACAATCCTGCTTTCTTTCTTGTAACTTATTTCACCAGAATGGTGGGATCTTTTGAGATAGAGGTTTTATTTTCTTCCTTTTTGATAGGTTTACCAACTCTCCTCTGGACTGCTTCATGTAACTTACATCTCAATTAGTCAGTGGTAATTGAAGCATCCTTATTACAGGGTGGGAAGTGGAGTAACTAGAAATGTGAGTTATTGTTCACCGATAATATCTTGCCAAGTTTGCAATTCAGGAGCCACCGCTCACTATTAGAATTTTATATGCTATCACAGTACATATGAAATTAAATTCTGGAGAATTTGAAGCCAGGAATATGAAGATGTTGTCACTAATCTAAACTTAAAAATTCATCACTCTTTCCATAATATAGTATCTTAGGTTTAAGATCAAAAGACCAAGTGATTCTTAGGTTTTGATTTAAAGAAATGATGTTGGTGATTTTAAAAATGTGATTTTCTGTTCAAGAAAACTAATGCATTTCATGAAAATATACTGTAATTATCTTCAGCTATACATTCTTGTTTATTCAATAGAAATAATGTTAAGGGGATATATAAATTAATTTTCTAAAAAGGCCATTCTACCACTTGTTTTTCTAATACTATACTGATGATGATTATTTAAAAAGAAACAAATCATGTTTGGGGCCTTACAAATGTCTCCAAATTTACATTATGGTTTTATTTCTTATGTACTTTTATTTTTTAAGCACACTAAATTACTTGCATTTCTTTGTTTCTTTGCACACTGTCTTTTCTCATGTTGTAATTCTACTCAGCTTGAGGAAGAGGATTGAGCTCTGTGCTTCAAGATCCAGCACAAACTTACTTCCATTTACCTTGCTGGCTCATCTGAGAGGTGTGGGCTGGTCCTTCCCTGGGATCATCTTTTATCTGTGCATAACTCAAAGTATAGCCTGTCCATGCTGCATACCACATGTGCCTCAGTAACCCTCTTCTATTTTAGAGACAGGGAGATGGGATCATGTATAACTAATTATTCCACTCCCAGACCTAGCACAATACCTGACATAGAACAGGGTATCAGATTAAAAAGTTAATAAGCGTAGACCTTGAGCCGGGCATGGTGGCGCACGCCTGTAATCCAAGTGACTCGAGAGGCTGAGGCAGGAGGATCACGAGTTCAAAGCCAGCCTCAGCAACTTAGCGAGGCCCTAAGCAACTCAGTGAGACCCTGTCTCTAAATAAAATATAAAAAACAGGGCTGGGGATGTGGCTCAGTGACAGAGTGCCCCTGAGTTCAATCCCTGGTTCAAAAAAATAAAATAAAATAAAAAAATAAGCATAGACCTTGCATCTAACTATCTTTCCCAAGCTAATCATTTCCTCATTGCAAAATTTGCTTTCAAAAAGTGTATTGGTAGGGCTGGGATTGTAGCTCAACAGTAGAGTGCTTTACAGAAAAATAAAGAAAGAAACAAACAAAGGTCTTGTGTCCATCAACAACTTAAAAAAAAAAAGGTATATTTGCCATGTAAGAGGTATGCCTCTTAACCTTAAGTTTGCATTGCATACATTTCTGTACCAAGAACTGTGAGGTAAGAAATTATTCATTATGAAATTATTTTACTAAAGTCTAATTAATACATTTGTTAGTTATTTTTATTGTGATAGACTATCATTCCATGCTTTTTAATATTTACAATATTTTCTTTAACAACTAGAATGAACAGATAAATTGAAAATTCTGAATCACTGTTAAATTTTAAAAGTGCATTTAGAATAATTTATTTTCCAAGACAATGCTTAGGGTGAAATTTACCTAAAAATATGTTGAAAAGCTAAAGCAATATCTTCAAAGAAGCATATTCACTTCTCTTGTTTTCAAGAATATTTGTGTGCCCTATTTGAAATGAGGACGTGATTTCTCATGGAAATCATCTTACCAACACATGATACAGAAACTACATTTTAACATCTTACTTTTGCTTATCTACTCAAACTTCCAAACCTGGAATTATATGTTCAAAGAGGATGCATAATTAATGCAAGCCACATATGTGACAATCCGAGTCCCAGCAATAAGTAAATAGAGAAGGTAGAGTTGTTTCTGAAATGATATTGCAAGAAAGATTTGATGCTTACCGTAAGTTAAAAAATCTGCTAGGCTCTAGAGAGAACTCTGACAATAAGACTAGAGGAAAGCAAAAAATGGTAGCAACAATCCAAAAACAGAAAAGAAAATTTATCAGAGATTTTTTAAATGGAAGCTTTAAAGCATGAATTAAATTTATGGTCCAATTCTTCTTCTTTATGTAAATGACCTCTTACTCCACTATTGTGCATACAAATAATGGTTCTAGCACCTCCAGCTGATTTCCCAGTTCTTTCCATCCCACTCTCATCTTTTAATTCATTAAATTATTATAATGTGTGGGTTTTACCAACCAGAGTTGTGTCCATTTCTGTCACTTGCTACCTTTGTAATTTTCTCTGAGACTCCATTTCCCCACCACAAAATATTTATTTCTGTCAGTTAAGGCTCAGTCAGAGAACCAGAACTACTGTGACTGATACAGAATAAAGATTTATTACAAGAATATATCTTTACAATTTTCGGAGTTGGTGAAAGTCTCTGAAGGATATTGTTTGTGCTGATAGTTCTGGAGTCTAATGGCAGTAGTTATGAAGGAAAATGCAAACTGAGGAAGAACAAGGACAACCTGGGATACACAGGGTACAATGAAACCATTCCATTTCTCACCCCCACCACCAAGACTTCAAAGATGCAGGTTATTTGCAAGGAAACTGATACCTTTTTCACTGAGCTAAATATGAACTGAACCAAGCAGTGCATCTAAAGATAAAACATGCTCTGAAATAAGTTTAAGGATCTCTGAAGCTGTCTGCTGCCCCAAGCCAATGAACCTAGGTGACAGACAGGGGACATGTATGAGATGGAATAGTGGTAGAGCCCCTGCATAAACCTTCTGATTGTTAAGGGAATATGGCTGCCTCTTTACTTCTGCCTCTCATTCCTATTGCAGACTGTCCCTTGGATTCCACACAAACCCAAAACTATATAGAGATTGAATGTCTGGGAAATGTAGACTCAATTTAGCCCAGAAGATGATGAAATTTCATCACGGCATCTTGAATCTCATGAAAGAAGTACATGAGACATACTAAACTTTCAAACCCAAAAAGAAAAAAAAAAACGTAGTATTTGCACAAAATTTCCTCCTTACAATAACTGGGACATCACTTCACCTGTGTTATTGTATTCTATTGAACATAACCGGCCATAAGTGTACATACATGGTAGATACCTGTGCAACGTGATTTAAGACACGAGACTATAATTTCCAACAAAACTGTAAACTGCAATAGGATGTGGACAATAAATGGGTCTAATTAGTATGCTCTGATGAGATCACAGAGTCTGATCCAAAAGAGAGAAAGAAAAAAGTCATTAAGTATCGCGTTTGGTGGGAAACTGAAGTAAGGCAAGGCATTCACTTCCTTGTATTTTTATACCAAAATGTCTTTAAGAATAGGATTTCTCCCAAACCTCTAACAGTAAATTAAAACCTCTAAATAAAAAACAATATTCTAACTTCCTAATGTTGGTTAAAGGAATAACTATAATCTTATATAAGAACAAAGTTCCATTGAGTTAATAATGCAACCTAAGCAAGTGACCAAGCAGAATTTATTTTGTAAGAAAAGGAGCAATTTTAATACCAGTTCTTTGATTTTTTAATAAAGCACATATATTTCTAAGTGTATAGGAAAGCCTTACATCATGAAATATCCTTTCGGTTCTTAAATCAAGGAATTTCCAATCCAGTTTTGATAAATACCAATGTATCAGTAGGATTTCAAGACAATAAGAAAAGGATTTGGGTTCATTTTACTCTCCCTGAGATTAAAGAAAGATGCACTGTTTGAGTGGAAGTCACCTTGGAAAGCTCAACAATTGAGTCAAACTGAGTTTAGGGGGAATTGCAGATCTGAATGTCAAGGTCAAAAAATAGTTCAGTCACCACTTCCTTTCCTAGTTAGCTTCACTCAGCTTCTCCTTTCAGACACTTTCAGTACTCAAAACAACAATGTCCCCTTTTTAGCAGCTTCTCAGAAACTGCCAGAGGTGGGCAGTGAAATTCTCTAGTAGGAAGAAATGGAACCTCTGTGTTAATACAGATGCTTGAAGGAAGTCTGTCTTGCGGAAAGTATCCTCATCCACCATCCCCAGCTTTCTCCCTAGTGCACACGTGTGCACATGTATGCACACACACACACACAAACATACATACACACAAAAGCAAGTTTCCCTGAGGTTACTCCAGCCCAGCTCCTCCTTTCTGGAATTCTTGGTTGCAGCTCAAGGTAGCTGAAAGCAGAAAGAATTAAACATAGGTGAAAAAAAAAAAAAACAGCACTTTTTTTATTTAGAGGACTAAATAGAATCTGTCAGCAGTTAGCACAAAGTCTAGTATATGCCCTTTTTTTGTTTTTGTTAAAGTTAAATTTGTGAACAAATGCACAGAAAGCTACTATAAAATAAAAATACATATAAAAGAAAATTAAGAGATGTGTATTCTTACAATAAATCTCATCACATAATGTGTCTTCTTTAATCTATCCTAAGTTTCCTGAAGGGTGGAAATTTTCTGTTTTTGCTCCTTGTTAAAAAACTCAATGCCTGACACACAGGAGTAAATAATAAACATTTGTTTTTAAAAGTAAATTTGGAGAGAATAAAAATTCCAAACTAGACCCAATGGAAAGTATTGCATTAAAATATGAACAATTACTTGTAAAAATAATTTTGGAAAGGACCAAGATACATTTGTACTAAATTACATGTGTTCATTCCTTCAATAAAGATATGTTAAATACGTATAATGTTACCAATATTGAATGATGTGTAGGGTGATAAAGAGACCTCATTCCTGTTCCCATGAAACTTATGAGGAAAACTCACAAACAATGGAAATAAGCAAAATAAACTTAAGATTCTAACATATAACCAAGTACAATTTGTTAAAAATTTTCATATTCATAAAGTATAACCTATACAGACATCAACTACCCTGCTTATAGGAGAACCACTATTTCCTTCTTAATTTTAAATAGAAGGAGGAAATAGAAACGAGTATATTAATTGACTATTTTCATGTAATACACCACCCCAAAACTCACTTGTGTTAAGCAGCAAGCATTAATTGGTGTTCATAAACCTATGGGTAGAATGGAGTGTTCCTGTCCTGGCAGGCTCATCTGTCACCAGGTGTTGGTCAGGTACGCCATTCTCTTATTCTTGGCTAAGCACTCTTGTTTGTCTGTAAGCTAGCTCTATGCTGGCTCAGAAAACTCAGCTGGGACAGCTACACACTCCTCCATACTCTCTCGTTCTCTGGCAAGGTTGCCAGATTAATTCACAAGGCAAGGACAGGATTTCTGAAAGAAAGAGCAAAGCACCTGTTTCAGTCAGCTTTTTAGCTGCTATAACTAAAAGACCTTATTAGAACAATTGTAGATGAGGAAAAGTTTATTTGGGGGCTCTTGGTTTCAGAGATCTCAGTCCATAGACAACAGGTTCCATTCTATAGGCTCAAGGTGAGGCAGAGTCATGGAGAAAGAATGTGGTATAAGCTAGGAGCTCACATAAAGATCAGGAGAGAAATCTGCACTTACCTGATACAAATATATACCTAAAGCCATGCCCCAATGCCTCACCTCCTCCAGCCACACCCCACCTGCCTTCAGTTACCACTCAAATAATCCCATCAGGTGATTCATTCACTGATTGGGTTAAAGTACTCAACCCAATGTTTCTCTTCTAAATCTTCTTGCAGTGTCTCACACCTGAGCTTTTGGGGTACACCTCACATCCAAACCATAACTGCACCCAAGGTGTCTTTATTCCCATGCTCAGAGTGGGCATCATGTCACTTCTGCTGCTTTTTATTGGTTGAAGTCACAAGTTCAACTCAGAGTAAGTCCATGGGGAAGCAAAAGCCATATCATAATGGAAGGAATTACAGAGTCACAGAGGAAAATGATGGTATATTGGGGTCATCTTTGCAATAAACTTACCATTAGTGTCCAGAAACCCTGGAAGGAAGAGAAAATGAAGAGACACCAGGAGGAATTAGTCATACCTTTAAAGGGGTGGTAAGGAGTGAAGCACAATGAAGATTGGGGATATGCTTTAGAATTTAGCAGCAGATTGAATTCAGTAAAAAGCTATTATTCACCTCTTATTCCTTATTATTCTAATTAAAGATACTGAATCAAACACTGCTTTTAAGCAAGGAGAAAAGGAATATGTGCTTCCTCCATTTTCCTTTGTAGAGACCATCAGTATATACGTAGATTGTTATAGTTGTAACCTTGTGGAAAGTTCTAGAAAGAAAACAGTAGATGGTAAATAACAGTATTCTTTGGAGCCAAATGAATCAGAATAGTTTTCTTTAAGGAAGTATACTAGTCAGATTTCTGTAGTGGAACAGAACCAACAGGATAAGTGAATTCGTTAAATCGGTTTACAGGATCAGAAACTGGTTAGTCCCACAATGTCTCTCTGAAGCATCACATGGCTCAAGTGCCAAGTGGCCTATGCAATAGTCTGGATCTGTTGTAGAGTCTTCTCCTGTACTGGGCCACACCCCAAATTAGCATCCTTTCGAGTCACTTAGTAATTGGGTTGGGATAACATGCCCTGGTGAGAAATGTGCTACCTCCAAAATTGGCCCACACCAAGCATTGTATTTATTTCTTGTTTGTAGGATGAGTTGAATGCAACAACTTATCCTTTGCTTTAGAAGGGACAGCTTGTCAGACACACACCACTGGACTCTTAGAATTTTTTAAAGATATTTATTTTATTTATTTTTATTTTTACAGACTGCATTTTGATTCATTGTACACAAATGGGGTACAACTTTTCATTTCTATGGTTGTACATGATATAGATTCATACCATCACTACCCTATGTACATGTATGATTACATGAATGGTATGAATCTTATAAATTTTACCGAGATAGAAGATCCTTGAATTTTAGTGGGATTTATTTCCTATGCTCTGATAAGCAAATGTCTCACCAGCAGGTCCAGAGTGGCTGCTACCTCTTGCTCACTTGTTCTAATCAACATAATGTAATCAATGTGATGCACCAGTGTGATACCTTGTGGAAGAGAAAGGTCATCAAGATTTCTGCAAACTAAATTATGACACAGGGCTGGAAAGTTGATATATCCCTGAGGAAGGACTGTGAAGGTGTATTGCTGACCTTGTCAACTGAAAGCAAATTGCTTCTAGTGGACCTTATGAATAGGAATGAAGAAAAAAAGCAATCCCCAGAATGATAACTGCATACCAGGTACAGATGTGTTAATTTGATCAAGCAAAGAAACCACATTTAGTACCGCCACCACAATTGGAGTCATCATGTGACTAAGTTTGCAATAATCAACTGTCATTCTCCAGGATCCATCATCCATCTTCTTCACAGGTCAAACAGGAGAAGTAAATGGGGATGTGGTGGGAATCGCCACCACTGCATCCTTCAAGCCCTTGATGGTAGCACTAATCTCTGCAATTCTTTCAGACACGTGGCATTGCTTTTCATGTACTATTTTCCTAGGTAGTGGTGACTCTAATGGTTTCCACTTGCTCTTTTCCCATATAATAACCCTCCCTCCACAGAATATGGAAGGAATGTAGGAGTTCTACCAAGGACTGAGTATATCCATCCCAATTATGCATTCTGGAACTGGGGAAATAACCACAGGATGTGATCAAAGATGCACTGTATCCATAGTGTCATACCTTGGCCAAAACTCTGTTGGTCACCTGATCTTCATAAGTTCCTGCTTTCACTGGAGGACCAAAATATCATTTCACTGAATCATTGTCAATTCAGCCTTGCCTAAAAGTTACGATTGTGGATTTTTTTCCCCAGTGCACAATTACCCTGGTAAAAGGCTATAGGACCCTTTGGGGAATGATGAGGGAAAGATTAACAGCAAAACATTTTGGTATTTTACCAAGTTTTTTCTCAAGGGGATCTGGCCTCCCCTTCATTTAAAGGGTCTGAGTCCATGAGCCAGCTGCAGTCTAGGAATTGGTTGAGGGATTGTGATTCTATGTCATTTGATTTAAAGCAGAATTTTGTACAATTGCCCTGGAATTTTCTTGCTTATATAGGATGAATAAGAATTTTGTGTGTTTTCCATTTATTTGACTTCTGGGGATACCATGATTTATTAAACAATGTCACAGACATACATGAGTCTAGATATTCTGTTCATTGCCTCTCCTATGCTGCCCATTATGGTAAATATGACCACCTTGCCTTTGGCAGCTGAATCCCACCACTTGGTCCCTACCACTTTTGAATCCAGTTACACCCATTTCATTTAAGTTTCACAACTGAGTGACTGCATTGCCTATCATAAATTCTGTCATACAAAGAGCAAAAATGGAGATCTTCAAGGATGTTGGCATTCCCTTCACGTATTTGTTACTGATGGTATTGGTGAAGGGTACATATTCTGTACCCTCCCAGTGCAGAAGAGTGGATGGTACATGGCAAATCACTCCAGCATCCCAATCTCTCTGAACCTCTGAATTCCTTCCTTAACAGAAAACCAAGGGATATTACGCATTTCTGACTCATTCACTATAGGCCATCTTTTGATGCATTTTTCCCAACCAATCAAACTAGCAACTAGTATGTTTAACACTGTGAGTCCTACATTAAATCCAGAATCATGACTTAATGGACTCATATCAATAAATTTAGCTTGATCTAATTTTATGTTTCTTTCACCATTATCCCACACCCTTAAAATACATTCTCATGCATAGTCCCTAGACTTCTTCTTGACGAAATTCAAACACTCAAGAAGTTTCTATGTAGTGTAGCACATTTCCTCATGGCCCATACTATATACCTTGTCCCTAGGAGTCTGCTAGGATTTGGATCTATTTATAAGCCCAGAGACAAAAATAGAGGCTGGGTCCTAAGAAGTATCAACATTTTCATGCTCAAAAGCTGCATTATGGAAAGTCTCTACTATTTTCATAGGCCATGCCAGGTTAGTTCTCCCAGGGATTTCAAGGCCAATATCATGGAGAATGGGGGTAAGAACATCCCTATCAACACCACTAGTGTGGGGAGGCCATTTTCACTGGGAAAAAAACTCATCAACATGCAGAAATTCAGCTTTTCAGGGTACTCCCATATTTCTATCCCAATTTCTCCCATAAATTTCTATCCCAATTTACAGGATCCCAATCTTTTCCAAGTTGTGCCCTCACTTTAACTGCAGACACTTTTTCAGGTGGTGAGTAAAAATTGCATCATAATTCACCCAATCACAGGATGAGTCTTCATGTTTGGTTTTTGGCAACCTCAATCATATGGCTATGAGAGAGAGAAGATTCTCCTTTAGAGGTCACTGAATCTTTTAGATTGATTATGGAAATCTGGAGCTGAGAAATTGAAACATATCTCAACTTCCTTCTTTACTACCTTGTCCAATGAAGCCAGAGACAACCAGACAACATTATTATAATCCTGTTTGTCAAAAATGTTCAAAAATAGTATTACACTTCTTACCTCTCAAAGGTGGTGATTTAGGATTATCTAATGCATTTGCTTATCTCTTTAAACAGTTTATGCCATGGATTTTCATGGCTCTCCATACTATCAGTAGGAGAGACTACAACAACTGTAGACCTAAGTAATTTAGAGATCCAACTCCAGAAATCACAAAACCAAAACAATTCATCCTTACAATTCTCTTCTCTAGAACTACTGCTCTTACCAAAATATGTATTACTCAGGGTTCTCTAGAGGAACAGAAGCAACAGGATATATATATATACACACACACACAAAATTTTGAAAAGGGATTCATTTTTTATTTGTTCTTTTAAATATATGACAGTAGAATGTATTTTGACATATTATACATATATATTGGTTAATTTGAACTGTCAACTTGACTGGATTAAGAGATGATGATTAAGAGTCTTCTGGGTGTGTCAATGAGGGCATGCCTAGGAATGATTGGAATGTGGGATAGTGAACTGAAGTGGAGACTCTCCCTAAGCGTGGATGGCACCACCCAATAGGATGGAATAAAAGCTGGAAGAACAAGGAAGCAGATACAGTTGAAGATCTTCTCTTCTTGAATGGCTTCTTGATTGCTGCTTAGATTGTCTGAGGAGATGGGACTCTCGTTTCTTTACTCTTCCAATGTGGACTCTGCCAGTGATTCTCCCTGTGGCTTCCAGAAACCTTGGTCTAGGACTAGCTTATCACTGTTGATCCTTCTTGTTCTGGGGCTTCTGTGTCTTGGACTGCACAGCTGCTGGTTCTTCCAGCTCTAGCTCTAGACGGCCATTTTGGACTATCCAGCTTCTGGTCATGTAAGCCAATCTAATAAATCCACTTTTATAATCATACGTCCTGTTGATTCTTCTCCTCTAGAGAACCCTCACTAATAAGGAAGGGTTATGGAAAATAATATTCCAATAAGACAGTTCCCCAAGAAAAATGGAGTGTGACTTGGGAGGTGGGAGGGGTAACTGGCCAAACATTAAACCTCTCCCAGTGCATTCCTGATAACAATGGGCCCTAAAGGAAAGGCAGATATGGAATGCCAGGCCTTAAACCTGGCTTTCCCCCATGTCAACTTAGTCCTGAATGACAATGGGGAAGATTTGAGTACTCATCCCTTGGGGTCCGGTTTTAACCTGTACAACTAGCACCTGACAGTCGAAACTGCACATCATTCTCATTGTACTCTATAAAACAAAAATCCTCTCTGTAACTGACAGACATTTTTTATCCAGAAAGTGAACCCAAATGGCGCCCAAGTCTGGGAAGGAATAAAGGCTTCTCAGAATCTGTTGAGGTCTGCTTCCCTTCTTTTCGTGCTTACAAATACAACATATATGTAGTATAACATCTCATTCTTCTGGTTGTACATGATGTGAAACTACTTTGGTTGTGTATTTATATATGAACATATATGAACATAGAAACATAATGTCAGATTCATTATAGTCTCTACTCCCAATTCTCCTCCTTTTCTTTCATTCCCCTTTGTCTAATTTAAAGTGCTTCTAATTTTCCCTACCCTCCCACCTTATTGTGAGTTAGCATCTGCATATCAAAGAAAACATTCAGCCTTTGTTTTCTGGGGTTTCACTTATTTCACTTAGCATGATATTCTCCAACTCCATTCATTTACCAGAAAATGCCATAATTTCATCCTTCTTTGAGTAATATTCCATGGTATATATATATTTATACTACATTTCCATTATCCATTCATCTTTTGAAGGGCACCTAAGCTGTTTTTCTATAGTTCCATAGCCGCTAAAAGCACTGATGTGGCAGCATCACTATAATATGCTGATTTTAAGTCCTTTGGGTACATACCAAGGAGTGGGATAACTGGGTCAAATGGTGGTTCCATTTCAAGTTTTCTGAGGAATTTTCATACTGCTTACCAGAGTGGTTGCAGCAATTTGCAGTTCCACTAACAATGCATGAGTATATCTTTTTCCCTACATTCTTGACAACACTTATTGTTACTTGTATTCTTGATAATTGCCATTCTGATTGGGGTGATACAAAATCTCAATGTAGTTTTAATTTGCATTTCTCAAACTGCTAGAAATGTTGAATATTTTTTCATATATTTGTTGACCGATCGTATTTTTTCTTTAGTGAAGTTCCTGTTCAAATCTTTTGGTCATTTATTGATTGGGTAATTAGTTTTTTTGATGTTAGGTTTTTTTTTAATTCCTTATATATCCTGGAGATTAATGCTCTATCTGAGGTACACATGGTAGAGGTTTTTTTTCCCCATTCTATAGGTTCTGTCTTCATATTCCTTTTTTCATTTTTCAAATATAAGAGAATTTCCATATGCTTTTTTTTTTATCATGTCCTCATATTCTTGATTGTTTCCTTTGCTGTGAAGAAGCTTCTTAGTTGCAAACAATCCCATTTGTTGATTCTTGATTTTACTCCGTGCACTATAGGAGTCGTGTTAAGGAAGTCTTGTTCCTAAGCCAACCTGATGTAGATTTAGACCTACTTTTCATTAAAGGGATTTATTAGATTGGCTTATTGGATCAGAAGCCACATAGTACCACAACAGTCATCTGTGAGTTAGAGAGCTAGAGGAACTAATAGCTGCTCAGTCCAAAAAGATGAAGCCTCAGAAGGGAGACCAATAATGCAGAACTTCAGAGACTGATGTTCTGTAAACTCCCTGGAGAATAACTGGAAAGAGTCCACTTTGGAAGAGTGAAGAAGCTGGAACTAATGTCCTTGGGTAATTACAGAAGCAGTCCAGGGACCTGACCAAGAAAAATGGCACCCGTATCCACGTGGGCTTCCTCTTCTTCCACCCTTCTTCCATCCTGGCCCCTAGCCTATTGATCCCTCCTCCCACATGCAGGGATGGTCTTGCCCCCCCATTTTGCCATTCCACCTACCAATTATCTCTAGAAACACCCACATTGACACATCCAGAAGCATCAGAATCCAATCAAGTTCACAACACAGATGAGCCATAATAGGAAGTGGTATGTAAGTAGAGACATAGATGGTAAGGATAGGAAAGACATGAAAACACATAGAAGAGGAAAAATCATCTGGCATCAAGTTACTGAGAAGAGTGAACTTGGTTTATGGTTAAGAGAGAAAATAGCTTGTGAGTCTATAGCTTACTAAGCCAGAAAAGGAGGCAGCTTTGTCAGCCAAGTAAAGGCTGCTGAATTTTATTCTAAGTGTAACAAGAAGACATTAAAACATTGTAGTTAGGGGAGATATGTAATCCAATATTTAGAAAGAACATTTTGGTTATTATAAGGCAAATACATAATTTGGGAAGAAAATTAGAAGCAGAAAGGCTATAGTAAAAATGAAAGATGGCTAAGATAAAGAAGACCAGTCAGGAGGTAGTTCCAGTTCTCTAGGTGAGAGCAGAAAGTGGAATAGTATAAAATTGGACTGTATAAGAATGATCAGATTCCTGATTTATTTTAGAAGTAGAACCCAGAAGGTTTGTTGCCTGAGCAGGGATGAGCAGATAGAGAAGTGTTAAGAATGAAGTCTTGAAATTAAATTGAAATGCCCACAAGATGCTCAAATAGAGAAGTTGAATCAGCATGGGATGCATGAATCTGACTTTCAGAAGAGAGATGAAAGGGAGAAAAATGATTTCAGAATATCTACACAGAGATGGCCTGAATAAAATAAAATTAGGAAAAGTTTGTGTGGAAAGAGTAGAATTCTAATGAAAAATGTAATGTTCAGAAGCTCAGTCATGTAGTTGGAGGCAAACCTTTTATTGTAGGAGAAACTAAGCATTTGAGTGCTTCTGTGAAGCTGAGCAAGAGGAGCTCAAGGTGCTGTGTGAGCCTCAGAGTGCGTGAATGCTCTCTGAAGTCATTGGGGTATAGGATTTGGAAAAAAGAAAAATATCACTTGCATCATGAGGTGAATTTAGAGTTCTTGTTATGTCCCAAACTGGAGAAGAGGTTTCAAGGGGGCAACCTTTTTTTTCAATTGAAGTGTAAATAAATAAGATTTTAAACCAAAATGAACAGCACATTGAAAGGGATTTGATGTCTAATGGAGGTGAAATTCTGACAATATACTTAAAAGCCTCCTGGTGCAGAACTGGTGCAGAAGGAAAGAACTCCTACTTGCTCCTAAGAGGAGAACAAGGCAAGACTGATCCTTCCAACTGAAAGAATCAAAGGAACAAATAAAATATGACAACCCAGTTTCTTCTCTTTCTTTCTTTTAAATACTGTTTTTCAAGATGTTAATTATCAAGAAAAAAGGACGTTGATGCCTGAGTTAGGAACTGCATGAGGAGAGTCTAATGCAACCTAGCCTCCTGCCTGAGAGTTTCCAGGTTCTGGAAATTCTCAGATACATATGGCAGTCAAAAGTCAAACAAGGGCTGGGTATATAGCTCAGTTAGTAGAGTGCCTGCCTTGCAAGCACAAGGCCCTGGGTTCAATCCCCAGCACCGAAAAAGAAAAAAAAAAAAAGTCTAACAAATCACATAGACAAACTAGTTGCAAATCATATATCATATATGATAGTGGACTTATAACCAAAGTAAATAAAAACCCTTAGAAACTGTATGAAAATAAATGCATTAGATTTAGGCATATTGATTTTATATCCTGCTATAAAACTCAACTCAAAATGGATCAAGGACTTAGGAATTAGACCAGACCCTGCACCAAGTAGAAGACAAAGTAGGCCTGAATCTTCATCATGTTGGCTTAGGACCAGACTTCCTTAACAAGACTTCCAAAGCATAAGAAATCAAAGCAAGAATCAATAAATGGGATGGACTCAAACTAAAAAGCTTTTTCTCAGCAAAGGATACAATCGATAATGTGAAAAGAGAGCCTACAGAGTGGGAGAAAATCTTTTCCACATACACTTAAGATAGAGCTCTAATCTCCAAAATTTATAAAGAACTTATAAAACTTTACACCAAAATGCAAAGAACCCAATCAACAAATGGGCCAAGGATTTGGACAGATACTTTACAGAAGAGGATGTACAGGTGATCAATAAATATATGAAAAAGTGTTCAACATCTCTAGTAATTAGAGAAATGCAAATTAAAATGACTCTAAGATTTCATCTTACTCCAATTGCAATGGCTATTATCAAGAACACAAACAATAATAGATGTTGATGTGGCTGTGGGGAAAAAGACACACTTTTACGTTGCTGGTGGAGTTGCAAATTGATACAGCCACTCTGGAAAGCAGTGTGGAGATTCCTCAGAAAATTTGGAATGGATCCACCTTTTGATCCAGTTATCCCACTCCGGGGTTTATTCCCAAAGGGCTTAAAATTAACATACTACAGTAACACAGCCACATCAATGTTTATAGCAGTGCAATTCACAAGGGCTAGACTGTGGAACCAACCTAGATGCCCTTCAACAGATGAATGCATAAAGAAGCTGTGGTATATATAGACAATGAAATACTATTCAGCCATAAAGAAGAATAATATTATGACATTTGCAGATAAAAGGATGGATTTGGAGTTTAGCATGCTAAGTGAAATAAGCCAATCCCAAAAAATCAAAGGCCAAATGTTTTCCCTGATAAGTGGATGATGATACAGAATTGGGTTGGAGGGTGTGGGGGGTGAGAAAAGAATGGAAGAACTTTAGATTACAAAGAGGGAAATGAGAGGGGGAGGGGGAGGGGATATGAGAAATGGTGGAATGAGGCAGACATCATTATCCTATGTACATGTATGATTAACAAGAATGGTATGAATGGACGTCATGCACAACCATAGAAATGAAAATTTGTACCTCATATGTGTACAATGAATCAAAATGAAGTCTGTAAAAATTCAAAAAATTGAAAAAAAACTTTATGAGTCCTGCTTTTAAAAATGCATGATGGATTTACCAAAGAAAATATATAAAAGGCTAATAAGAATATGTAAAAAGTCTGCATCATTGAGGAAATTCAAGTAACTATGTGATGCTACTATGCAGATATTTCAATGGCAAAATTAGCTTGGGTATGTAAAAACTATAGCTCAACTAGTGGGAGGTAACAGTGTATGACTTCTTTGGAATGCAGTTTGGTAGTTTCTTAAAAATTAAAAAAAAAAAAATTTGTCTGCTATATGATCCAGGCATTTCACCCCTAGGTATTTCTTCATGAATAATAAAAGCATGCAGGCCTCGAAAGATTATGTGGGAGTGATCATAGAATGTCTACCAACAGTGGAAAAGATAAAGAAATCACAGTACATAGTGGAAGAATATCCAGAAGTACAAATAAGTGAACTCTTTTTTTTTTGGATTTTTTTTTCATTTCTTTTATTAATGTATTTTGATTCATTGCACACAAATGGAGTACAGCTGTTGTTTCTTTGGTTGCACACAAAGTAGAGTCACACCATCCATGCAATTATACATGTACGCAGGGCAATGATGTCTGTCTCATTCTGTTATTTTTCTTAACCCCCCCGACCCCTCCCCTCCCTTCCTTCTATGCAATCCATCCTTCTTCCATTCTTGCCTCCCATCCACCCCACATTATGCATCATCATCCACTTATCAGAGAGATCATTCGGCCTTTGGTTTTGGGATTGGCTTATCTCACTTAGCATGACACTCTCCAACTTCATCATTTACCTGCAAATGCCATTATTTTATTCTTTTTATGGCTGAGTAATATTTCATTGTGTATATATACCACAGTTTCTTTATCCATTCATCTGTTGAAGAGCATCTAGGTTAGTTCCACAATCTAGCTATTGTGAATTGAGCAGCTATGAACATTGATGTGACTGTATCACTGTAGTAATCTGATTTTAAGTCCTTTGGGTATAGGCCAAGGAGTGGGATAGCTGGGTCAAATGGTGGATCCATTCCAAGTTTCCTAAGGAATCTCCACACTGCTTTCCAGAGTGGTTGCGCTAACTTACAATCCCACCAGCAAAAACCACATACAGTATTATTCAATTAAAATAAAATTCTAGAAACTGAAAACTAATCTACAGTGTCAGAAAATAGATTATTGTCTGAATGTGTTAGGGTTCAAAAGGAGGAAATTGCAGAAGGATGGATTGTAAAGGAGAATGAAGAAAAATTTGAGGGTTTCTTATCTTTGATAAATGTGAGGGTTCATAGGTAGTTCTAACGATCTAAACTAATGAAATTGTGCAACTTAGAGACATGCAGTTTCTAATATGTAATGTAAGTTGAACAGTAAATCAGTTTAGAATATAGTTGAAATTAATAATTATTTTGAAGTGAAAGGATTTTTCAATAAAGTTAGGTAGAAAAAGCTTGCTCAAATGAAAGGATAGGACTACAATAGAAAACAAATTCTGAAAAAAAAAAAAAAAAACACTTAAATCTATACATGTTGTTCCTGCAAAACTAACGACTGGAATAAATCCTGATAAAAAAAGAAAGAAAAAGTAATGAAAAATAAACAAGCAAAATTAAAGAAATTTTAAGAATCATACAAGGATGTAGTTGGTTCAATTTTTAAGGACAGGACCATTGTTAATGAATATTAAAAACCAAAATTTTGCTAGGTGCGGTGACACACACCTGTAATCCCAGTGGCTCTGGAGGCTGAGGCAGGAGTATCGAGAGTTCAAAGCCAGCCTCAGCCAAAGCAACATGCTAAGCAACTCAGTATGTGTATACGTATACACATAATATATATAGATAGATAAATAGATGCACATATATATGTTGTGTGTATGCATACATATGCCGTAAGTGTGTATATATATACACCAGTTACAATAGATATATGTCAGTATAAAAGCTGATGGATCTTAATAAACCTTATATAATGTTATGTCTCAGGATAATTGCAAACTCTGCCAACACTAAGTCACAAACCAGCATTAAATGAGGCCATCTTCTAAAATATGTGATAAATAACTCTTGGTAAAATTAAGCCATTTGAATTGAATAAGTTACCAATTGTCTGTCTTCTTAATAACTTGAGCTATTATAATTCAAGAGTAGTGATTTATGATCAATGTCAAAGACTAGGAAGGTATGCATCATCATGTGGAAAAGCTGTAGTCCAGATATTGAAAAGAGTAGCATATTGCTTAATGATTTTATTGGAAAAATTGGGTGTGATAGAGTGTGGGAAGTGCTGAAATTAGGGCAAAATTCTGTGCTCCATACTGATCCATAAAACCAGCTCACAAGTAAGATATTTCAGAAACCAAATTCCTTGAACTTGAATTTATAGTAAGAAACAGCCAGAAGATGAATTGGAGGTGTTTATATTATCAGATGAAGGAAAGAGTATCCTCTGTGCTAATCCCAGATGGGGGGAAAAAAATCTAAGGATCTTTATGACAAAATGGATGTTAAGACTCCTAAAAGCAAAGTTCAAATCCTCCTATGATTTCCTTACATGAACATCCCTGTGGAAATCTGAAGATAAATTTCACTTGCAATTTAAATATGGGGAAACCACAATTATTCAAAAAGTATCAATGTTAAAATGTAACAATTCCTGGAATTGGGTTGAACAGATATATTGCCAAGGAGTTAGTGGAGGACCTGTCCCCTTACCATCAAATGTAGGAAAGAATGCCAATCATGTTTGGATTCTCCCCTGCTGCCTTCTACCATCCTGTACCTTGATTGGTCTTGTTCCACACCTGCACGGGTACACAGCAAAGATAACTGCATCATATTTTGGGGAAATTTTCTGTTCCCAGTTGAAAGAAGACTCTAAAATAGACCAAACGGCATCTGTAGCCAAATCCAGCTCAGTATGCAGTTAGAACAGGACACTATATATGTTGGCATAATATAAAATATCTCCTTCCATCCTGAAAATTATTTCTTCCACTAACCTAACACAGTGTCTGGAATTTGTCCAATTAGAATTTGTGTTTGTATATAATTGATGGCTTTGCTATGGTAAATGAATCTTTCTAAGACCGCTATTAAAAGACAAATTACACTCAGGAGATAATACACTACACCTTGGATCCAGACATGAATGTGTTTATACAGAACAAATCTTGAAGAAAATAAGTTCTACCCTTAGAAATTTTTGAAGGAAGGAAACTCATAAAAGAGAGAGCAGGAACTTTGGAAGTTGTCACAAGAAAGTAGGTGGGCAAAGTAGGTGGGTAACAAAGAGTATTGAGGGTTCAGGAAGGTGAAAAAAATATGACAATACAGGACTCTGATAAAAGAGGTTCTAAAGGGAGTTCAGAACAAAGAGGTGAAAAACTCTGAAGAAAAACATCACAATATGACTCCAAGTACTTCTTTATTCTGACATGAATCTTTGATATCTATGTGGTTTCTGAGTTGCTTACAGCATTCTGCTGGTTCACTGAACTTGTTTAAAACTATTTTCGCTATTGGATTCAAAAGTTGACTTATGACAAGGAAGTGAGGGCAAATAATTACTTTAGTGGTGATTCCAGAAAACCATAAGCAAGAAATTGGAAGAGAATACTAAGGAAGAGAAATAACATAAAAAATACACACTAAAAAGCATACCAGTGGAGGTTCAGTACTATTGGGAACCCTTGGGGACACTGTGGATCATGCCTCGGAATCAGCTGTCAGAGGCCAGGCAGATCAAGTCTTGTTTCTACTGACTACTTGTATCTTTTTAATTCCCTAAACTTTCAGTTTGTGTCGGCTAATGGTGAAGGAAACTCTCATAGTACAAATTTCCCAAAAGAAAAAAGAAATAGGAAACTTACAGTGTATTGAAATTTGTTGAACCTCACTGAAGAGATTTTGAAGATGTGATAGATACTATTTGTGTCCACTTCACCACAAACCCCACATTTGTAGTCTGGAAGGAATAGAGAAAAGAGTCAAAATAAAAGTCCAAACAAACACAAATAGACAAGGAAAAGAAATTCAAGTCCATAGAGAACAGAGAAGGGCATGATAGCTCAAATTGTGATCAGATTGATTAAATGGGACTTTCTGAAAGAGGTGAGATTTGATTAACTCTTAGGGATAATAACAGGAATTAAGAGTGTCTTGGTTGAGAAGAAGGGTTGAGAGATGATACTAATTTATTCATATAATATACATCACACTAATTTAGAGAACTGGGGAGAATTTTTTGGATGTTAAGACTTTTAAATGCCCTGTTTGGAATATGAAGATGAAGCAATGCCCTAAACAAAATGACCTAGATTAGAAAGTTCTAGAACTGAAAAGAACCACAAAAATAAGTCAGTTGTACACAGTAAAAATTTTTCTTTTGGGGAGAGATGCTGTATTTTAAACACTTTGCATCGGAAACTCTGTTATTAACTAAAACTTTTCTAAACTCATAATCTAACAGGCTTGAGATCATCAATTTGAGACTAGAAATGCTTGACTTCAGTCTGAAAGTAATTAAGAATATATTATCTATATGTAATAGCCAGGTTTCTGAATGACTCAGGGTGAATTTTTCTTTGAAAGGTTGCCTAAGAGAAGTGAGAAGAGGAGGGAAGTGAGCTAGGCAGTAAGTCCTGATCTTTACACAACACAGAAAGGAGGAGCAAAGGAATAGCAGAACTGGGAGGTGGGTAACAAAATAAATGCTTTAAGACTCATTATTAAAAAGTGTGAGAACGGAAGATAGGTTGCCAGAGTGAAAACTAAATTGAGTCCCCTAACTCCAAACCCAAACCTGAGAAGGCAAGAGGGGCAACAGGCAGAGAAAAGCAGAGGGGTAGAAAATCTCCTAAGCTCACCCACTTAAAAACATTTGGAAAGAGGAAGAAAATTTAAAGTGTGACAATAACAGAAGGGTTCTTAAAACAGAGCAGTTTAAAACCAAATTGTGAAAACACAGTCAAGTGGGGGGTCTGCATTCATCTTGTGGCACCCTCCCCTGACCAGTCACACCCTCAAATCAGCACAGCATCTTCCCATACCCAGACAACTGCAAATTGAACCAGAGGGAAGTCCCCTGCAATGGGACCTCTTAAGAACTTGTCCAGGAAGAACTTCTAGAAAGACCACTACTAACCAAAAAAATCACTAAAACCTCCTCTCCCTCCCTCTCACCCTGAACAAAGGGAATGAGCTGGTGGGGACCAGTATCAGGAACTGTGCCCAACCCTGCTCAGCCTCCATGACCCAGGCAAGGGCAGAAAGCTCTGTGAAGCATCTGATTGCTTGACTTAGAGACGGCAATGAAGCAGCACTGTCCCCAAACAGAGGAAAGTGGATTTGTGCAGCCCCAACCACTGACATTGGGGGAAGGTACTGTGGGAGGCCTAGGAACATCCCTAAGATTAATGAATCATACCAGGGGGAAGCTGCCTAAATATCTAGTAACATAGAAACACAGCAGGAAATTACGAGAGTTTACACCACAGGAATGGGCTGATCCCAGACTTAAACTGGCACCCATCCTAACTTGTGATCACAACTGGTGAGTGAAAGGGCATTGTTTGAATACCTGCAGGACTTTGCATCAAACTTAGTAAACGGAGGAAACTGAGGCCCACTGCTCAAAATCTGGTGCATTGGAAACTAGAGTCTAGGTCAACCATTTGACACCTTTCACTATAGTACCTCAGAGAGTGGAGAAAGCAGGGCAAGTACTTCTGCACCACAGAAAACCCACAACCAGAGTTCCTGTGCTCACAGATGGACACCAGGGTTTTACTACTAAGAAAGGTATCCTGTAGAGGGAAGCAGGTACATGGTGACCCACAGCAATCAGAGGGACACTCCAGAGAATGCATCCTGGACTACTGCAAACAGTGAAACAGGCAAGCTGCAATACTGCACACTCCAAGCAGTCAGCTGCATGCCCCTGAGCTGACAAACCAGAAGCTGCTGGTAGGAGTTGCATAGCAACTGTAGGGAATGGGCCCCTGTGCCCCTGCAACTCTGTAGAGACACAGAGCCAAAAACTGATGGACATTTTCTAAAAGTCCAAACCCCAGTGAAATCTGAACCAAGATTCAACAAGAATTTCCTTCACCTTGATATGGTTTACTATAAACAACTCCAATGTCAATTTTGGCCATATAAATAACTTGCTACCTTGAATGATAATTGTTAATCCAATAGCCAACATTGTATCTTTGCCTCGTTTGAATATATTCCATCTAAAGGATTAAAGCATTATTTGAAACCAATCGTCCCATCTTTGTTTTCCCAGCTTTAGTTTATACTTGCTCTTCTTATTGCCTACCCATGCTTTTGTACTATCTGCTACTAACTCAAATATCCATCATTCAACAGTTTCTCCTTTCTACCTTGGCATAAATTATTCATTTATAGCTTCTGTTTCTCTTTCTTTGTTTCTCTTTTTTCCCTCTTTTTTTCCCCAATATTTCTCCCTCCTTTTCTAGCCCTCACGTAAGTTTAGAGTAAGCTACTAAATTCAACAACTATTTTTTTATTTATTCCAAAGTTTTTTATAGGATTATACCTGAATTTGAGGAACTGTGGAGAACAAGTCCAGTAAGTTTTGGTTTTATATGAGGTTTACTGCAAGGAGGCTTGGCTCTGAAGTGATTAAACAAATGAGACTCAGTGACATCTCTTAAAATGGTACTTGTATTGGGATCATCAGAGATCACACATTGACTTAAAATATCAACATCTGGATATTCACCCTATCCAGGACTGTCAAGAGAAAGAAGCTCACAAACTATTTCTTTGCTTAAAAGAATAAGTGAGAATTATTCTGATAGATGGGTAGACATACAAAAACTATGAAAATGAAAAGGAACAAGTCATCTCAAAGAGCCAATAATGCTTCAACAATAGATTTCATTGTCACCAAAGTGGAAGAAGTCAGGAAAGAAATTTAGAAAGTTCATGGTTAAAATGTAGTATGAGCTGAAAGAAGATATAAGGAGTGAAATTAGATAGAAAATACAGGAATTGCAAGATCACTTCAATAAAGAAATAGAAATTCTGAAAGAAAAAAATGGAAATCCTGGAAATTAAAGAATCAATAAATCAAATTAAAAATTTGATGGAAAGCATGACTAATAGTTTAGACCATTTTGAAGATAGATTTTGCAGATCTCAAAGTCAAATTATATATTGAAATAAGTCAATCACATAGAAAATATGTTAAGAGACCTTGAACAGAATATTGAAGAAATCTGGAATAACATTAAAATGTCAAATTTAAGATTTACTGGAATAGATGAAAGTTCTGAAATAGAAGCTAAAGCAATGCACAATCATTTTAATGAAACAACATCAGAAATTTTTCCAGATATGAAAAATAAGTTGAAAATGCAAATACAAGCAGCATATAGGAATCCAAATATGCAAAACCACTCCAATAGATACACTCCAAGACCCATTATAACGAAAATGCCTAACATACAGAATAAGGATAGACTTCTAAAAGCTTCAAGAGAAAAATGACTGGTTACATTTACAGGTTAACTAATTCAGATTTCAACTAATTTCTCAACCCATACCCTAATAGCCAAGAGGGCTTAGAGTAATATACCAGGCTTTGAAAGAAAATGGATACCAACTGAAATAGTCTAAATTCTTCAATCAAAAGACATAGGTTAGCAGATCAGATTTTAAAAAACAAGACCAACAATATACAGTGTGCAAGAGACCTCACAGGCAAAGACATCCACAGATTGAAGGGGAAAGAATAGGGGGAAAAATATCATTCACATGGGACAAATAAAGAAGCAGGGGTAGCTATTCTCATAAAAAATAAAGTGAACTCTAAATCAAGATTAATCAGAAGGGATAAAGAGAATCACTTCATACTGCCTAAGGGAATCATATGTCAACCAGATATAATAATGATAAATATTTGTGCCCCAAAGGAGCATTTAGGTACCTCAAACAAAAAAATTTCCATATTAGAATTAAATAGACCACAATACAATAATACTGGGTGATTTAACACACATCTCACACCACTGCATATATCATACAAACAAAAACTAAGTAAAGAATCCACATGACTAAAAAATACAAGTTCATAACATAACAGACATTTATAGGATATTTCATCAATCAATGACTGAATTCCCTTTTTTCTCAGCAGCATATGAAACATTCTCTGAAATAGACCATATTTTTTATCACAAAGCAAAATTATCAAATAAAAAATACAGATAATACATTGCATTCTATCAGAAAATAATGGAATGAAATTAGAAATTTACAATACAATAAAAACAGAAACAACTGTAAGAGATTAAATAGTATGCTTTTGAATGATGAATTAATAGCAGAAGAAATTAGGAGAGAAATAAAAAATATTGTGTAAACTAAATGAGAATAGTGATACCATATATTAAAGTCTCTGGGACAGTATAAAGGCAGTTCTAAGAGGCAAGTTTATAGCATTGAGCTCATACATTTAAAGAATAGAAGGGCATCTAGGATGGTTCCAAAGGTTAGCTATTGTGAACTGAGCTACAATAAACATTGATGTGCCCTATATTGCTATAGTACACTGATTTTAAGTTCTTTGGGTATACGCCAAGGAGTGGGATAACTGGGTCAAATGTTGGTTCCATCCAAGTTTTCTGAGGAATCGCCATACACCTTTCCATAATGATTTCACCAATTTGCAGTCCCATCAGCAATGTATGAACATATCTTTCTCTCCATGTCCTCACCAGCATTTATTGTTACTTATATTCTTGATAATTGCCATTCTGACTGGAGTGAAATGAAAACACAGTGTAGTTTGAATTTGCATTTCTCTAATTGCTAGAGATGTTGAACATTTTTCCATATATTCGTTTGACTGATCATATTTCAGTCCCATCAATGTTTATAGTAGTTCAATTCACAATAGATAAGGTATGGAAACAATTTAGGTACTCTTCAACAGACTAATGAATTTTAAAACTGTGGTATATATACACAATGGAATATTACACAGCCATAAAGAAGAATGAAATTATGGCTTTTGATAGTAAATGAATGGAAATGGAGATAGTCATGCTAAGTGACATAAGCCAATCCCAAAAAACAAAGGCCAGATGTTCTTTCTGATATGCTGACACAAAATAAGGGAGGGATAAAAGTTTATTGGATTATATAATAGGAAATGCAGGGAAAGGAGGGAGATGGCAATAGGAAAGACAGTAGAATGAATTAGACATAACTTTCCTATGCTCATATATGAGTACATGAGCAGGGTAACACACATCATGCACAACCACAAGAATAGGAAGTGATACTCCATGTATGCATAGTATGTCAAAATACACTCTACTTTCATGTATCTCTTAAAAGAAAAAAATACTTAAAAATAAATGAAAAGATAAAAGAATAGAAAAATACCAAATAAATAATCTAACATTAAATCTCAAGCCTTAAGAAAAAGAACAAACACCAAAATCAGTAGAAGAGAGAAAATAATTAAAAGCAGAGCCAAAAATCTATGAAATTGAGATTAAAAAGCAATATAAAAGATCAGTAAAACAAAGAGTTGTCTTTTTTTGAAAGAATAAAAAAATTGATAAGCCCTTACCCATACTCACCAGGAGAAAGAGGGAAAAGTTCAATTATCAAAATCAGATATGAAAAAGGAAGTATCACCACAGACACTACTGAAATTGAGAGCATCATCAAAACTATTTTGGAAATTTATATTCAAATAAACTAAAAATCTTGAAGATATTGACAAATTCCTAGAGACTTAGGACCTACCCAAATTGAACCATGAGGATACAGAAAACTTAAACAGATTGAATTCAAGTAATGAAATTGAAACAGCTAGTGAAAGCCTTCCAACAAAGAAAAGTCTCAGACCAACTGGATTGTCAACCAAGTTCTATCAAACCTTTAAAGAAGACCTAATGCCAACCCCACTCAAATTATTTCATGAAATAGAAAAATAGGAACACTGCCAAACTCATTCTACAAAAGCCGCATCACCCTGGTGGCAAAGCCAGACAAAGACACACTAGGAAAGAAAACTTTAGACCTATATCCTTGATGAACATAGATCTACAAATTCTTATTAAAATATTGGCAAACTTCATACAAGCAGATTAAAAACATGCACCATGATCAAGTGGATTTCATCCAAGGGATTCAAGAAATCAATATATGTAATCAATACAGAAGTCAATAAATGTAATTCACCACCTAAATAGACTTTAGGACAAGAATCACATGATTATCTCAATAGATGCAGAAAATGCACTTGATAAAGTACAGTACCTATTCATGCTTAAAACACTAGAAAAATAAGGGAGAGAAGCAGGTTGCCTCAACACTGTAAAAGGCTCTGGATGACAAACCCAAGTCCGACATTATTCTGAGTGGAGAAAAAGGGAAAGCATTTCCTCTTAAAACAGGAACAAGACAAGGATGCCCACTTTCACCACAACTATTCAGTTTTGTTCTCAAAACTAGCCAGAGCAATCGGGCTAGAGAAGGAAATTAAGGGATATGAATTGCAAAAAAAGAGCTAGAATCTCTGGGTTTGCCGATGACATGATCCTATATTTATAAGACTCAACAAATTTCTCCAGAAAGCTTCTAGAGCTCATAAATGAATTTGGCAACATAGCAGGATACAAAATCAATACTCATAAATCAATCACATTCCTATACTCCAATAATCTGCTGAAAAAGAAATTAGGAAGTGGATAGGCAGAATTGATATTGTCAAAATGGCCATATTATCAAAAGCACCATGCAGATTCCATGCAATTGCCAAGAAAATTCCAATGCCATTCTTCATAGAACTAGTAAAAGCAGTTAGGAAATTCCTTCTGTAAAAAGAGACCCAGAACAGCCAAAGCAATCATTAGTGAGAAAAGCAATGCAGGAGACATAACAATACTACACCTCAAATTATATTACATAGCTATTCTAACAAAAACTGCATGGTAATGACTACAAACAGACATGGAGACCAATGGAACAAAATAGAAGACACAGAGGCAAAACCACGTAAATACAGTTATTTCATACTAGACAGAGGTGCAAAAACATGTTGCAGAAAAGATTCTCTTCTAAACAAACAGTACTGGGAATCCTGGAAGTCCATTTGTAGTAGAATGAAATTTAACCTCTATCCCTCACCATGAACAAAACTCAACTCAACGTGGATCTAATACCTAGGAATTAAGCCGAAAACCTGTATCTGCTAGAAGAACATGTAGACACAACACTTTCACATGTCAACTCAGGAAATGACTTTCTTAACAAGACTCCTGAAGCTCAAAAGTAAAATGAAAAATCAATAAATAGGATGGCATCAAATTAAAAAGCTTTTTCACAGCAAAGGAAACATGAGTGTGACGAGAGAACCTACAGAATGAGAGAAAAATCTTTGCCACCTGTACCTGAGGGCATTAATATTCAGAATATACAAAGAATACAGAAAAAATTAACACTGAAAACACAAATCACCCAATCAATAAATGGGCAAAACAAGTAAACAGATACTTCTCAAAAGAAGAAATATGAAAGGCCAACAAATGTATGGAAAAAAAGATGTTCAATATATCTAGCAATTGGAGAAATACCAGTTAAAATTACACTGTGATTTCCTCTCACTCCAGTCAGATTGGCAATTTTTAGGAATCCAAGCAACAATAAATGTTGATGAGGATATGGGGGAAATGGTACCCTCATACATAGTTGGTGGGACTGAAAATTGTTGCAATCATTCTGGAAAGCAGTATGGAGATTGCTCAATCAACTAGGAATGGAACCACCAGATGAACCAGCTCTCCATTCTTTGTATATATCCAAAAGATTTGAAATTAGCACACTACAGTGACACAGCCACATCAAGATTTACAGTAACACAATTCACAAAAGCCTGCCCATGAAACCAATCTAGGTGCCCTTCAACAGATGAATGGAAAAAGAAAATGTGGTAAATACACCACATTGGTGGACTAGAAGAAGGAGAATTAGGGGATAGGAGAAGGGATGGGATAGGGAAATACAGTGGAATGAATCTGACCTAGCTTTCCTATGGACATATATGAATATACCACAGTGAATGTACCATCACGTATATTCACAGGACACTAATTAAATATATACATATATATACACTAATAAAATATATACATATATTGTATATACATACATCCATATATACATATATATGCATGTAAATAGCAGAAAGATCTGTAGAGCAGAGGAAAGGGAACAGGGGAAGGAAGGAGGGAGGAAAAGAGGAAGAACTGGGAATTGAATTAGAACAAATTATATTTCATGCTTCTATATTTATGCTAAAAAATTAATCTTATTGCTATGTATTACTGAAAAGAACCAATTAAAAAAGAGAAAGTTTGCTTGATTCATTACAATGTGATTTGGAGCTCTGAGCATGGTATTTTTCTTCTAATAATATTAACACTTTTGTTTTATAGCTAGTTAATATAAGAAGAGACAATTCTGGGCAAAACCTTTTCCTTTCTTGCAGCCAATATGAAAATAAGAAAACATTAAAATGTATTTACTTTAAGAACTGAATTATTAAGTACTCTTTTAATGGTCTGTTAAGATTTGTGTTCCTATGCCACAGCCCAGTAGATATGACCAGGTTCTATGTAAGGTACTAGAGCTCAGATGCTCAGGTTTTCCATGAAGCATCTCTCCTGCATCTGAGACTGTCATTATTTTCATTTTTTTAGGAAGGAAAAATACTTTAAAAATCTATTTTAGGTTATACTAATTGAATCTACAGAATTCATTCATCAAATAGCATCAGTGCCTACTGTAACTCAGATTCTAGACCTTAGCCTTTAATTTTAACACTTATCCCAAGATAAGAAAAAAAAAAGTATATATGTATATACGTACATATATACATATATATGCTGTTATACTATACATATATACTGCTGTCATATATACATATATACTGCTGTTATACTATATAGCAGTATAAACAGATAATTTTAATTCACATGATACCATGTGTCCCATAGGTATTGTAGTGATGTACAATTTATTTGGGAAAGTGGAAGACACAACTCAGAATCAGGGTTTGACTCTGTGAAATCACTTAAAATTTCTAAGTGTCAGGACAGATAAGAGTTATATTTCCTCTGAATGTTGCTGGCAGTTGATCTGATGATAAATTAAAAGGTACAGATCTGAGGCAGAGAGAAGTATGTCACAGTCTGAGGATATGTAAGAAATAATAGGAATTAGTATAGGCTCTGAGAGAAGTGGATTATATGAAGCCCTGCAGAGGCAAAGTCGAAAGTATTTGATGACTAATTATAACAAAGGCTGAGGATGAGCTGGGAGCGTAAGAGGATACAGAATGAAGGTCTCAGCCAAGCCTGAGATGTAAGCGGCTAGTGCTTGGGGTCAGGGAGAATAGTAACATGTATAATTGAAACAAAGCTGCATTCCCAAAGAGTACCTTTAGGAGGCAATTTAAAATTTAGCATGCATTTGGACATTCAAATAAAAATATAGAGTAGACATTTCAATATATATCTGAGGTTTTTAAATTCCTGTACATAGATAAGCTGTCTCAAAGAACGAGTATAGAAAAAAGGTCCTCTCACCAACCTTTAGAAACTCAGATTTCCAGAATCCTCCTGGCTTGCAATTTTCTGCATGATTTAAGTAATGCCACATCCTGGGAAGAGAACTGAGTTGAGATTTGTTCTTTTCTCTCATCTGTCTTGTCTAATCCATAAAAAAAGTCTTGTTTATTCTAATTCCAAATATAGGGACTAGATCTACATACTTCTTCCCGTCTATATTTAGCTTTACTTATTATAAGTACTGTATGTTGTTAAAATAACCAGGAAGTGGTAGCAAGTCAAATGTCTATCAATTCTATCAACTGAAAAATGAAAAAACAAATGTGGTATATGCATACAGTAGAATATAAGTCAGCAATTAAAAAGGAATGCAATATAATACCTACCAAATGTGGACAAACTTTTAAAACATTGCTAAGTGCAATAAATCAGGCACAAAAGGCTACATATTGATTCTATTTAAACAAAACATCAATAATAGGCAAATCCATACAGACAGAAAGTAGATTAGTAGTTGTGAGGTGCTGAAGGATGGTGAGAAAAGAGCAGAAAATGAGTGACTAGTATTCAGTGTGGAGTTCTTTTGAGTGTAAGTGAAGTGTTTTAGAATAAATATGATATATGATGGTTGTATAATGGTACAAGTATATGGAAAACTGTAAAATCATGCATGTTAAAATGGCTAGTTTTATGTAACATGGATTATATCTCAATAAAGAAATATAATTCAATTGGTCTTAATTTGGGAAGAAGGTGATAGAATCCTTTAACAGGATGATTATTTAAAAAGAAAAGAAAAAAATAATATTATGGCATTCGCAGATAAATGAATAGAATTGGAGACTATCATGCTAAGTGAAATAAGCCAATCCCCAAAACCAAAAGGCCTAATGCTTTCCCTGTTAAATGGATGATGATACATATTGGGGGTCGGGGGGTAGGGGTAAGAGAAGAATGGAGGAACTTTGGATTACTTAGAGGGAAATGAGATGGGGGCGCTGTGAGTGTAAGAAAGATGGTGGAATGAGACATTACCCTATGTACATGTATGATTACACAAATGGTGTGAATCTATATCGTGTACAACTACAGAAATGAAACCACTACACCCCATTTGTGTACAGTGAATCAAAATGCAATCTGTAAAAATAAAAAAAAAGAGTGAAAAAAAGAAAAGAAAAGTCAGGCAAAATTTGTGTGGAAGGAAGGGAATGAAGTAGGGCTGAAAGTAGAGAGGAAGGGAACAACTTTCTTTTTAAAGGACAAGAAAAAAATGATACAACTTAGTGACAAATTGAAAACAGAGAAGGAAACCAGCCAGGGACAATTGCCTTACTGAAATTAAGTTTGAAAAGGGAATCCAATTGTGGGGGAAAAGATTAATTCAGTTTGAATATGTTGAAGTTTGCACAAATATGAGATCTTTTAAGTGGAGAGGCTTTTAGGCAATCGAACACATGGGACCCAAGATCAAGCTGCTGAAGACACAAAAATGGGCATTATTAAATCAGGAGAGTCGGTAGGAGTCATGGGGATGATGCAGGAAGGAAGACAGAAAAGCAAGGGTTGGAATTCCTGCAGAAGTGTCCTTCATGTAAGGAATGATCTTACAAGGAACTCTCAGGAAAGAGAACGTGGAAGTGAGAGCAGAGGATGTCCCAGGGCAGAGGATCAGAAGGCAGAGTTGCAAGAAGGAATGATGCCATCACCGAGGACAGACTTGTGAGGCTGGGAAAGAAAAAACAATGTAAAGCAAACTATTAGACAATTTAAGTAAGCGCGTGCACACACACACACGAATGGAAACTCTGCCCAATTGGGATCCAAAGGAGGCAAGGGATATTTCAAACTGAGGTGAGACTGGAATTTTGAACAGAGGGAAGCCTAAGAGAGGAATGCATGTGGCCACAGGGAGGTAAAGTTAAGATAAGGCTCAAATGAAGTAGAGAGGGTGCCAGGATTGGAACAGACATTGCAGGGCAACAGAGAGGCAGATAGATGGCATGACTTAAGCCTTTTTTAAAAATTGAGATGTAGGAAGATAGCTTTAGCACCTGTGTTCAGGGCTGTTTGGAGTCTATAGAGTTTGGGGTGGGGGCAGCAGGGTGGGACAAGGGGGTGAAATCAGTACACCTAGAAGTGAGGTGGACATGGGTAGTGTAGCCCATGAATCACAATAAGAACAAACTCAAATTCTCAAGCTCCACAACAGAGATCATGTGATTTTTTCTCTCTTCATAAGCTGTGCCTTTTGCTGACCACACCTAGGCAGAGCACTGATCTGAGGGTAATGCTTGTGGATTTCTGCTCCCTGCTGTGAATGGCTGGTGAATGCTTCTGACAATCCTTTTTGTCTTCTTTCTCCTCTTCCCTACCACCCTCCCTGAAAAGGTAGTCTGTCAAAAAGTGAAAATGATTTTATATTTACCAAGCAAAGGAACCTTTAAATGACCTTAGAGGATAACTTGAGGTAGTCACAGCTCTGGGATGATCGGTAAGGTTGCGTTGACAGATACCACCTGACAGACTGGAAATCAATTTGATCAGATGTTTTTATGGATTATAGTGGCCTTGGCTAATTACAAAAGATTGTCTTCCTAGATCCCACAGTTTTCAGAGCTGACTTTGAGCAGATGTACACAGGATTAAGCTGCAGGCTTGACAGTTTTCCTAATTATCTGTCGCAAGGGCAACTCTTGGTTCATCTTGACACTTATGTCAAAAACAGGCTGAACTTTTATTTCTTAGGGCACATGCTTTTTTCACAGTTGTCGGTGTTTATGTGATGAGACTGATCACATTTATCATCATTTGCATAGGTTTAGAAAAGTGGAAGAGACCATAAATATAAAAAAAGTGGAAATGATGTTTTAAAAAATCCAAGTACAGCAGATAATGTGATCACTGAGATGAAGAAAAATAAAACGGATGTTGTGAAGATTCAATCATTTGAGATTTAACTTGAAAACATGAGTTTATAACACGATTAAAAAAAAAAGAGGTGGTAAGATGTCATGTTTAAAGAAGAGTAAAAGCAAAAACAATTGTGTTATGTGCCGTGATCGCCAACAGTCCTTAGCTGGTCTGATAATAAATAGGTCTTGCAAAAGTTTAGATTCACATCAGGGAACCAAATAATGTCATTTTTTTTAGGAGATTCAGAAAATTTCTCTAGAAAGATTTTGTCCAATGCATAGTTGAAATAAATGTTTTTCTCAGCTCAAAACCAAAGTTACTTTTTCTCCATGACTATTCAAAAAAGAAAGAATTTCTTCAGAATATAGATTATGATTAAGGTGGTATTGCAGCTAGGCTAAGATTCAGATAAGCTAAGATTCAGAATTTGTGGAGCTAGTGTTCTTAGAACAAAAGTTAATTTTTCATGGGTAAGAAAGACAGACTGCCCAGAATGAGCTTTATGTGGAAATAGCAAGAAGAGCAAAGTCGTGTTAGCACAGCAAACAATCCTATTTTTTTTTAAAACTCTGTTAATAAGGTCTTAACCCTTAAAGAGTAATTTTAACCTGAGAGCTGAAGAAATGGATCTCAAAAAGATTTATGTGCAATGGATCCAAATGTTTTTTTTTTTTCCTGGAGCTCACAAGTGTCAAGATATGTTATAGGTGGGGAAGAAAAGCTTCCCTCATTCTAGTAGAAACCTGGTAACAGGAGAGGTCTGGGTTGTCTGTGGATTTCTGAAAAAAAAACTGCTGAGGAGGGTGGATAGAGAAGGAATCAGTGCTTGACAATGAAACACCATTCATAATGGCAGAATCTTCACATGTGTAGATTTCTAGATGAACTTGGCTGGCAGCTAAGAGACTTCATAGGGGTTAAAAGCGTTAAGATATCATTCACTCAACAAATATCCTAGTGCATAATATATGAGCCACTGTTTTAGGTAATAGAGATTCATCCATAAAAAAGATTGAAAAAAGAAAACATGAACCTGTGGAATTTTGAGATATTGTGACATGTCTGTACTAAAACTCTTGTGATGTCTGGAGTCTGGAGAATATTAGGTTACATTAACAAAATGTTAAGTGAAAATTATGACCTTTTTTGCTAAAAGATCCTACTTCATCTGTAATTCATTTAAAATAAGATCAGCTCCGAAGAATTTACTCTTGGAAGATAAGACACTTATATGATTTTTCAAATTTTTAGCTATTTTTAAGATTTTATAATTTTTTTCTGATAATTATTTCCAGAATTATAAAGAGAATTACAACAGAGATCAGCTATTGTAGGAAACAACCAACAATATTTAAAATATAAGGTAAACTTACTTGGAAAGGATAATGGTTTCACTGAGCCACTATCCTTTTGGATAGTTTCTTCACGTGCTAGACCATAAAAACAGATGACGTGTAGAAGAAACTACAACCAGTGGCCCATAAAATGGCTATAATCCCATCAAACACCAAGAACAATTATAGTCCAAACTCGTACCACTAGACCTATCAAGTTATAATTTGTATATATCTATTTTAGAAACTGCATCATTTAACCTCACTCACAAAGGCATTAGGAAGATTAACTAACTAGATAATTTCACAAAGTGCTTAGACAATAAAAGGTAAAGGGATAAATGTCAAGGATTATTGCTTTAGACCCTCTGCCAATGCTAAAAGACCAAAGTTAATGTTTTGTTTCGTTTTCCACCTTCTAGGTAGCTCAAGTTCATTAGTTCCAAGAATGGGGGCAATGGGAGGTAAGAAATATCTCTCTAGGAAAAGGAGAGTATAGATTCACATCCCAAGGGTAGTCAAAGTTGTTGGATTTATTAGAGCATTTCTACACTTACAAAGTGTTGGGAAAGAGTTTTCCAAGAGCATCTTATACTGACTGCCTTTGGTTTCGATTACCTTTTCAAGGATGTTTACATACAAAAGTCTTTGGAAGAGAAAAATTCTGTCACCCTCCAGGGCTGAGGAGAAGTTTCCTTGAAGTCTTGAATGACAAAAATAATACCTCCTTCTGGCAGACATGTTTACTGTCTATTAAAAATAATCTGATATTTTTTCCTCCAGGATTCCCTTTCTTTAACATAACTGATCTGGTCCTCGTGTCTTCTGGCTCTTTTTCATGCCGTGTGAATTGAGGTTTATGGAACTGGCTTAAGAAAATGCTGACAATGTGGTTACAGCTTTTTCTCTAAGTAACAAAGTCCATTGTCTCTGACCCAGAAGTCTCATGTCTTCTATTAGCACCACGGAATTGTGGCAGGCACAATTATTACTTGATATCAGAGTAAAATATCAAACCTTTGACATTTCTTTACATATAGACATGTACATGTATATAATAGCGAGGAAGCTGGTAATGATTCAAATGAAATAATCTTCTATAGAAAGGGAAATTCCCCCCCCATCATACAGAAGAACACATATTCATTGAAGCATTATAAAAATGTTAAATTTCTATAATTCCACACCCAATAAGAAGACTTCCATGGTGTGTTTGAGAGAATAAGAAGGCTTCCATAGGCAGTGGTGGAAAGAGATTCCCAGACACAAAAACAAATGCATGTTACAGTTGTCTTTAAGTGTTGGTGTATTGTCTGTCCACAAACAACTTCCTGTATGTACCCGAAGACAAAATTGTGTGGTTGACCAGAACAACAAAAATGACATCTGTTGGTAAGACCCCTCAGCACAGAGAAGTTCAACATTTGATGGAAGAAAATATGTACATATGTGGTGTGTGAATGTATGTATATGTATATGTGTGCACATGTTGTTGTGTAAACATAAATTAAAAAAATAAGTAGCCTGGATTGAAAAGTCCCTGAAAGTATTTAAGATTTATTTTCCACATTTTTCTTAGACTCCCAAAGACAGAGAATCATAAGTCAAGGAAAATAATTTTAGAAGTTAAGCAAAACAACATGTAGTCATCAAGCATTATTCCATTTGTGTGGAGCATTATCTCATCAAGGGTAGCTGAGTTGCACTGTCCTCAGGCCACTCCAGTCACTTTGCTTCCAACCTTGCACAGTTACCCACTGAATGACTGCCACCCTGACCCACTCCTCTTTCACCCTAAGGCTGATACACTGTGCTTCCCAAAGCTCATTCTCTGACTTCTGATTTATGATTCTGACAGCACTCCAATGAGTGAGGGTTTGTGGCAATTTATGTCATTACACAAATTATACAAATTGCCATTAACTGATGTAATGTACTATAAAGAACTGGAGGCATGAAGAAAAAAAGTAGTTGAATTTTCCTTCTACATGTTTGCAATATTATATCACTTAATTTTTCAATTCAATAAATGAAAAGATGTATTGGAAGAAATAGCATTTTGCTTACAATATTCATCGTATTTCCCCTTTTTAAAATTATTTACTTATTTTTCTTGTTAAAGTACCTTCTCATTATTAAGGATTTAAAAATAAACTAATGGAAATAAATCTGCCACTATATCTAACATTGCAGGAGAAAGGATTGAAAGTTGAATATCATTAAGAGAAAGAAAAGTTTGCTCAAGGTAATTGATTATTGAGTGAAAAAGTATCACAGGATTTAGGAAATTGGGCAGTGTGGGACCTTATCCGATGGATGATGTGAATAAAAGAGAAGATCAAACTCATATTTTTTTTCCCCATTTCCAATTTACCTACTCCTTCCTCGTACCAGTCCTAATGGTAGACATGTGAATCTGGATTCTGGTTTACTTACTTTATGTTTATTAATAACAGCAAACACTTGGAGAGAGAATCCTTTCACAATGTGTCACAATTGTCTAGGGTCTCCTTGTATGGCTATGCTTGTGTTTGCCTCCAAGCCCAATGCTGAATTGAACATGGAACCAGGCGTAACTAGCCAGTCACGCCAAGCATTCACTTAACATCACAGGTCTAGAAGTCTACATTTGGGAGAAGACATTTGAAAATGGAAGCTAGGAAGAGAAGGGCTTTGGGGAAAAATGTAAACTCCAGTAAGGAGCACAGTCAGAAATTATCTTAATATGATTTTCCTGCTTTCAATGCTTTTCCTGCTTTCTTACCCAATTGAACTTGTCTAACACTTCACCCAAGTTCACACATGCTGACCTAGCTATGCCTCTACCACTTACCTTCAAAGAATAATATCTTTTCTAAAATCCATGAGTTTTCACAATCTATCTTCACCCTATCTATGAAATCTTTTCCATTATTTTCCCAAAACTTAAGTTTCTGCCCCAAATGGACTTGTCAAATAAGTCCATAAGTAGGGTGAGCAATCATGTGTCTCTAACAAACACCTTCCCCATCTGCTTACTGATGCTTCATACTCAACCTCAAAATAAAATTAATCTTCTGGGAAAAAATAAGTGAGTAGTATTAATTTATACCTCATAAGAGATTCTTCCCTAAGGGCAAGATTAATGAATAATTATAAGAAAAAAGTTGAGAACATTATTGCATCTAAGAGGAACAGAGAAAAAAAGATGGAAAACCAAACAAACAAAAACAACCCAGAAAAACAAACAAAAGGGCAGGACTAATGAGGACCAATCTTACAATTAAACCAGAGCATCTGGATCATTTTCTTGCATCTTTCCTTCCATATATAAATGTAAATGCCGATAAAGGAAGGACTAATGCTAATATATAGAGAAAACAGCATGAATGTTTACTCTGCAGTCCTATTCCTGACTGTCCTTTAGGAATGTGATTTGCACAGGATTTGTCAGGTTACTCTTGTCCAGAGTCCAGAGTTGCCACTTAGGGACAAACTACATATTCAATAGTCAAAAACAGAGACGCTATGGAAGCTGAATATATAAAGGCTTAAAAAATTGAGCAGATCAGAATGAAGCCTGACTGGTATGTTGATGTTGCCATGCAAACCCTATACTTATTGGTGATTATCAGTACTTTAGGTTGCTAATAATAAATCCCCAGAGGTTTCCTAGAAGGGTTGGCTTATGTACCCAAGGTTTCTAAGGGAAAATGGAGTTCAGAGCAAAATTTTGGGGTGCCTTGGACCACTTTCAGAAAATAGAATTTGGATACTTTCATGGAGTTCAGCCTCATTCCTTTGTTCTTCCTGACATTAAACATCATTCCTCCTTCCTACTCCAATTAAAGAAGTACAGGAGTGAATTCTAGGGCATTATGAAATGATGGACATACACCTAATCATAGGTACAGAATAAAAAAAATCAGCATTTTGTTATGAGAGAAATATCTATATCACACAGATTTTGTGCTTATTGTGTTTTCTTTTTCTTTTTCTCAAGGATAGGTTTTTAGGCCTGGGAACTGTTGATATTTTGGGACTTAGAATTCTTTGTTTCAGCGGCCTTTCCTATTTTTTGTAATGTTTCTGAGTATCCCTGGCTTCTACCGACTCACAAGCTTCCAATGGACACCACCTTCCAAACTGAAAAAAAAAATTGTCATAAGACATTGTCAAATATCTCATTATAAGAAAACTCAGTACCTGTTGAAGAACACGAGAGTGGCCCAACTACATAATCGCTAATATAGCCATAAAATTTGAAGGATTAATTATGTGTGTTTGATCAATTCATTTTCCATTTCTTGACCACTCTTTCCTCTTCTTTAAAAGAAGTACTGCAAAAATTTTCCTAGCTCTAAAATCCTGAGTTTAAGGGTACTCTATTCAGTGAAGGCAATGGCACATTTTCTTGGTGCAACCAGAAAACTCAGTGGAGATTTTCTTATGAACTACTTGACATATATTTAAAATGAGGGATGTAGAATTTTTTCTTTGCAATTTGGTGTTATTTTAGAAGAAATAAAATAATCATGGTATGTATGGCTACATGAGTAGATTGTGTACCATGACAATGACCACTTCTTTTTTTTCTTTTATAATTTATTTCTATTTGTTCTTTTTAGTTACACATGACAGTAGAGTATAATTTGACATATTTATACAAACAGGAAATACATCTTATTCTAATTAGGACAATGACCAGTTCTATGTAAGAACATCAACAGAATTCAGAACGTTAAGAAATGTACAAAGAGAAAAAGGAAAGGAGAGCCCTGTCAATTTTACCCAACACCCTAGCATACTGCAAGCCATCCATAAAGAGGGTATATCATCTTTTTAGTTTTAAAAATACCTTTCAATTTTTGTTTGCATTAGGTTTCAAGGGTTTTCCATTCTCTAAAACATCAGCTGTATCTTTATTTTTACATTAGAGACACATGAGCAAAACTATTTAATTCATATTCAGTTCAGAGCATAAGGTGCTCCTCAAACCACTACTGAATCCAGGACCCAAATTAATCACTGTGATACACATAAAATAAGAAGGAAAACGTATTTCAAGCTTCATCATTAAGAAACTTAAAATCCAGCTATAGTGTCAGTATTAACCCAAGAGGTTCAATTACAAGTGATTATATGATAACACATCTTGAAATACTAAATTGTTCTTAAGTATCATGAGAGAGCTTCAGGAACATGGAGGTATTGCCACAAGTACTGGTCAGAGTTCATTCTCCCCAGCACCATATGCTAGAAAATAGCCCTAAGTATATTTATGACATAACTTTTTTAAAGACTAGGGATGTTGCAACTTTCCTAGATTTCATTAACTATAGTAAATTAAATTTAACTTTTCTAGACCTTTTGGCATCTGTTAACATTTTCTGCAGATTTCAATTCACATGATATGATTTGTACATTTTTAGACCATTTTGAGTAAGAATGCCACTTATTTTAAATGTGTATATTTTATTGAAATGCACCCTGGGGTATTCACTTTGTCAGAGTGTGGGAATATGGCTTAGAGACCAGGAAGAGGAAAAATTCACTGATGTAGGACTCATGGGGAAAGTGACTTATATGAAATATTTCTTCTGAGAACTCTTTATGTTTCGTATAATAATACCCACTGGTGACAAAAGGTGCTTATTAGAAAGAGCCCATTCTTATCTTCTTTCTTCTTCAATGGCACACAGAATTAGCTTTTGATAAGTTTAATAATATAAAAGTTGGCTTTTAATTTATATTGATTACCAAGACACACATTCCATAGATCTTCTAATGTTTCAACTTTTCATCCCTTTTCCGAAGGAGTTTTGATTAAGGGAAGCCACACAATACCAAACTTTGATGTCAAACACAGGGCTCCTCCTGGTCTAAAGCAATCATCAATTTAGAAGCTCCTTTTGAAACTACTGATGGTGTCTTTGAACTTCCATATCTATGGAATGTATTGGCCCAAGGCAGAGATAGCAGCTAATATATCTCATTAGGTAGCTGCAAAGATGAATCATTCCCTCTCATATAAGACTCAAAACATAACTACCTGTGTTGTTTAAATAGTTTTAATGCTCATATCACAATCAAATGGACTAACTCTGAAAAATAACTTTACTTGGGCCAAAGGGATAATATGTACACTAAAGCAATTAAGAATGAATTAAATGGAGTTGAAACATACTCTTCTACTGAGTATAATTTGGTGGCATTACTTTTATAAATTCTGATTCTGTGCTTGCTTTCTTTAATTGCTCTGATACTAATGGTACCCAGGATAAATCCCATCATTTTCTGAGTCTTGACTTCCTTATTTTAAAATGGGATAGTTAAACTAAGTAATCACTATGACCCCTCTGACTGTAAGAATTTTTAAGTATAATTTTAACTCTTATTTCCATTGATTTTGTGTGTGTTGATATGCATAGTAATCTAATGTTTCGCAGGCAGAATTTTAAACATTAATTAGGTTTTCAGAACATTTGTTATGTATCATGACTATGATTATTATGTATTTGAAGGTCTTACCTATTCAGTTAAACTTTAAACATTTTAAGGACAAGTTTAATATCACACACCCTTTATATTTTTTTAGTGGTGCCATAAATCATGAATAGACCAATGTTATTCAAGAATATTTGATTGCATTAGAAGATGTCTCTAGGGTCCAGAGAATGGAATAGAGGAAATAACACTTGTATAATATTTACTATCCTACACATAAAGCATTTACTCTATATAGGGAAGGAAACTAAAGGGAACAGGAGGGAGTGGTGGATCCAGAATTTACTTTTCCTAAATGTGTGACCTAAAATCATGATAAATATTTTCTTTTAAAGACATTATAGCTTGAGCTATAATGATTTAAGCCAAAAATCTGAAATTCACAATACTCTAGAATTGTAAACGTTTTGAGTATTAACATGATGCCACAAATGAAAAAGACCATACCATGAAACTTTTGCTGTGCATACAAAATTATTTAAAATATTTTATAAAATTACTTTCCTCTTGCATGTGTAAGATTTATATGAAATATAAATGAATTTCATGTGTATTTTAGATAAGTTATACTCAACCTGAATTGAATTAGTTGCAAAAATTACATTCATTCACTTCACAACCTGCCTAGGCTTCTTTGTTTTGCCAGTTTGAGTCTGTGACATGGCTCACTATACATCTGATATCCCTGCCTTCCTCCTTTTCAACACACACATACACACACACACACACACACACACACACAATCACACACATATGCAGCACATTCACACACTCACGAGAGACATAAAAGTAGAATTTACAGCACAGGAAAAGGAGAAGATCAGGGGAAAGAGTAGTCATTTCATCTGTTCTCTAACCTCTCTTCAATTTATTTTATTTTTCTAATTTGAGAAAATTTATAACATGTAAAAAAAATGTTTGCTGATGATAATGTCAGTCTTTTTAGATTCAAGAGTAGAAAAAACATTTGAGAACTCAAGCTGAGAAGCACAGGTAAGAAATAAAGATAATTTATATAGGCTTCAAATTTAAAAAATGAACTAAGACTAAGATCTTGGTATAATCATTGGAAATGGAAATGTGAGCTTGGAGCTTGCAACTTGGGGTACAGGTGGATACTCTGATAGAACACATAAAATCACAATGGCAATCAACAGCAAGGAGTAAGGAAAAATAAGAATTTTAAAAGAAAAGTTTTCATACCTTTTTCTGTGTTGACTTGGTTCCTACACTGATTAAATCTCGTAGGTCTTGATACCATAAACTCTTTTACTATGACTCTCAAATTGTTCTCATATTTCCTTCCAAGTTCTAACAGCAACTACATATGACAAGGGATTTTTATGTGTTAAATAACACTTTGATTCCATTTTTAAATCCCCTATTCAATAGTTTGATTAGGACAATTACAGTTATATGATAATTTAATGAAAAATTGCTATGCAAATAAACAAGGAGAAAGGCGTAATTACAGAATTTTGAAATTCCAAAATGTTGGGGAGAACCTGTGATTTCTCTTAGTTTTCTTATGAAATTTGTCACATCAATAATATTGAATTTACACAAGAGCCTAAAAAAGTATTTGGGAATCAATCTAACAAAAGAGGTGAAAGACCTCTACAATGAAAACTATAGAACACTAAAGAAAGAAATGAAAGAAGACCTTAGAAGATGGAAAATCCATGCTCTTGGACAGGAAGAATTAATATTGTCAAAATGACCATACTACCAAAAGTACTATACAGATTCAATGCAATTCCAGTTAAAATCCCAATGGTGTACCTCATAGAAATAAAGCAAGCAATCATAAAAATCTTTTGGAAAAATAAGAGACCTAGAATAGCCAAAGCAATCCTGAGCAGGAAGAGTGAAGCAGGAGGTATTACAATACCATACCTTAAACTATACTGCAGAGAAATAGTAACAAAAATGGCATGGCATTGGCACCAATTTTGGCAGGTAGACCAATGGTACAGAATAGAAGACACAGAGACAAGCAGAAATAAATACAGTTATCTCATACCAGACAAATGTGTCAAAAACATACAATGGATTAAAGATAGCCTTTTCAACAAATGGTGCTGGGAAAACTGGAAATCCATAAGCAGCAAAATGAAATTAAACCCCTATCTCTCACCCTGCACAAAACTCAAATCAAAATCGATCACAGACCTAGGAATGAGAGCAGAGACCCTGCACCAAATGAAAGGAAAAGTAGGCCCAAATCTTCATCATGTGGCTTACCACCAGACTTCCTTAACAAAACTCCCAAAGTGCAAGAAATAAAAACAAGAATCAATAAATGGGATGGATTCAAAGTAAAAAGCTTTTTCTCAGCAAAGGAAATGATTAATAATGTGAAGAGAAAGCCTACAGAGTGAGAGAAATCTTTACCACACACACTTCAGATAGAGCACTAATCTCCAGAATTTATAAAGAACTCAAAAAGCTTAACCCCCAAAATACAAATAACCCCATCAATAAATGGGCTAAGGAACTGAGCAGACACTTCATAGAATAAGACACACAGTCTCTCAACAAATATATGAAAAAATGTTCAACATCTTTAGTAATGAGAGAAATGCAAATCAAAACTAAGATTTCATCTCATCCCAATTAGAATGTCTATTATCAAGAATATAAGCAACAATAGGTGTTGGCAAGGATGTGGGGAAAAATGTACACTCATATATTCCTGATGGGACTGCAAATTGGTGCAGCCACTCTGGAAAGCAGTATGGTGATTTCTTACAAAACTTGGAATGGACCACACATTTGACCCAGCTATCCCATTCCTTGGACTATACCCAAAGGACTTAAAATTTGCATACTACAGTGATAAAGCCATCACTGTAGTATGTTTACAGCAACTCAATTCACAATAGCTACATTGTGGAACCAAACTAGATGCCCTTCAATAGATGAATGGATAAAGAAACTGTGAGATATATATATATATATATATATATATATATATATATATATATACACACACACAATGGAATGTTACTCATCCATAAAGAATAAAATTATGGCATTTGCAGGGAAATGGATGGAACTGGACAATATCATGTGAAGTGAGATAAGCCAATCCCCAAAAACCAAAGACTGAATGTTTTCTCTGATAAGTGGATGCTGATACACAACAGTGAGGGAGTTGATGGGTAAAGGAAGAATGGAGGAACCTTAGATTGTATAGAGGGAAATGAGGGAAGGGGACCCCTCCCTCCCAGGAGAAGGAAAGATGGTGGAATGAGACAAACATCATTGTCCTATGTATATGTATGATTACATGAATGGTGTGACTCTCCATCATGTACAACCAGAGAAATGAAAAGTTGTACTCCATTTGTATACAATGAATCCAAATGCATTCTGCTGTCATGTATAAGCAAAAAGAACAAACAATAAAAAAACTGAAATTTTAATTCATACTCCATTCTTACTCTTTCGTTTACTTTTGATGATGTTAAAATTTACATGTTGACCATGTATTTCAGAGATTCTCCTAGATCATGCATTGGTCATGGTTTCTGCATGTAGTCTCAGTTTATGCACTAAGTCATACAATCCTGAGGAACTTACCTTCAAGGTTTCAGTTATTTTAAATATAAAATAACTGAATGGTTGTAACTTCTGCTTTCAGCTCTAAAATGCTAGGGGTTTTCATTCATTCTTTCATTCATTTATTATTGGTTAATAGTAACTACTAAGGTCTCCTTGTTTATTTTTTATTTGTTTTTATTTTACTGCATAAAAGACCAAGTATTTTCCTTGATTTTTTCAAGAAACTGAATCTTTGAAGAGGGATATGCTCACATTTTTGATAATTCATAGCTCAGAAATATAGAACAATTTCAGACAATGCTGAAATTGTCTCGTATCCTGTCCCTTTTGCTTCTTCCTACAGTGCTTTCTGCACTGGGTTTTATATAAAAGCCAGGCAAATCTTTTGAGACGTGAAACTGAATATATCAGACCCCTGCTACCCATCCCTATTAGCATGTGCATGAACACACACACTTAAAGTCCTCTAACAGCTTATTATTTCAATTAGAACAAAATAAAAATTTTCTTCCATAGACTACACACCACATAAAGCCCCAGGTGATCTGGAAAATGCCCTCTTATCTGACCTGATCATCCACTATCCTTGGTTTCTATTCTCTGGTTAGGGTTTCTTTTGGTTTTGAAAACAAATATTTCAGGATCTTTTCATTTACTGCCCTCTGCTCACCTTCACCCCTACCTTCTCCACCTAAAATGCTCTTCCCTCAGCTCTTTACATGTTTGCTTCATTTATCCTCTGTTAGTAACTCTGATTTTAGTTACTTTTGGATAGGGAATTACCCTTGATAAAGGACTTTTCTGATTAGCTGATCTAAAGTAACCAACCTCATCCTAGTTACCACATACCTTCCTTATTCCCTATGATTATTTGAATTTACGTTCTCTATCTTGCATCACCATCATTTATCTTCTCTAACTAAAAGCAAGCTCTCTACCCACATGGAATTTGTCTCTTCTCTCCTACTACTGTAGTTCTAAATTAAGAACAGAGTTCAATGTGTATAAGCTGAATGAATGAATTGACAGCCTTGCTGTAAAAATGTAGAACATTAAGAATTTGGAATCATAAGGAAGGTGGCATCTAGGTTGGGAAAGGAGGAAATGTGGCAGAATTTGGCCCAAGGCCACATACATACTAGACAAGGGCTGACTACTGAGTCATACGATCACCCAAGAATGATAGTTTTAAACAGAAATGACTAGACAGGGAGACATGAATGTCAATCATTCTCCTGGAAAAGCAAGCTTTTCAGTGTAGCCTGAAGAGATGCACATATGTAGATTCTGTTAGAAATGGGGTAGATTATATGAGAAAATGTGAATTCAGTTTACGAAAGTCATCATGAGGTATTTTCTCTTTATCCTCAAACATTGAGGAGAACATAGAGTTTGATAAAGTTTAAGCATTACAAAGATAATGAAGAGGTAGCAGTCATGAGACGTACTGTAGTCTGAAGGTATGGCAATCAGGAGGTTTTGATTGTGTTGAAAGAAAGTGGAGGAGGAATGAGGGGAGGCAGGATGAAAAGGATCGAGGATTACTCTCTGCTTAAGGGCTTTATTAGAGTTGCAAAATATTCCCACATGAGTTTAATTTGCTATTATCACTAGAAAACAATGATTCTTAATTTATAAGTCTATGAATAAATATTAGTCATGGTTCTCCAAAGAAACAGAACCAATGGATTTTACGTGTATGTTTGTGTGTGTGCGTGTATGTGTGTGTGTGTGTGATTGGTTCACATAATATTAAATGTTGGATAATCCCACAATGGCTGCCCACAGGCTGGAGAGTCAGGGAAACTTCTGCTCAGTCCAAGAAGCTGGACATCTTGGAACAAGAAAGAAGCCAATGATGCAGCCCCCAGTCAAGGCCAAAAGCCTGAAAGCCCCGTGGACAATAACCAATGCAAGTCTGTGTCCAAGGCTAAAAAGCCTGGAGTCTGGTGTTCACCAGTGATAGCTGCAGACAATCACAGCTGCACCGGGAAAAGAAAGCAAGAGCAAGAAATCATAACTTCCCTTCCTCCTCTGGGCCCCAGCCTACTGGATACTGCTGCCCACATTCAGGGTGGGCCTCCCACTCTCAGTCTGCTCACCTATCCACAATCTTCTCTGGAACGCCCTAACAGACACACTCATAAGTATGCTATACCAATTCTTTATGTATGCCTCAATCCAGTCACATTGATGACCAAAGGTCATCATCACAGTACCTTAGCAGATCTTAGGTAATTTCACAAAGTCGAAGGTATTCATAAATTTCAAACTGAAAGTATGAACTTCTACTTGCTATCAATCTGCCGGCATTTCAGATTGAAATGTCTCTAATAACTGAAAGTATCAGCACAATATTCTAATTATTTCATAATTAGAAAAAAATATAGGTGCAAACATAGGTATATCCCATTTATTTTACATATGCATGTGTCTACATGTATGTGTATTTAAATAGCACCTAAGGATACACATCATCTATATGCATGCATGTATTAAATGATATGAATGTCATATTCTATATGAAATCCCTCTACTTATTACTGTAGTAGTTTATATTGCAAGTAAATGCATATTGATAGACCAAATGAAATTAATATTAAAGAAAATGTTCATTTCCATCAAAATTTTTAAAATATATGAATTTTGAATGAGATAAGAAAATGTTTTTTTCTGATATGTACAGAAGACAGTTTCAATCCAAAGAAAAGTATTGTTCAAGTAGATTTAGGGTACAAGGCTTGAAAGGTGTGGAGGTAAGAGACATATTGAGCTATCTGTAGTTGTATGATTACAAGCACTGAAAACCTGCCTTGGATAATATGACATGATCAAATTGTATATGTTTGCCCACATAAAGAGCTGCAAATTGAAGATCTGTAAAAACTGTAGACCACAGACTATTAAGGGGAGAGGACAGGGTAACTGATAAGTATGCTTAACTACATTTAAAATAGAATTATGTGGTATAATAACATGTCAGAGATTAATAAAGCATATTAAAATAATAATGACTCCTCTTCCTAAGCATGCTATGAAGTGATGCCCATTTTATAGGCACAAGGAAAAGGGCACTGAGAATAACCTGAAGATCAAGCCATACAATGAAGAATATTGACTGTATACATTCAGAATGCAACTTATTTTCCTGGTAGTTTTAAATTGTCATTCAAGCCAAAGATGGAATAAACAACATTAAATGGTTTCTAAAGTGAGGATACATAAAAATATCTCCTTTTCAGCCATTGGCAAATAATAATCCCCCTTCAAAAAGCCTTTAGCAAAAGAGCAACTTAGCATATAGACAGTCTCCCAATGACCTGCCACTTAGCTGAGAATAGGCTGGGAAAAAATACCCATGCCAATGAAACCTGCCTCAGATCTAAAACTTCCACTCTATTAATTCTTTTCTTTGGCAAACACAGAAATGAAAGGTGGACTGAAGAAAAGCTGAGAAGACAGGGAGGTGTGAGAAACAAAGAGCAATGTCTCTCTTTATCCAGGGCTTTGCCACAGCCTCCCTCATTTCCTGGGCATTGTTATCCAAGAAGCCAGGTGGACTGGAGCAGGCAAATACAAGATTATCTCAGACAATGAGTAGTAGTGCATCAGAGTTAATCTATGTGCAATGGATCAATAGCATGATCCTTAAGATAGAGAAGTGGCCAAATCAAATGGGCTTTCTGTTGGCTTTGTTACTCAGGCTTTGAAGCTCTATTTTGAAATTTTCACTTTGTCTTGCTTCTTAAAGGTGTTCATGCAAGTAAAAGACTGCATTCTAGCCTGGGCTAAATACCTCAGGGCCCAATAAAGGCAAGTCAGTGCTAATTTGTAGCCTGGCTCTTTTAGACACAAAAGCACAGTTTGAGATAGACTTGAGTTGTACCACACTCCTTAAGTATCAAATTGGAATTAATCTTTTTTTTTGTATCCTTTGGAGTTGTATTTGAACTTGGAAAATATTTCTACTTTAACTTTTGGCTAATCCACCTCTCTTTGGGGTATTACCCTAAAAAGAAGAAACATATTTATGTCATTCACTCACCCTCCGAATAACCACGTAAAATGTATGTAAAATTCATACAGAAGCAAATTTAATTTGCAGCACTGACAGAACAGAATCCTAGTAGAAACACACACACACACACACATACACACACACACACACTACAAAAAAAAAAGAAACAGTGCAACTTTATGTGTTTCTCTATCTCTGACCTATAATTCATATCTAGTTCCTTTGTGGTTCTATCAAGATCTAACACCTTTGGTCTATAATCATCTGTTTACATTTATGCCAATCAGACCACTAAGTACTTAGAATCCTGGCTTACAAGAAATCAGGGAATCTTACATGTCTACATGAATACTACTCTAAACCTTTGAGAATAAAGTAATTCATATCAGGAGTAAAGGGAAACAGTAGCTAATACTTCTACAAAAAAGGTTGTTGCTCTCTTTAAAATAAAAATGGAAGATATCCAGGAAGAGCTCCTTGTCCTGAAATTATACCCAAAGAGCTTTTTATTTATCAAGTCACTAGGCTCAGAAGCCAGAGAGTCCATTCTGACCTCTGATCTGTTCTAGCCACTGTGTATTCACCAGCAGAATGTTTGCATGGCTTCAAGGAAGAGATTTTGCCAATGCTTTTAGTAATCCAATTAAACCTTGAAGAAGTCTTAGATATTGTAATATCAGAACACTCCAAGCATAATATGTAGTAACTGTTTTTTCTATCAACCATTAACTAGAGCAGTAGTTCTTGAAGCAGGATCTCCTAAGCTACATCAGCATTGGTTGGTAATCTGTGAGAAATGCCAAGTTCTTGGGGACCCAGTTCAGGTATAGTGAATCAGGAACCCTGGAGTACAGCCCAGTAATCTGTTTTAAAAAAAAATTCCAGTGATTCTGAAGCACTCTCAAGTATGAGAATAACTGGTCATAGCAGAGGGACTCAAAGAGGAGATGCATGTTTGGTTTTATTTTAAAATATTAAGATAGAGCTAGGGGCCTTGGTACACATCCACAATCCCAGGAACTCAGGAAGCTGAAACAGGAGGATCCCAAGTTGAAGGCCAACCTTAGAAACTTAGAGAAACCCTGTTTCTAAACAAATAATAAAAAGACTGGGGACATAACTCTATTATAAAGGTTCCCTTAAGATTTAATCCCTAGTACTTGGGGGAGGGGGAGGAAGAAGATAGAAGTTAAAACAATTAGGGTTTGTTTGGTTTGTTATTTAGGTTTTGAAGTTCCATTTCAAAAATTACCCCTGTCTTTTTTCTTAAAGGTGTTCATGTAAGTGAAAAAGTCACACATTCTAGTCTGTGCTAAATATTGCTGGACCTCATGAAGACCTTTGAAAGCTATTTGTTGTGCTACTTGAGACATGTATTCTTAACATAAGGAGTGGCAACCCCAAGTGGCAAATGATGTTTGGGGAGAGACAATGATACAGAAAACAATCTTAAACATTAGGATATTTAGTGGCACAGATCTATAGGACACCCAAGGTGTAAGATTTCATGAGAGACATATACAGGAAAAAAATGAAGTCTAAACAGTCTCCTTAGAGGGTAAATTCTGGAAAAAATTAGATAACATGATTGAGAGTTCCTAATTGAAGGGAATTCTTTACACTAATTCAAGATAATTCAAGACTCATTTTATCCCTAACACTTCTCCTCCACACTGCACATACAAGACACTAGATCTTGGATTAGAGTGTATTTTAATTTAATAATAGGTGAATTATTCCAGAGTAAAGATATCCCTACATTACATATGTAAAAAGTAAAATAAACAAATAAGCTAAGTTGGTACATGGACAAATCTCTTTAGATTTCATAGAATTTATATCCTTTGCAACAACCATTTTATGTTTTTTAACCATTATCATAATTTTACAGATTAGGAAATTTTGCAGATTTAGGTTCTGAGTGATTGAATTTATTAATCTATTCATTCCCAAAGACTTTTTGATTATCTAATATGTGATAAAAACTATTCCAGGCATTGATGATTAGCAGTGAGAAAAATGAACAAGACCCTGCCCTTCTAGAGTCCACACACTAATAAAGAGATGCACCATAGAAAGATGAATGATGTTAATGCATTGTTAAAAAAATAATGAAAAAGAAATCTCAGTGTTGGGATTGGCATGGTGGGTGGGTGACAAAGGCTCACTGGGAAGATTTTTAAGGTTATGTAATGTGGTGAAGAAGAACTTCATAGAATGGGCAAGTGTTTCATACTCAGGGCAGCAATAGTGAGCAAGTAACAAGAATTTTGGAGAATAAATTATATGTGGCATGTTTGAGGGGCAAGAAATGGAAGAGACTGATGACTGTACATTTTATGGAAAGGAAAAGAAATGGTAAGATTAGAGAGATAGGTTGGGATAAAACTGTAGAAGTTTTCAAAATCCAGGTAATTGTTGATTTCTCTAAAATTGTAAACACTGAAAATGTTCAAAGCATGATTCTAATTTTACATTGATTGAATAAGCAAGGAGTGGTAGGCAAGACTTTTGGAAGAACAACAAGGAAGAGGAGTCAGACACCCATAACAGGTTATTGGAGTGCAAGCTCCTTAGAGGATAGGATCTATGTCTTTAGAGCAGTTAATTTCAATAGTGCTAACAACCACAACTGTGACTGTAGATTTTAGGTGTGCAATAAATAATTGTCATAAAACTGATGTAGGCACAAAGAGGGGCTAGAACTCATATTCTGGCAATGTAGAAAATACTACAGCAAGATGCCTCACAAATCAAGCTTTGAAGATATTCAGTGACTACATGTGAGAAAACAAGAAAAATAAAGAATTTCCAATGGCTCTAGTCTGATAGACTTCGTGACTCTTAGGGTTAAGGGCAAACACATAATTTCAGAATGTCTTAATTTTAAGATTGTTTTAGGGCATCCAAATGGGAACTCTATGAAGGTAGTTGGAAAGAAGATCCTAAAGGAGGAGAAAGTTTTAGAATTATTTGTCATTGTAGATATGATGGTCAAAATTATAAGGTTGTATATAGTACATGGTCAAATAAACTACCTCCCTATTAAACTTTGAAATAATCACTTCTCCTTGAAATCAATGACATTTATAAAATTATACTTTGTGGGTCCCTTCTCCTGGAAGAAGGCCTGTGCCTTTCAGGCCACTCGGGGATTGGGTCCCCATTCCCTTTCCTGTGTTCTGTGAACAGGATGTTCTTCTGTGGTCTGTAAGACAGTTCTTTGGTGGTCTGTAAAACTGTCACCTTCTGTGTTCACATGGTTATTTTTTACTTTCTGTTACTGACTGACAATCTGCCAAATATGCCAGGAACTGTTTATGCAAGGCTAGACTTCTATGATATATGGCTAGCTTAATCACAAGCATATAAAAGACAGTGTTATACGTAGTAAAGACAGAAGCAGCTTCCTATGTGACAAGTGCTCCATCTCTCCCTACTAAAGCTCTTCTCGGATCTCGGTGCCAAGAGTCTGAGTTTTCCTTTTCCCATGGTTTATTGGTGTTGCAGACTAGGATAGTGCAACACAAGGGTACTCCCTCCATTGTTGCAGACTAGGACAGTGCAATAATACTTTCCTAATTTAACATTTAGAATTAGAATCTGTAGAAGAGCAGAAGACCCAGAACCTGAATATTCTGAGGTAAGTCATTTGTAGCAAGAGAAAGAGAAGGAGGTGATGTAGGAAGGAGCAGACATTTAAGTATATCAGAAAGTTTCCCTACTACTGGAGTCAAGAAGAGAGCTCAGAGGAATGGTGGGTACTGGAGAATACAAAGACCAGAGAGAAAGATGGAGGAGACTTGGTCACAGGAATCTGGCGATGAGAAGGTCATCAGTGATCTTTTTGACAGCAGCATAGGTACAAAGTGGTGGGGAGAAAGTCAGACTTCAGGGTACAAAGAAGAACACAACATGATGGTGGACTCCTCAGTCATTAACTTGCATTGGCATGTATCTACTTCTCTGGTATCCTCAAAAGCTATGATATCTTATTTGCGTTTATCATCTCCAGCTGCCTCCCCATGCTCATGCACACACACACTTACAAAGGCAGAAAGCAAAGACTAAGCAATATGTAGTATTTCACTTAAAATTCAGAATGTGCCCGAGGAATCTTTAATGTCTGAGATTGGAGTTCTTCACTTTCAAAAAGTATGGTTTTCCTCATTTTATGTCTCCACCTTTCTGTGATTTTTACATATTCCTTACTTAATACCCCTCACTGATGAACAAAGATTTTGCATTTGACTGACACAAGATGGGAAGTGCTTTGAAAATCATTATCTTACACAAAAAGATTTTGAATAATCCTTCAATATGTCAAATCACGCATTACATAAGCAATTGTTAAATATTTTGTGAAGTGAGGAGAAGTTAATTTAAGGCACTTGTGATTAATGCCACTTGGGACAGTTGTGAAAAAACTGTAACCTCTGGTATACCTGTTAACCCTTATTGTCCTCTCTGAGGTCAGAATGAGCCCCAGGCAAAATTATGCTGCCCTGAAGGTTCACTTCTGATAGCCTCAGTGCCCAGTTTTCAGTATTTTCCTTCATTCCTCCTGTGCTCTTCGTTCCTTTTATTACCCTTAGGTGGCTGTGTGCTCCCAGCTCACTCTTGAGTAATTCCAGGGGATTTTTAGCTGATAAAGGCTTAAAGTATTAGCTCACAGAAGGTATTTGCATTTCAAAAAGGAACTCAGGAAGACTAAACACAGATCCAAAGTGGAAATGTATAAGAATTTAATCTCAAGCGTTGGTGACATTGATGCAGAAGAGATTTGGAAACAGTGCAAATTTTGGGTACCCCTCAAAGCACACCCTGCATGTAGGCAAGTTTTTCTGAGCAGTCATTTACAAAAATTATTATTATTCGGGAAATAAAATTTCATTCTAACCTGACCTTGCAAATGAGGCCACCTTTCAATAACTAATTGAAAACAGTTCAGATCAATTTACATAAACAGTAATTTCCACCTCTAGAGATGTCTATTAAGCAATTGTTATTATTTATTTTCTAATAAAAGAAAAACGATAACACTTCCTATTGAATCAAAGATTTGGACTTATTTCAGAACAGTCGGCATTGGAATACATTCAACATAGTCAGTGGTATCTCTTGTTTTACCCTTCAAGGAGTTTCTGGCTCCTTAGATATCAAGGGAATTAATTTCCATCATGAATTTTCTGCTTCATCACTAAGAACCAATCATGAACAAGGTTGATGCAGCTTCAACAGAAAGCTTTAATGTGAAATCCTCATATTGCCATGATATCTTTAAAAGAAACAAAATTCTCTCCAATTCATTTTTGGGGCAGTGTGGCAGAGTGGGCTATTTATTTGAAAATAACTGTTACTAATTTGCTGTCACCTTATGCATATCCCTTAGCTTTCCTGGGCCTAAGTTCATGCATTTTAAATATAGTTTCCTCATTTTAAAAATTAATGGATAGTTTATCTATATGCTCTCCAAAACTTTCTTCTACCTATCTAGATAAGTCACTTTTCTGAACTCCCACATTTCTAATGTCTTTTTTTTTTTCTGTAAAATGAAAATAAATAAATAAAAGACATTTTGCTGTGGTGATCATGTATAATTCTCTTATTGCTTGTTAATCTTGTTCAAGTAGTAGCTAAGCCCTGGAGGCAGTTTGTTTAATCTAACTCTGCTCTAAGCCTAGATCAGGAAGAACGAAATGATTTCTGAATCATCCAGGCAAGTGCATGGCTGTGCAGTATTAAGGATACTGTTTCTAATTTAGTCTACTTTTGGAAGTGGCCTCCTTTTCCCCATTATTAAAACCCCTCCCATAAGTGCCCAGTGCGTGAGGCTCCACCTCCCACTCCAGGTGCCCTAGTCCCACTCCAGTGTCCTCTATCCCCTGCCTCTACAGATGGACTTCATCCAGGTCTCACAGGACATTCATGACTCCCTTACAGAAGCTGCAGCAATGTTCCATTCTCTGAAGAGCCCTGACTAATCATACTAGCTTAGCAGGGAAGTGCTCCCAGTATAATACAAATAGTGAATGTTGGAATAAGTCCTATTGCATTTACTCTTGCCTCAAATGCTCAAGTATCAGCTGTGTATCACTTTAGCTCAAACCACTCAGGAGATGAAAAACTTGCAATGTGTTCAGTATATTTTTTTAATGAACATTGTGTTCAGTATTTTTTTTATATAAATGCTTATTTGTATATTTTTAAAATTTCCTCGCATATGTGATATACAGCTGTCAGGTGCTTTGAGGGGCTTGTCTCTTAAAACTTTTTCTTTCTCCGTTGTCTATAGTCACTGCTCCCAGGAACAGCTGTAATCTTTATTTAAAACGTCTGGCCTCCCATCCACCCAGGTTAAATGAATAGCTTAAATGTAACTTTTATGAACCTTTATTTTCAGAAAATGGTGTTTTTATCTACTTCACAAAAGCCTGTATGATATGCTGCGTGGAAAGCATCTAACACTGTGACTCAATAAATGCCAGTTGTTATTACTTGTGATGTCTTTTCTTTTCATCTCCTTAACATCAAGAAAAAGATTTTTATAAAACCATTAGTCAAATTGATAAGGAACTGAATGAACCTAGATTAACATTTGCCAATTAGCTTAAAATATAGAAAACGACACCAGAGAAGGGGAATGGAGAATAAAATAACAATATTCCAAATAAACCTGGACAAGACCAAGCCAACACAGGATTTCAGTAGATCTCTGGCAGGTTCTGTGGAGAAGGCAAGCAAAAAGGTGACCATCTTTACAGTTTGGGGATCAATTTTCTTGTATAAAGCCATCTTTAATAATTAGAACACTGTTATAGTCATGGCCACTTTACTTTTTCAATAGTTCTGTACCTTTACATTTTTACAGAACTCAATCAACTTTTCAGCTTTTTTCTTAAAATCCTTTCCTTTTCCCATTAGTCTGTTAATAACCATTGCTTTCCTAGCATCCCCATTTTGTCAGGTTATTATGCATTCCTCAGCATTGTGAAAAATGAAAAGTGGAAAAATCACATATTTTTCAGCTGACTTAACACTGCATAAAGTGCTGAAATTATTAATTGAACATCTTGATTATAAATTAGGTGGAAATAATGTTGAAGAAGCAGCCCCTAGTCATATAGGATTATTATTAGGGCTACACACTGAATGATTTGAATTTCATTCTGGTAATAGTAAATATAGTTAATACCGATGAATATGAGCTCATAGATTTTGGCTGAATATCAACCAAATCAAGCAAGCAATTGCCTTTGCAATTTTGAGGTTTACATCCTAAAACTATGTGACTGCTGCATCTTTGCCCCTTTAACTGCTCGAGAACTACATTGAGTTTAGAGCCAAGCTAATAGCTCTGTCCCTTCTAGAAACATATAATCCAAAATCACAACATTTTTAAAACCTCAGTAAAATTCACTCCACTAATTTCAAAGAGATGATCATCCAAATGAAGCTGTGTGGATGTTCACCTTTAAAGAGTACCATGAAAAATGTGTTCATCTTCAGCAAATTAAAGCATCCTCCACATTTTAGCAAGTGTTTAACTTGCTAAAGATAATAAACCAACTTCAACCTCAGAGTAAAATTTACTAGCATATCAACATTTAATGCTTAATTACAAGCTACTTTTATCTATTCTTTGAAGCAGGCCTGGAAAGATCCTTATCTAACCATATTTTGCATACTATTTGAGATGGAATTGGTTGAGGTAGCAAATCTCAAAATTTCAATTGCTTAGACATTAAACTTTAAGTTCCTGCTTGCATAACATTTCTGTGTGGGTGCCCAGATTATTAAGGAAGCCCACTTTGATATAGTCAGTCAGGGATATGAGATGGTTAGTTTTATGTCTCAGCTTGCCTTGACTATAATAATACCCAGTCACTCAATTAAACACTAAACTCAATGCTATTATGAAGTTACTTTTGTAGATGTGTTTAACATCTTCAATCAGTTGACTAAGTAGAGAAGATTATCCTCCATAGTGTGGGTGACCTTCATTCAGTTGGTGGAAAGACCCTAAAGGCAAAACTAGATTTCTCTGAGAAAGAAGACATTCTGCTTCAAGATTGTAGCATCTTCTCCTGCCTAAGTTTATAGCCTGCCAAACTTTTTCCCACAATAACATGATCCATAAATCTATGTTATCATTATTTCCATTTGTAGTCCTATCTGTTAAATATGTGTGTGTGTGTGTGTGTGTGTGTAGATACGCATAGTATATACACAAACATACACAACCACGTGGGGGGATGTATGGGGGTGCATAATCACATCCTTCTAGTATTGTTCCTCTGGAAACCCTTACTAAATACAGCACCCCAGTGACATACAGATGTCACTGCCATCTTCCTCTTCCTCTTCAGTTTGACAGAGGATAAGGGCAGAGACAGAGTGTGCAAAATGAACACACCCTGAAAGTTTTCATAGGTCTAGTGACACACAGTATTATTTAGCTTGAGAGAAATCAAGGGAAGGTAATTGCTGGCTACAGTTATAAAGAAAGTTGGAAGTAAGGAAGACTTAAATCTCTTTGAAATATTGATCTGGTCCTATTTGGCTGTCTCTCCTGTTCTGCATGATGATCCTGAAAAGTCACATTACGGATGGATGTTGCATATTCATCAGATGAGTTTGAATAAAAACACCAAAAGGTTGGAGGCTCTATTCTAGATCTTGGAATAAAATGGAGAGAAATGAGGGTCTAGAGGTATAGTTAGTTACTCCAGGAGATTGGATTTTACTCTGACGACAATGAAGAGTTAATATAAAGCCATCACACCGGAGGATTGATGTGATCTGTGTTCTATATTAGAACTAACAGTTTTCTTTATTAAAATTTTATGGGATGTTGGAGAAACATGAATGAGACAGATTAAAAAGAAGATTGCAATAATATAGACCAGAGCTCAATGCCTGCATTGTGGTACCATAATTTAAAGAAAAGAGAGGGAAGGAGTGATGTCATGGCAGTAGCATGGATAGCACTTAATGTTTCACTGCATGTGGGGCATGTCCAAAAATATTTCTTTGGTTCCAAATTCTGGGGATAGGAGGCTGGTGTAGCTTAACTGGAATTTGAAACACTTTATATCTTCCCTGATATACAGTAACCTTTCCTGCAGAGATGGCCAGCATATTAGGCCCCTCCCAGGACACACACAGTATGGTCAGGACCCAGATGGGGAAGTGACCCTTATAGGAATGCCCAGTTTCTTTTGCAATCTTCAGACCTCTTACATTACTATCCCTTACTTCATCATTTCAGAAAGACATTTAATGTTCATTAAGGAGATATAAATAGGTTGCTCCTTTATCAACCCGACAACTGGGTCAATTTCACACTGAGTCATTAAATGTCTTAAGAACTGGTAATTTATCATGTTTTAATGACAACTTTAAAATGGTATTTCAAAACCAAAAGATTTATATCCCATTAAGAGATGATTGTAATATACTAATATAAGATTCGACTCACCCATTGAGTGCTGTGTTTTATGGAGGAAGGCTGGGGGCAGGGGTAACTAGTTTGCAATATTAAAGACAGCTAACCATTTTGGATATGCATTTTCAAAGTACCATTCATGTAATTGTATCTTGGCAAACACTTAAAAAAACAATATTGGATGACTTTATCAATTTTGAATGAAACATTTTAACTCAGAAGCATGGACTCAAGGAAATGGACCAAAAAAAGTCTCAAACAAGTGAACACAGATCAGAAGCAATGCAGCAATTACTAAAAAGGTGAACAAACCCAATGTAAATCATGACGAAACAGTTTCAATGGAATTAGTGAGATTCTTTGAATCTCAGGATCTGTTCCCAGGTAATCCCACTCCCTTGCTAGGTGATCGTAGTGTGTGAACACAAATATTTTTATTGCTGTTTGTGTTTTCCTTTTCCTTGTTCAGCCTCCATGAGAGTCTTGGGTCATTTTTAGATTTTCACATGATTCTGGTGGTAGAAGATGTACAGAACCTCATAATATTTACACAAATTTTTTATAATAAACAAAATTCTCTCTGCCTCAATTGTTCTTAACAGTATTATCATTACTCTGTAGGTATTACTTCATTTTCTTATTTCTAACTTTTAACAATAACATATTGATTTATACGTCACATTTCTGAGAATATTCATTCTGAACTTTGAGAAAACTTATGATTCTTGCTTTACATTTTCATTTATATTAATTCACTGAAATTTTTATCCCTTGACAATTATTCTATGCTTTGCAAAATCAATGAGTTTTTCCCCCTTTTGCTAATTTTTAAATCAGTTATTTCTGTTACTCCTTTTTGTGCTCCACCTCCAAATATAGAACAAACTTTTGTTTTCTTTGTATTTATTTATTTATTATTTTTAAATTAAATTAAATTTAATTTAATTTTATTTTATTTTATTTTTTGGTACTGGGGATTGAACCCAGGGCACTCCACCACTGAGCCACATCCCCAGCCTGATTTTGTATTTTAATTAGAGGCAGAGTCTCACTGAGTTGCTTAGGGCCTTGTTAAGTTGCTGAGGCGGGCTTTGAACTCATGATCCTCCTGCCTCAGCCTTCCAAGTGCTGGGATTATAGGCATGCACCACCGCACCTGGCATATTTATTTATTAATTGCTTCTATGTCCGAATTTATTATCACATGCTTTTGGTAGCTTTAGTGTCATCTTTTATAAGAGTCAATCAGCTAAAGCAACTGGCCATCAGTCTGTGATATATAAGAAGAAGGGCCCAGTTTACCATGGAGACGGGAGTCCTACCTCACCGCTGCTAGTGTTACTACTGTATGCTCCCCAGCAGGTTCTCCCCTCCAGTCCTCCAACTTAAGGTCTTTTCCCTCAAAGTAGATAAATGGCTAGGACATGGAGTGCTGAGTGGGCTATCCCAATTAGTGTATGATTCATGAACATGTCTTTAGTTTTAGTACTTTGCTTTTGCCACCCATTAAGTAAACAGAATAGATTGAAAACCTTCTAAGATTGCACACAACCCAATCTCTCCTGGGATGTAAATAACTTCTGGACACACAAACAAATTTAAAAAATAAAAATAAAAAAACTTTCTTTTAAAAATATTTCCTTCCAAAGAACTTTTCTCTCTTACTTGGATCTGGAATAATACAAAAATAACTATGCTTCCTCTGTAAAGTTTTTGGTTTACATTTAAGTGGCTCATGTGCCTACACAATGGAGGCACCATCAACTTAATCTTTAACTTTCGCTTTTATTCTGGCTTCTATATGCAAATTATAGTAAGTAGTAGCGAATGGTTTCATGAGAGATGTTAGGTTGTAGGGATGTAGTTGCTACTCAGTATTTGTAAGGTATAAGTAAAAGAGGAAAGATTTACAATTCAGAAATAACTAGCATAAGACCTTGCATGACTAATTTAATTTAAACTTTAATTTCCTCACCTTTAAAATAGATTGTTGCTAAAGTGCATTGTAGTTGCAGCATTTAGTAAGTCTATGAATTATTTGCCAGATTAATGAGGCCACCTAAAAATTTAATGCCACTTTCATTAAAACATTTTTCTATATGTTATATTATCTCATTCTGAAACTATGTAAGAAGAGAATTATTATTCTTTACTCATACAAAAGCTGTGGGCCAGGGAAGTGAAATGATTCAGGCCCACAATTATTTTGTGATTGCAGTAACTAAAATTCCTTTTCTTTTTTTTTTTCTTTTGATTCTTCTCTGATACATTTTTTTTCATATACCAGAACATAATGTTCCAAAAATTTGTTAATTTAGATAAGAAGGTGAACTCTAGTGATTTATGTGTGATTCATAGTTTTGATTTAGTCAGTAACTAATTCCATTCACAGCTGCTCCAACTGAAGATCCAAATGAACAAAAATAGCAAAAAAGAAAAGAAGGAAAGAGAACAGGAAAGGAAAAAATGAAAAAATAATAACAGTGATAGGGCCAAAAAATAATCTCAGATTCTGACAGGAATTTTCTATTTATGAGTATAAGATTAGAAAAAAAAGAATCATTAAACTGCAAGATACAAGACATAAATTTTACTTGTTGCATAGAATGAACTAAAACTTTTTTTCTCACTGAAAAGCAATGCTTCAGTTTTAGAATAATAACAAATTGCCAGGTAAACTTGACAGTGAAAAAAACTTTGAGGAAACTTATAAGTGAACTCTTACCCTTTCTTATACTATTTTGTATGTTTTACCCTCAAGTTTAATAGTAAGAAATGCCAAACATCAATAATAAGTGTTAGAGTGCCCACTGAAACAAAGGACAGACCAATAGCAAAATAGGTACAAGAACTAAAATGGCAAAATAGGTAAAAGAACTGAAAAGGCAATTCATAAAAAAGGACATTCAAATGGCAAATAAACATATGTGTTTAACTTTATTAGACATCTGGGAAAAGAAAAAACGAACCAAGTGGAATATCAGTAAAGATCTGAAAGAATGTCTACAACATGAGACTGGATCACCAAATAAAGGCAAAGACACATATCAATTTAGAACTTTCATATGTTGCTGATGGGTATGTAAGTTGGTATCACTAGCATGGAAAACTCTTTGGCCATATCTAGTAAACCTAAAGGTATGCATATCTCACATTTCATAGATGTCAGTCCAGGCTATGTATCCAAAAACCAATTCTATATGCGGAAGACAATAAATAAAAAAGTGGTTCAAACAATATTATTTATGATAGTCAAAACTAGAAACAATGCAGTTATGCATCAATGGCAGAATTACAAGAGAACATAGTATAATTTTAAAGCAGGAACACTATAGATACAGCTACAATAGAGAACTATATGTAACATTAGAAATGATTTTTACAAACAAAATACTGAATAAGCCATACACAAAAACAATACAGTGCATAATTCCATTTATGTAAATATCAAAACAAGCAAGACTAATGTATGCTATTTGAAGTTAGAATAAAGGTTACCTTGAAAGGAAAAGACTTACTGGAAGAGGGCATGAAGAAGCACTTGGGTTTATGGTGACATTCTGTTTTTTGATTTGGTTACTGAATATATAGTGTGTATATCTCTCAGTGTATGCTATAAATGTATACAACATTAGAAAATGCATATTAACTTATGCATATTTTCCTAGGTATTCAAAATTACATACTACTGGGCAATTACACTTCCAAAATGACCAGAAATCCATTTTTCTCTGGATGCAATTGAAATATGAACTGAATTGTGATTAGATCAATGAGATGGTCTAGAGAGACACTTTCTATGTCAACCCAGAGTTGCTAATATCCTTTGCAGTGCATATTTATCTTTTAAAAGTTAAGATTTAAAATATCAATTAATTCCTTCAAGACACTTAATCCATTACCTCTCTTATCAGTTCTACCTCTCTCTCCATCATTTTTATCTCTTTGGTGGTTAGAAAAGACAACTGTTGCAATCTGAATCACTGTGTAAAATGAGAAGTTAAGGTTTGTGATAAGAAAATTTACTGTTAATTAATAAAATGTCAAATAATGTAGGTCTTGGACAAACTCAATTTAGGGGAAGAAAACAGTGTTAGAAAGATAGCAAGAAATGTGCTTTCTGATGGCAGTACATGACATCACTTAATAAGCATCATGGCCAAAAAGATGAAACCTGATCTGATTAAACCCCTTGATCATAATAAAATGGTCAAGTTTAGAAAATGAAAAAAGAAGAGGAAATATACAATCACACTATGATAATGTGATCAGAAAAAATCATTCTATCAGACACTCTAATAGCAAAGAATTTTTTTAAAGAAACAGTTTTCCATAGCAGAATAAAGTGAAGGAATCAACTATAGACTGAAAAGAATCAAAAGCATATCAATAATCACAGTGAATAGACCTTTCTGGAGTTGTAATGACATTAGTAGAATTTTTTAAAATAATGTTTAAGATAATTGAAATATATAATTATAGGAAGAACTTAGTGTTAAGTTTTCAGGCAGCATAGAAGTATGATGATTTTATCTTTTTTGAGCTTCCTTATTTTCTAAATTCACATATTGAAATATTTACTGATAAAAACAAGTATCTAAGATTTGCTTTAAAATAGCATGAGAAGGAAGGAGAGTAATATAGATGCAAGAGGATTGGATATAGAGTTGATGAAAGTTTAGCACAGGTGAAGGGTTCAGAGAGATTCATGGTACAGCTGGGATGTGGCTCAGTTGGTAGAGTGCTTACCTCCTAAGCACAAGGCCCTGGATTCAATCCCTAGCACCAAAAAAAAAAAAAAAAAAAAAAGAGAGATTCATTGTACAATTGTATACAATTGTATGCACTTTGGATGATGTTTGAAACTTTCCATAATGTATTTAGGAATATAAAATAAATTAAAGCAGATAACTGGATTCTTGAGTGCATATGAATTTATCTTGAGCCAGGTATGAAGACAAGTATAGAGGCAAAAATAACAAAGGCCCATATGAGACTATGGCGCAAATGCACGGACGGATATGAATGCTTGATTCAGGAACATCTCACTTTAAAAGTGATTATTCATAAAAGCCAAAGGGTGAGACAAGGGCACACGAACATCCACTTGTACGAAAAAGCCAAGAACAAAACAACACATTCTTCACTTTATGCCTTTGTGAATTAGCCACAGTATCAAGTTGTTGGAGAGGCACTTTAATTTGATACCTTTTGTGCTTTGGGGATACTTTTTACTGGGTTAAAATTGCTGCTGTTAGAAAAATCAGTGTCAACCATGAAGTTATGTTGACCCTCTGGGCGAAGGTGAGATGAGAGGGTCAGGCCGAGAAATGAAGACAAGAGGGGGAACGTGCAAACACTGGAGCAAAATGTCAGAGAAAACTTTCTTTTTTTAATGAGCTGGATTTTCTTCCTTGTACCCAGGAAAGCATGCTATGCTTCGTCTCAGGAGACAGCAGAGAAACGTCTCCTGCTGCCCTCTGCTAGTATTCTGATCATCAGTGTCAACGGAGGAGCTCTGTTCGCCTTTGGTAGCAACAGAGAAACTGAGAGATGCTCCAGATCGGCCCAATTACAGTTTATGGAGCCTGGCTCCTGAGGAAGGAAAAGATCCGCACTCTGTCCTTTGACAGTTTGCTAAGACTCACTTTCTCCCAGATACCTGATATTATGTTTAGAAATTATATTTTATCTAGTACTTACTATAATATTTACACCATTACTGGTGCAATTCCTGATTACTGTACCTCTTTCCAGTAGACGTAGATTAATAGTTGCATATACATAGGAAGCATATTATTCTTACTCTTGTTCACCAGCATGATGAGCAGACATATGATGTATGATCAAAATGTTTTGTTAAATAAATGAATGAAGAGCATAGAGATTCCCAAAGAGTTCTATAAAATATAAACTGGCATCAGAAAGATGAGAAAGAGTTAGTAGGTGGAAGGAAGAGTATACACAAAATATTGGAAGTGTTTGGCTGGAGCATAGAGTTAGAAGAGGATCAGAGGGACATAGGAAAAGAATGGAGAGAAGAATATCATACGGAGACTTAGGAACAGTATTGTGAATTTGGACTTTATTCAGTGGGATGATTTTACAGTGTGAACAGTAAAACAAAATGATTTTTAGAAAGTTTTCTTTTGTTTCAACATTGGGAATGAATTGGAAATGAACAAAACTGGAGTTGTCTTAAGTAATCTCATCAGGCAATCACAAAAATCAGTGTAGTAATAAAAGAGTAGTAGTGAAAAAATAATAAAATGACTGTTAATTAAAAGGTAGAATTTTCAAAGCCTTATTATTGTTTATAGGTATAGGTGAGGGAGAAAGAAGAGTCAAGGTTAATGTTAAGATGCATCTTGGACAACTGGCTGTCTGGAGAAGATGCACTGTTTACTGGTTACCAACTTAATCAGGGTCTTGTGAGACAACACCCATGCACGCAAGTTGCATAAAGTTTATGTATTACTTGCAAATAGGCAACAAGAAACAACAAAAGTCTGGGACACATTGCAGTCGGTCCTCAAAGCCAGGAAAGTAGTTCAAGGCAGATTGTAATTTTTCTGCACATAGCAAATTAGATTATAGCTAAAGGTCCTCAAAAAGCATTCCACCACCTGGGCTTTATACTCTGGGTGATGTGAATCACTGGAATCAAGTGTTGAAGGACATAATGTTTCTAAAGGAGAAGGAGAAACGCATGGACTGTTTTGGGAGCCCCTCACTATCTCAGGAGCTTGCATTCCCAGGATATTCTTAAATTCTACAAGTTCAAGTTTCATTATTTTTGTAACCTTCAAGTTTTCAAGAAAGGGGGCAGAACTGGATCAGTTCAAGGCCAACTAGAGAACTGTCTGATGGGTGGCCATAGGAGAAGAGGAGAAAGATTGGATTCCATTTCAGATCAGTTGGCTCTGTGCCTAGGAAGCCAGGAATGAGATCTAGGGGAGAGATGCATATTTAGGAGCATTCAATATATGCCCCAAAAATGGCAGAATAAATTCATCTTGTGTTTCAACTCTTGAATATTGTAGCATTTTCCTGGAGTGCTGAGTTGCAAAAGGAGTTTGAAGCAATATTCATTCATAGTAGAGGATAAAAATAAGTGTTAATTGATTAGTGAAGTTTGTTGTGTACATAGAGAGAAGTGGGAATGGAAACACATTTGTAGCATTCATCTGTCTTGCTCTGGATGGCAATTAGTGTCATAGGATATATGAGATTATTCAGAGCATGTATATTGAATGAAAATGAAAAGCAGTTAGAGTAGACCTCTGAAGTACCCCAACATTTTAGAAGCATAAAAAAGAATGTTGGTTTCAAATGGCTTATAGAAAATGCACAAGGAAGGAGTCCAGTGTTACCATTTTATCATTGTCACAAATTGAGTGAGGTTGGGGCAGTCAGAAACCAAAATGTTAAGAAAATTATTTGATATTTCTTATATCTTTAACGTGAAAATTTCAGATTTTTAATGGAAAACAGCACTGTCCAATAAAAACAGAGCTTTAGCGGTATACACAAAATTAAATTTCCTAATAGTCACATTACTTTAAAAATCTTAAAAAGGTGAAATCAATTTTAACAATATATTTTATCCAGAAATAGCATTTCAAACTATAATCAATAGGGAATTATCAATAAATTATGTTACATTCTTGTTTTGTATGCTGTGTTCAAAATCAGTTGCCTATTTTGCACTTACAGGACATTTTGATTCAGAGCAGCCACATTTCACATGCTCTGTAGCCACATGTGACTTGTGTCTACTGAACCTGAAAAGGCCCAAGTCTTTCTGTTTCTCCCAGGTGCTACCTTGCTAGCCTTGTTGGTATTCTGATTCTTCTTCACAGACCCTTATTCTAATCATTGACACAATCTTTCCAGAATTGCAAGCTGTATCCTGGCTGCCTGTTTTCCTGTTATGAACCATTTGCTCGTCTGCCATCTTGAACCTTTTGATCTACCAATTCACTAGGCATATGCTGAACACCTCCCACATTTTAAGCCTTATAGCACTTCATTCGTTCCCTGGGTACACCAATCCTATAAAGTTAAGTAACAGAGAGACAGAAATGATCCCAAAATTCCAGTACTACTGCAAATATTGTCATAGAGGCAATATGAGAGAACAGAGAAGGGAGAAATCTCTCTATTTTCTGGGATTAATTAATGTTTTTCAGAGCAGATATCATGTGGGTTGAGTTTGATGGATAGTCTGACCTACTGAGAAATCAAATAGAAGGAAATGGGGGTATATGTAACTCAAATTAATGGCAACTTAAATAAAGAAGTACTAGTTTCTCACCAATGAAGAGTTCAGCAGAGTCAGCCCAGGGCTGGTAAGATGGCCACATGGTCAGCAGTGAGTAGAACCTACTCTCTGCCATCCTTGGTACTTGGCTTCTGTCCTTACCATGACTTCTTAGTATGATAAGCCTGCTGAGGATCCTGCTGTCATCCCTATAGTTTAGGCAACTGAAAAGAAAAAGGATTAAAGGGAAAATAGATTTACCTCCTGGCTGAGGCAATGTGTACTAGAGAAGAGGGGTCAGCTGGTGGGGAGAGAAGAGCATAAAATGTGCCAGAAAGGAGAGAAGAAAGGAGATAATTAGCAAAGAATGGAGTGAGATAGCGGTGACAAAAGTAATGCTATGATTTTTAGAAAGAGCAATATATATATAATAAAATATATTTCCTTAGGGAAAATAACAACAAAACCAAAACCAAAAGGTACACCACAATGCACTATATAAAATTGAACAGTGCATCTTTCATTGACTAAAAAGACAACAATTATATCAGGGATGCTATTTTCAATGGCTGTGTTTTTTCAAATTTATTTCACCCAATTGGAAGATGTCCAGGAAGCCCTCATTCACTTGGATGGAATTGACTGTATTTTGTTTCTCAACTGAAGAAACTGTTTGGAAACTTGGACTGTGTATTTATGGGTTGCGTTGCCAACCTATAGTGGCAATATCTTTTGAGACACTCAGCGGGGTTGACTTTGTCAAGTGTAACAAAGAATATTTCAAATACTGGGGGCTTGGCAAAATCCTCAGTGTGGTTTGCCAGGTGCTGTTCCATCAATTTTTAACACCCATTTTTTTAAGAGACATTTAATCCATACTTATTTCTTACTGCTTTACTTCTTAACTCATCAAAATGTTATATTTCAAGAGCTTTTTGATGTGTATGATACCTCTGGGTTTTTTTCCCCCTCTTCTTCAAAACAGGAAGTTATGTTAGCCAAAGGGATAAAAGAGTAGAGAAAACCCTTGAATTTTGATAAGGGTATTGGTTCCTATTGCATAAGCCTTAAGGTTTGAATATAATTGAAATTATTATCAAAGAAAAGAGGAAAAACGATTCATGTATGATTTTGTATAATTGTAGATGAGTGTCAGAAAGAACTTAGATCATCTAATCCCATCCTCCACTGAGGGACTGAATCCTATGTAACTATCCCCAAATGGCATTGCTATCCCTGGGCTTAAATATCTCCAATAACAAGGAATTCAGTGACTACTGGGGTTGACATACTTTCTAAAGAAGTCAAACTGTTATAAACTTGAACTCTTCTCCACTCCAGAGCCACTGTTCTTTGGCTATGATATGCCTGGCTCCAACACAGAGGAGTCATGTTTCTCCTCAGCTACTTGAGAGCTCTTCAGATGTGTGAGGATTGCTTTGTCACCTCCCCGGGTTTCCTAGTCTTATATCATTTAAGATAAAAGATCGAATTTCTATAACTACTCACATGGCAAATTTTATGGTCACCTAACAACTAATTGAATATTTTCCATTAATGAGTATTTGTCAATATTGCTTCTGAATTTTGTTATCCAACATGAAGTAACCTAGATGTTCCATTATCAGCAAAGGAACTGGAAATAATGCAAGTCCATCCCCAGACATCATGCAGCATAAATTCTAGTACACATCTTGATTATCACTGTGTTCATTTCATCCTCACGCACACAAGAAGAGAGAAGAACAATTTGCACAGCATATGGAATTAGGAATCCTTGAGGATATTATTTAGACCTAAAATGGATACTAAATAATTAGAAACTGATGGTGAATGGGGACAACATATAGCTCAACATATACCACACGTACTCCCTCACACACACGTACACGTATATATGTATGTATACATGTATGCATATTGTATGTGGGGGAATTCATGTATTCTCATTCTTACACTCAGATTTGAAGCAGTTCATGTCTTGAACTTACAAAACAATTACAGAAAGTTCACAAGTTGGCATAACAGAATTTGAAAATCAGCCTAAGGGTGTTTTAGAAATTTATTAGGAAAGCGCAGTAAGGTTACAGAGCTTTATGGTTCTCATCAGGATGTGTTTATCAAATTTTATAAATGCCACATGGACTGCTCAAATATAATCTTTTTTTTATCTAAATGAATGTGAATGGGATTCTATAGTTATACTGTTTAAAAAAGGAGAAATACAGCCTTTATTTTGATCCACTGATATCCATGGCTGAAATCACTTTTAGTCTTGAATTTCCTCTGCTGAAATTTTTCTTCCCCTAGATAGGTTCATAGTAGTGTTTTGATTTTGTTATCATAAAAGTCAAATGTGGTACAATGGCAGGAATCTTACTTTATACTAAAAACAGTAGTGTTTAGTCCAGTTGCCTGTATTAAGTGTTACCTAAACTTATACCGATTATCTTATGTCTTCTTAGCTCAGTATTCTGTTGAAAGAGAACAGAATCTGCCTCTTAGGAGGGTATGTATGTGTGTGCATGTGCCCATGTGAGAGTCAGACACATGGAGTGTGATTAACAAGATAAAAGCACGTCAATGCTCACCTTTCAAATATCTGAAAAAAAGCTCTGCTGTTTACCATAATGTCTGATCTGTAGTCAGTCTTTAATAAACATTTATGATTATCTTTCCACCACCAGTGAGTATTTTGCATAGGTTTAGTGGGTCTTGTGTATCTAACAAACTGTAGTTGGTAACCAACACAAACATCCCCTCTTGGCTGTTAGTTAAAAATCCTGAAAATGAAGAAGCACAGATTTGATCAGTTTCCCTCTAAAAAAAGCAGGATGTGTTTCCCATCTCCTGAATTTACTTTTCATAACAAACATCCCTTAAGTCTTCTAGTGATACCCAAAGCTTTGGGGAAATTTGAATCAGATACTCCTGGTGATTCTGCAATATGATTCATAACCACTACTTAGACCTAACAGTCAATATTATATGTTATTATAAATCTCTAGAGCCAATGAAATTAATGTTTAGGATCAAGATATTTATCAAGTAGCACTTCTTTCACTTTTTGAAATTCTAACAGATATGATAAGAATATGAGAAGAAAAATTTGACATATTTTGGGTGATAATTATCTTTCGATAAAAGCTCAAATAATCTATTAAAATAAAACTATTAAATTGATGTAATAAGGCAGAATGTACAGAAAATGCATAAAATTAATTGCATGTAAATGAAATAGGAATAATAATCAGGAAACATAGGAAAATTATATTGTATCCATGCTCTGAAATTGTAACTAAGGAAAAAAAGTAACAAGAAACCAGAGAGAAGTTATTTGAAAAAAATTAAAGTGGAATGAGTGATATAAATATTTCCTGAATTAATTTAAAGCACAATATTGTAATGATGTCAATTCTCGTTAGTGAATTTAAAAGTGTAATAAAATTTCAATCAAAATCTAAAAAGTACTATTTTGGAAGTTGACAAGGTGATTATAAAGCTCATGTGAAAATAAATGGATACAGATAGCTAGGAAAGGAAATGATGAGAAGAAATTTAAATATTACTTAATAAAAGATTATACAATTATAGATTCCACACATTTATATGTGCTGCAGTAAAAGCAATTCAAAGGCATGGCATAGAGTTACAGTAGTTTGGACAAGAAAGATATGTATTAGGACATTTGCCCTGGAAGAAAATGACTTTTTTTGGATGCAAGCTAACACCACCGTGGAAAGTAGAGCAAAAGAGAACATTCACAATTTGGGACAAGAAGTGAAGCAGAGGACAGAAATTCTAAAAGAGTATTTATACCAAAGTGACTAAGCTTTGAATTTGTCAATGGTTGGAATAATATTTGAGTTTTGCTGAATTTACAATATTTCTGAATCAGAATGAGAACCCTGGAATGGGATGGTTTGTGTTGCCTACTGGAGGAAAAGATCAGATAAATTATAGAAAAATAAAGGGAACATTTTGCCTACTCTTATTTATGATTGTACAATTTATCCTTTTTACACATATAAACTCAATTCTCTATAATAAGAATACATCACTTTCACAAAAATATAATAAATAATATATGAAAGATAATTCTAGGGGTTTCAACCAAAAAAGCAAATCTAATTAGGAATTTTAGACTTTCACAAATGGAAAGATGGGTAAATACCTGTTATGTTCATAAAACAGTATCAAAGGGAGATAAACCAGCCCTTGTCAAGCTTTTGCAAACCTGTTCATATCGTTGTCACATTTGGGTAAATGAATTAGAAGAGTGGATAAAAGAAAGAATGCTTCCACACAGCTTCTCTAATACATGCATTTATTTATTAGGCTATCAGAGAGAGCTAATCTCAGTGGATTCACTTAGTAGTAGAAATTATTGCAGAGCAGGAAGCTTACATAATCCATTATGAGTTCGAAATTTTATCAAACCACCTAATTAAAAGTTCTTTCTTTCTTAAACTGCTTAATGAGGAGCTGCATCATGACTCCTGGAGTGAGTTAGGGGTTTTCAAGGATTTAAGGATGAAGTCAGTAAATGCCTCGCATGATAACTCATTAACCATCACACAGTTCCATGGGGGTCAAAATAACACCCGACATTGTTAGCTATCGTCATGCAATCGAGAAGCATTGATTGCTATCATCTCTGACCTCTTAAAGGAAGCTGTTCTTTTGCTGATCTTTTCCTACCTCAGGTTTGTATTTTTAAATTTTCTTTTCCCTATTATTTTCATTCTTTCCTCCCATTCTTTTCCACAATGACAATGACTGCAATGGCTAAAGTATACTTTTTGTTGGTAGATTTTCTTCCAAAATGAGTATTTTACAAAAAAGTTTTAAATTTGTGTGTATCATGCCCTCCTAGAGGTCTTAAGCTGTTACTTATGTCACCAGGCATCCATGCTGCTTTGTGAACATCTAGTCTATTACATCTGGCTGTGTAGTCCTCCATGGAGTGTATGGGCCACTTCTGACCTCTTCATTCCCCAGGCCATGGATGCTCTCCAGCTTCCCATTACATAAAATATTGTAGTGAGAGGATATCAGCTCACCTCCTTTTGAAATATGTAAAAATTCCTTAGAATACATATCTTAGAGGTAAACTTAGAGCTCAGAGTGCATAGTTAATTGGTGAATTTCTGCAAGAAGACTGACTAGAAGGATTGCACCTGCTCACACTCCCATCCTAGTGTCATCTCACCCAGAGTCCTAGTTGTCAGTATTCAATCTAGTATCTTTACTTGGATGCCAACTGACATTTTAATTGTACCTCTCCAGTTACTAACAAATTTGAGTATTGTGTTTTAGGGGTCTTTCTTTCCACACTGAAGTTGTCCTCTGTATATTTTCTTCTGTGGATATTGCCTTTGTCATGTTTATTTTCAGGAAATTATTTATATTCAAGATATTCGCCCCTTGTCTATTGTATATATCAATATTATCTTCTCCCAATTTGTTATGTTTTCAAAATGTGTGATATTTTCAAATAAATAGAAACTCAGTATTTTAATTTTACACTTTAAGTTTGAGAAATATCATTCTTTTTTCCACAATAAGATTGCAAAAATGTTTTTTTTATATATGTGTTGCTATTAATTTAATATTTCTACCTTTTGTCTTTAGGTATTTAATCCATCAGGAGTCCATTTGTAAATAATCTTTATTAGATGTCTAAATTTTTTATCTCTATATAATGAGGCATAGAATATATTTTAATTTTCTACTGACTTAAGTATTGGATTTATTATATAGTAAGTTTGCAAAGTCACTATATGTCAGTGGTCTGTCTCTAAACACTTTACTTCATTTCCCAATTGGTCTATTTATCTGTTTCTTGTGAATACCATGCTATATTATATTGCTGTGTCATTGTGGTTTGCTATCCTTTTTGAAAAGATAGCAATCCCCATCTCAATTTGTACTTTGTTTCAAGGGCAACTTTATTCTTCTATATAAATTTTGTAATAGTTTATCAAGTTCCATCCTACAGAATCCAATTGAACTTTTGTTTCAATTTGCTTTTAAGCTGGAGATAATATGTCAGCATTAACATCTCTTCCAAAAAGAATAAAATTAAGCTTTTTCATTTCTGTTTTTTACTGAGAAATTAAAGTCTTTACCATAATAACTATTAAAAATTTTTATTAGGATAAATTATAAATATTTGATGGATCATGTTGCTAGCATGAAAAATATTCCTTTTTATAATGATTTCTGGCTAGTCCCTAGCAGAGGCTGGTACAACCTATATTTTGTTATGTTAAACAATACTGGTAATAGTATCATCAGCATATTGTTTCTAATCTCAGTAGAGCTTACCTAATATTTTTTCTTTCAATCTTTTCAAATTAATTTATGATATGGAACTCTTGCCAAATTAAGACATTCATTTATATTCTTAGTCTCCTGAACCATGTTGCATTCTTAGTTTTCAGAAAATTGCTTTTAAATCAAACATAAATATTGGATTTTTTTAAGTAAACATTTAGTTGATATATAATGTAAGTTTAGAAAAAGGCACAAATCACAAGAGTACAGTTCAAGGATATTATTTTTTCCTTTTTATTTTTTAAAAAAATGCTCATTTAGGGTAATTTTAGGTTTACAGAAAAACTGCAAGGACAGCACAGATTTTCCAAATACCCCTCTAATTTTTTCATCTTAATAATTGTGGTATGTTTATCAAAACTATCTCATTGCTATTAACTAAATTCTAGCTTTTATTCAAATGTCCACCGTTTTTCCATTAATGCCCCTTCTCTGTTGAGATCCAGCCCAGGATGCTACAGTTCATTGAGCTACCAAGAAACCCAAATCTCCTCTGGTGAAAATTTTTCAGTCATTCCTTGTTTTTTATGATCTTGATGGTTTTTCTTAGTTTCTCATGGTAGACTGAATTTGAGAGTGACACTTCTCATTCGATCACATCACATCAGGAAGCAGGTACTAACCACATGTCATCACTAGTGATGTTGACTTCCATCACTTGATGAGAGTTCTGAGGCCAGGTTTTTCCACTGGAAGGTAAATTCTTCTCTTCTCCTCCACTCCATGTTATGCTTTTCTCTCTGGAAGGAAGACACTAAGCTCTTCTCACCCCCAAGGGATTGTAGACAGGATGGAATGCCTCATCTGGAAAAGAGTATGTACATACAATATTTGAAATTTTATTATAAGAGAAACTTGTGTCTTATCCCCTTATTTATTCAACCATTTAATTATATCAACATGGTCTTCTGAATAATTATTTTACAGTTTGGGTTACAAAAAAGCACATAACTTTTTTATAGTGTTCTTACTTCAAACTGTTTTAGCATTAGACATTGGAGTTCTTTTGGGCTGGTTTATGTGTTCCTTTGATGTCTCATCCTCTTTCTTGCTTAATGTGTTTAGTGCTTCCTACTTTCTGGTTCTGTGAGCTATTCTTAACCCATCTCCTATTTTCCCTTTACCAACTTTAGCACTCACTTTTTCTCCAAGAATTCCTGATTCCTTTATTTATAGAATGTTTTGAAACCAAGATTTGCTTCCTGGAAAATCTTATTATGACTGAGATACACTGAATTATATTAAAAGCTTTTATAGCATTTATTGAGGTGATCTTATGACAAATATTTTATATTACTATTTAGATTGATTATACTGGCATTTTATCTACTGTGATCTTCCTTACATTTTTACATAAACCAAGTTTGATTATAGAATATAATTTTAAAATCCAGTTAATTTATTTAGTATAATTTCCATTTCTTTCATAAGTAAAGTGAGTGTGGGTTTTTGTTTTGTTGTACTGAATTTATCTACTTATTGTTGATCAGAATCATCATGGCTACACAAATCAGCTGGGAATCTTTTAGTCATTATTTGTTAGAGCAACACAAATGAAAGATGTTTTAAGTAAATATAAAGTATCCCCCAAAAGCTCATGTGTGAGACAGTACAAGAAGGTTTAGATTGAAATGATTGGGTTATGAGAATCTTAATCAGTCCATTAATTCCCTGATACAGATTAACCGAGTGGTAAATATAGGCAGGTAGGATGTGGAGGGAGGAGGTAGGTCACTGGGCATGTGACTTCAGGTTATATTTTGTCCCTGGAGAGTAAAGCAACCTCCTTCCCTCCCTCCCTCCCTCCCTCCCTCCCTCCCTCCCTCCCTTTCTTCTTTCCTTCCTTCCTTCATTCCTTCCTTCCTTCCTTCCTTTTCAGAGTTTTAAAATATTGTTTCAGTTATTAAAACCTTTCCATTTTCATAGGAATTTTAGAATCATTTGGAAATGTTTACCAAAGGCCTCCTGGAAATTTACTTGGGGATTGAACTGAATTTATAAAAAAAGTTTCTGGAGAATAGACATCTTAATAATATTGAATCTTTCAAAGAATGATGTATGTTGCTTTTTATTTAGCTCATTTTGAGTTGGTTCAGCACTAGGTTGCTGTTTTCAGCTTATGGGCCTTAAGTATCTTTTATAAGATTCATCACTAAATATTTTCCATCTTTATGTTATTATAAATGGTATTATTTAACATTTGATTTTTTATTGTACTATATAGAAAATAATTGATTTTTTTTGTGTGTTTATTGCACCTGAACCTTGAAACCTTGTTCATTTCACTTATTAGATTACATGGGTTTTTTTTTTAAATACAAAAGGAATATTTTAAGCTCTTTTATTTGTAAATTATATAATCACCTACGTTTACAAATCCTATGATATCTACAAAAAAGTCTGGATGCCTGTCATATGCATGACATATGTATCTCATTCCACTGGCAAGAACTTCCAATATGATACAGAGTAAAAATGATAAGAGTAGGCATCTTTACCTTGTTCCTGATTTTAAAGAAGATAGTATATATGTATGATTTATCAAAATGCATAAATGCATTCTACTATCATGTACAACTAATTAAAACAAATTAAAATATTTAAAAAATAATATTTGATCTTTAACCATCAAATATGATGATGTATAGTATTTTTGTGAAACCATTTATCAAGTTGAAAGTTTTCATCTATTGTTAGTTTGCTAATAATATTTATCATAAATTGTTAAATTTATAAAATATTTGTATGCATCCATAGAAATTAACGCACATTTTTCTTTTTTAATGTACTCATAGTAAATAATAATGAATCACATTGGTTTATGTTCAGATGATAAACCAGTCTTACAATTCTGTATAAATCCCAATTCTTAGTGATGTATTATCCTATTAATTTCTGTTGTATTAGATTTGCAAATATTTTTATAAGAATAATTACATCAATTTTCCTGAGATATATTGGTCTATAGTTATTTTTCTTGTAATGTTTTGGTTTGTATCAGGGTAATCTGCTTCCTTAGAATGACTTTGGTAATATTTTCTCCCATTGAATTTTCAGAAAGGCATTGTGTGAGATGTTTACTTTGGTCCTTATGTTTGATACAATCTTGAGGTAAACCACCTGGACCTGGTATTTTCTTTGTGAGAAAGTTGTTTTTAACGTCAGCTCATTATTTAGAGATACATAATTGTGTGTTGATATAATATTGTTGATATACAACAATGTGTGTTGATAGTTTGCACTGATCAAAGAATTAATTCATTTCTTGCAAAATACTGTATTTATTAATGTAAAGTTATTCACAAGATTATTTCATTTTTTAAATATTTGTGTCATCTATAGTAATATTCTCCCATATCTGATATTATAATTTTTGTTTTTTCTACTTTTTCAGAGTCTGGATGATGATATATCAATTTATTAATAATCTCAAAGAACAATTAGTTCTACTGATTTTCTCAATTATTTTCCTTTCTTATTAATTTCCATTGTAATCTATATTATTCCCTTTTTTTCTATTATTTGGAGCTTTGTTGTTTTTCTCTTTCATAAAATAGAAGTTGAAGCTATTCCTTTGAAACCTTTTTTCCTAATATGCCATTTATTGCTATAAATTTACCTACAAGTATTTCTTTAGTTATATATCACAAATTTTGATATCTGATATTTTGCCATTTATTAGTATTCTAATGTTCATTGGATTTCTTTTATAAAGGAAAGTTATTTATTCATAACTCAAGTATCATTAAATAATGTTTAATATTCAAATGTTTGGTATTTCCTCATCTTTCTACTGTTCATATCTAATTTACTTACATTGTTGCTTGAGTATACTTCATATGATTAAACTTGATTGAGAGTTATTTTATTGAAAATAATATTGACTCTGTAAATGTTTTGTGTACAGTTAAAAAGATTTAAGCTATGTCACTGTAGTATCCTGACAATGTGTACAATCAGAAAAACAGGAAATTATGCTCCACTTATGTATGATTTATCAAAATGCATAAATGCTTTTTACTGTCATGTATAACTAATTATAACAAATAAAAAATTTTTAAAGACAAAAGAAAACGAAAAACAGATTTATGCTATTTGGGGAAGAAATTGTCTAGAAATATCAATTAGGTCAAGTTGATTGATAATATTGTTGTTTTCTTTATCTTAACTAATTTTCTGACCACTTGAAGTTCTTCCACAGTTCACTACTCTGCATATGATTTTTAATTATTTTTATTTCTTTATTTTATTTTGGATAGTTTCTATTGTCGAATCTTCAACTTGCCATTTCTTTCTTTTGCCTTGTCTAATGTGCTGGATAATTCCACCCATTATATATGTGTATTAATCTCAAACATTGTAATTTTAATCTCTAGGTATTAAATTTCCCCCCTTTTTTTTCCCATGTGCATTTAACATGTTTGATCTTCCCTCCATCTTTTTGCGCAGATGGATTGTTGTCATAAATAACTAATACTCTTAGCTACCATTTCTATCACTTGTTGAATTCCTAACTTAGCAGTGATGGATTATATTTTTCTACTTTCTCAGAAGTTCAAAATTTTTTATTCAATGTCAGAAATCATAAGTTTCACCCTGTTGGGTCATGGATAGTTTTGCATTTTTATAATTATTATTTTGAGTGTTGATAATACACTTTGAAAGAGTTTTATCAGTTGTGCTACATTTCTTAAGCAAGATGTGCACATGTCATAGACATTGATTTTTCCACTGTAGTACTGCCAGGGATCCTGTGAATTATGAGGTTTACCACCCTGGTTGAAGAAGACATTGACTTTGCCCATTGTGTCTGCATTGTTGGTGCTTTCTGCTCTCTCATCTCCTCTGTGGTTCTTTATCTGGCCTCATGTAATTTCCTTACACATATTCTTAGACAGTTCTTTGTTGAATACTCTGGAAGAATTGTCTTCAGATTTTCAAAGTTGTTCCTCAGTGCAGCTCTTCCCTCTTAGGTAGCATGCCCTTCAAATTCTAGGTATGTTGACTTTTCTGAATCCCCAAGGGTGTCCCCTCAGCATACGTTTTCTTCATTGCCTGATATCAGATATACTGAGAAATTTTTTTTTTTCATTTTTGCAGTATTGGGGATCGAACCCAGGACCTTATGCATGCCAAGCCTGTGTTCTAACCCTGAGCCACATCCCAGACTTCCTTTCCTGTTTTGTTTTGTTTTGTTTAATTTTATGGGGGAGTCACTATTACTCCATCTTGATTTGAAGTGTAAGTTCTGAGTTGGATTTCAATACAAAAATGTTTAAACTACTAAGGTAACAAATCCAAGTAAGAGGTGTTGTAGGAGTCATGAGAGCTGTTATCTATCCCATATCTCCTACAAACAGAATCATAATGTAAATGAGGTATCTCAATATTCATACCTGACTGAGAAAAAGATAATAACTGGCCTTAAATTATCTTCCATTTTTACTCTTCAACAGTAATAGTCTTGTGCTGATCATGGAATATTCTTACCTTTGACTTATATGTTAGGTAGAGAAAGCAGATCCATTCTATTGAGGCCAGTTGGGAATCTTCTCATTACATTATAGATAATTAAATGAATTGGTTGAACACATTGGGTTCTCTGTTGTTAATTCCTCACACCTAAGGAACAAGAATGTGTTTTGTTGCTTCTTCCTCTATTTGTCTCTCTTTTGCCTATGTATTTCCTCCATGGATTATAGTGTGGCTTTCAGGATGACGTAAAATGATTCTCATGTTGCATTTTATTCTCTGCTTTCCAGAAAAATAAAATCCATGATACATGTTAATGACTTGACCTTAGATAAGTACTCAGTCCTTATAGCAGGGTTTTGCACAAAGACGTGTCACTTTCAGCTCTGGCCTATATAAGATAGAAAGTGCCAGCAAAATATGGGACTGGATTTCTTGAGGCAAAGGGCAGGACAAGCTCATGGGGAAGAGGTGAGATCAAATGTGTTTTGTAATATCTATGTTTCCTATTAGTGACCACCTGATACTCATCTGAGAAGTGAGGCATCATCCATTTCAGGATGTAATGTTCTGCTCATTAGCACAGGGCCAGAGTGGATTGCCAACATGGAAAAAGAGGAAGTATGAGAGACCTGGATACAGATGCCCCAGCAGTGGCCTGGCAAGGTGAAGCCAGTGAATTTTAGCAGGGCTTTCCACGTTTTTTTTCTGTTTGTTCTTTTAATTTCTGCAATTTTGGAGGGGGAAGAGTATGGTAGTGATAAAAAGATTAAGTTCTAAGTAAAACCACTAGAGAGTTTGAGGGTAGACATCCGAATCCTTATATGACCCCATAAAATCATGCATCAGAAAGGACAATAGAAGAGATGATAGAAAAGTCTTTGTTGTTATTAATGATCCTCTTTACCTCTTTGGTTTTATTTATTTATTTATTTATTTGTTTATTTTATTCTAGAAGCTAATCCAGGTTTATTTGGCTTTTCTCAGTTGAGTTGGTCCTCTCAATTTCTAAAGTATTCATTATCTACTTTAGGAATTATCTTATTTCTTCTACAGAGGGGCACAGTTATTATCACAGTTGCTGAAATTAATAACTTGTAGAAAAAATATTTGAAGAACTTGAAAACATACTAATTTGCTTAATTTATTTTATCTAAAATTATGCATTGCTTTTTCCATGACTTTAAAGGTTGAGTTTTAAATATAAATCAAAAATAAAACTTGTCTAAATTGTATAGATAAAACAAATGACTATTTTTTTAAATGTCAGCAATTTGGGTTCTTCTCTACTGGTTATATCATTCCAACTTTAGATAAATAATATGATTTTTATGGAATTCTTAAAATTTCCCACTAATAATTGTCTACTCTTTCCTAATCATCAACTACTTCCTAAATATCTTTGTATACTGCTGAAAAAGAGTAATTCAAAATAATGAGGGTCAAAAGTCTCATATTTTTCCTTTGTGTGTATCTCAAAATGCTCACTGTCACTTTAGCACTTCATTTAAGATTCCGTGCTTTGCTTATTCACATGCACCCCTGTTATCATATGTGGAACTTGTTATGGACTAAAGTGGTAATACTTTTACTGCTTAATGATGAATACATTTTTTCTAACATGCTCACAATTCTATCTTCTAGAGTTGTGTAAGAATTTAATGTGTATGTCCTTTCTCTTCTGTAAGTATATATTGGGCATGATACGCTTCCCTATTATATTAGTAAAAGAAGTTTATGCAGTGAAACCCATGCTGAAAGGTGGAGAAACTTAATATTCTTATATGAAGTCAAAATGAAGAATAGAACTGGTAATTTCTTACAAAAGCACAATGTGTGTTTTCAACGGAAAATTAATCCTATTTCTTTGAAATATATCTGACATTTAACATTGACCTCACATGAAAGGCCTTTCTAACTTGTCTGGATAAAACAAATGATGAAGGGCCTTTCTGTCATTTATCCTGACTCAACCAGGGAAGCTCAGCCTACCCATTTTCCCAGGGGCAGAAAACATGAAGTTTCAAAGACCTACAGGAACTGAAAATGTGAGAGCATCTCCAAATGGCTAGAGAAGAAGGAACATGGTCAGGAGATTGAAATAGTGACAAAGGATCTGTAAGAGGCTTAGAAGAAAGAGGTAACTACAGAAAAGGAGTGAGCAAGCATGTTGAATATTCTTGGGAGGCTTAGGATCTGCAGCCCCAGATGACTCAGGTGGGGTTCAAAGTGGGGAAAATACACTCCAGAGCAAGCACATGACATTTAAGCACTTGTGGGGGAAAAAATCTGTGAAGCAAAAAGTGATACTCACATATGGTGTATAATGTGTAAATTTGGACTAGCTTCAATAGTATGGAGTATTAAAGAAATGTCTACCGTCTGCCTACAGAACAGTGTCATAGCTGAGTGACTAATTAAGCTCTTAGTGGCACATCATAAGGAATAAATGATGCTTTTGGCTTTGGGGATACTTCATTTGATGTGCTGGTTGGACATTAAAGTAATTTTTTTAAATAAAAGTAATAGAACATTGCAGATAAAGTTGACATTACTTTATTACCTTTTATCCAGGAGTGATCACTATCATAAATTCTCTGTACACCCTTCCAATCTGTTTTTTATATTTTCAAAATATGAATATGCACATAAACACGAAGTTGTATTGCCATGTATATCTTAAATGGTATAATTTCTATCCTATTCCATGCCATTTAGAAAATTGAATTTTTACTTAATATTTAGAGATCTATCTATCTATGTTGATATGTATACAATTAGTGTTTATTTTAAAATATGCCATATGGAATTGTGAATTTTTGGACCATGTTGTATTACAGTGAAGAAAAGTCATTAGGAAAAGGCACCAGACTAACTTTGAAATCTTTCTTTTTGTTTGTTTGTTTGAGAATCATTTGGAGAGAAAAAGTTGGAGAGTAAACAAGTGTTCCAAAATCTAAAAAGAATGGTATCTGCAGGGACAATGGTGATGCCAGCCTGTTCTCATGCTGAGAAGAAGCAATAGACCATGGTAAAAATATCAGTCATAAGAGGTGACAATCTGGAGAAGGACAAGTGTGAATTGACTCTTCAGCATGAAATCCTCCTGAGAACCAAAAATTTGGGAGTGTACAATTTCTCATGCTTTAAACACAGAGTCCACAGGCAGAAACAAGGCTTGTAAAGATCCTCAAATTATATCTTTTGTGTTGCAGAGGTAGGGGAAGTAATTGCAGCCAGGCAGAGGGGGCAAGAATTTCTGCCTGGATTCTTCTCCCTTTCCTCCACTCTGGAACAAAAGCCTTAGACTGTGATGTAAAGGAGAGCAAGTTCCGACTACTTTTAGGAGACTGCTGAAAATCCATTGTGTCTGGGAGAAAAAGACAGAGGAGATAAAAGAGAAGAGGAGGATTGTGAACTAGACCCACAATGGAGAGGAGAGGAAGGATACTGAGAAAGTCACACCCCTGAGATCCTGAGAAAGAATTCTTCTCTGGTGGGGGCTGAACCAGGACAACAGAGAACACACTTCCTCACTGTCTCTACCACCAAGCTAAAAAGCTTCAGAAGTAAGTACCAGTGGCATACTGCTGGAAGAGAATGAACAAGACACCTGCTTCAAGGAAGGTAGGAAAGGAAATTCTGAAAATTTAAAACTAAATAGACTTTGTTCTGATAAAACAATACCCAAATTGCAGTAAATTAAGGTATGCACGTGGAAACCATGGTATTATACAATAAGCATGGCGTTGAAAAAGAAAATTCAAAGGAATACAGGAATTGGAAAATCTAAACAATAGCCTCTCTCCCTAGGACTAAAATAATGAATCCAAGGAAGAATCACCCTTCTAGGATAGGGACTCTGAACTTACTGGATAGGTCATGACCTTGGCTCACTAAATGTTAGACCAATTCATGCACCATAGCAACTGTCATGTTAGGCAAATGGGAACCATGGCATCAAAAAAATCTCAAACCTATTCCAGTTGCTAGCTAGACAAACTCAAGACCTACATGGAAAAACTAGCAGAAGTCTCGGGATCTAGCTTAGTTGGTTGACTGTTTGCCTTGCAAGCACAAGGCCCCGGGTTCAATCCCCAGCACTGCCAAAAGAAAAACAAATAGCAGAGTTTGTACCCATTTCCAAACATAAAAAACATTTTACCTCAGTTTCTAATGATTAACCTAACACTTTCAGTTTTAAAAAAAGTGCATCAAAATGAAAATGAAAAAAAGAGGAAAAGATAGTCGATTATGAAAATTAAACTTAGGTATTACAAAGATTTTGGAATGGCTTGACAGGGAATTTGAAATAACTATGAATAACATGTTAAGGGTTCCAATGGAAATGATGGATAACATGTACATCAGAGGAATAATTTCAGTGGAAAAGATAAAAGCACAAGAAAATAAATGGATGTGCTAGAATTTCAAAACACAGTATCAGAAATACAGCATGTCTTCTATGGAATTATCAGTAGACTCAACAAAACTGAGGAAAGAATCAAAAATCTTAAAGATCAGTCTACAGATATTATCTGAATTGAAATGTTAGGAGAAAAAAGAATGAAATTTTTGAAAAGTAAAAAAGATAATACAAGAGTTGTGGGCCATTATTGGTATACAATATATATGCCATTAGATTACAAGATAAAAGAGAGATAAAATGTTAGAAAAATATTAAAGATATAATAACTGAGAATTTTTCAAAATGAATAATTAACACCAAAGCACAGATTATAGAGACTCGGAGATTACCATCCAGGATAAGTACCACACATACCTCCAAAAAACACCTGGGCATATTTTAATCAAATCATCATCAAAAAAAAGGCAATGTGATTTCTTGAAAACAAAGGGAAGAAAGTGACATATATTCAGAGGGACAAGATTTACCAGGCAACTTCTTGTGATGTATCAAGCATGCCAGAGACAATAAAGTCAGTCTGCTTTTTCTATATTCCATGAGTTTTGGTAGATTTATTATTTTTTATTTGTACAAAGGTATTTTCTAACTTATCTTTTGATTTCTTTTTTGATTTAATTGTTGTCTAATAGTGTGCTATTTAATTTTTATACATATTTGAATCCCTAACATCTTTCTATTATTGATTTCTGTCTTCATTCCATTGTATCAAAAAAATACTTGAAATGATGTCAGTCTTCTTAAATCTGTTGATATTTGTTGTGTGACCTAATTTGTTATCTATCTGAGCAAATATTCTGTATGAACTTGAGAAGAACAAGTATTCTGCTGCTGTTCGGTAGAAGGAATACTGTGTCAATTTCTCTTAGGTGCAACTGATTATAATTGGCAACTTTTTTTTGTTCATTTTATTTTCTTTTAGTACTTTAAATATGTTATTTCATTATTTCCTAGCCAGAAAGGTATCTCCCAAAAAGTTTTCTGATTGTCCAAATAGGAATACTTTGTATGTAACAAGTCACTTTTCTCTTGTTGCTTGCATGTTTTTGACTTTTCACAATTTAATTATAATGTTTTTCAGCATAGTCATTTAGAAATTTAACCTATTTGGAGACTTGTGAACTTTATAACTCTGGGTATCCATTTCTCTGTGGATTTGGGAAGTTTCTAGACATGTTTTAAATACATTTTCTGTTCCTGTTCTCTCTTTTCTCCCTCTTCTACTTTCAGAATGCATATTTTGGCTCATTTCTGGGTATCCCATAAATCCCACAAGCATTTTTTTTTTCTTTGTTTCTTTGACCAACTAATTTCAAATGACCTGTCTTTAAGTTTTCCTATGTTTATGAAGATTGCTGTTGAAGCAATTTAATTTGTTTGGTCATTCATGGTTCTCTTCGGCTTCAAGACTTATGGTTGGTTCTCTTTACATGGTTTTTACTCTTTTGTTAAACTTCCAATCTTATTTATGTATTGTGCTTTCTTTTTTTTATAGTGCTGGAAACTAAACCCAGTATCTTGTGTGTGCCTAGTAAGAGCTCTACCACTGAACTGTATTGCCAGATCCATTATTGTTTTCTTGATTCCGTGTTGTTGTCTATGCTGTCTAGAGGCTCACTAAATTTTCAAGGTAATTATTTTGAATTCTTTGTTAATTTTTTAAGGCAGTTCATGGTTATTCATTTCTTCAGAGTTGATTACAAGAGCTTTATTAGTTTATTTTGGTGATACCATATTTGCCAGATTCTTCACAATCTATATAGCTTTGAGTTGTTGTCTGTGCATTTGAAGGCAACAGCTACCTCTTCCCGTCCTGCCAGGAATGTCCAATTCCACCATTTTGCTGATGTCAATACCTTCCATTTTAGTTCCTTTAGCTTTTGTCACATCACTAGCAACTATGTGCCTGTTATGTTAATTATGTTATTATTCACCTTTTAATGACTTAAATATAAGTTCTATAAAATAAGGACTTTGCTTTGTGGTTCCCCACTGTAAAATCAGCACCTCTGAAAGTTCTAAGAAAGTTTCCATATGACAGAAAAATATAATTTAATGGTAGTAATGAAGAAAGAAGAGAATTTTATTTATTACAGGAAGGGTAGGGAGCCATTGGAATTCTTGCAATGGTAGGAAGTCTCTTGATAGATTTGTGGGATAGAAGTATCACATCAGCTTCAATGTGAAAAATAACTGGGAAAGAAGTAAAACTGAAAGAAATAAGGTTACTAAGTTAGCCAGAAGCCTACAGTAGACATGAAGAAGGCTTATACTAAAATCAGGGCAATTACAATAAAAGAGATGCTTCAGTAATACAACAATGTCTTTTATATTTTTTGTTTGTTTGTTTTTATTTCTATATGTAAGGATGAGGAAAAAACAGTTCTGTGGATCATCAGATGAAGAAAGAGTAAATTCTAACTCTCTTATTTAAAAATACTCATTCTCTAGTTTTTACCTTCAACCACGAAGAAAAATGCTACTAGCATTCTCTTTAAATTTGATAAAAATACAGTCTAGATAAATAATAAAAGTAGTTTTCTTAGAGCCATGCCTATAAGGACAATCATTCCATTTGTTAAATGAATGATGTCCTGATGTGTCTAATAGGTCAGAGAATTGTCCTTCCCAAGGTGTCTCCAATATTCCCTCATCTGGCTGCTTAAAGGGCCCAAAGAGGAAAAAAAATCAATAAACCCTTGAGAATAAAACACAAATGCCTGCCAAACACTGAAACTATTTGAATATTATTATAACGTGTAATGTAATTATAACAATTCAATCTTCTGGAAAATGCAATAACCAATTTTTCTGCTTCGTGCAAGGAGAGTGAGTGTGATCTCTCCAGGTTATATAACTTTAGATCTGCTATTCTTCCAAATAAACTAGTACTATATAACCACCACTGTATAATATTTAGGGGAAAGATTTCAAAGGAATTATTAATTGAAGTTTCTCATATTGTTTTTCCCTTTTCATGAGGATTAGAAGACTATAGCAAAAGACTATAGCAAGGAAATTCTTTACCCTTAAAAGCATACATAAGTTGTTAGGGCCACAAGATGTTGGTCTATATTTCCAAGTTTATTTCATTGTTTTAGAAATTGTAATTTGAAATCAAACATGGCTTCAATAATGAGTTCTCTTTTCTCTTTAACCTTTTATCTAGCACCCCAGTCTCTGAAAACCTGAGTTTGAAATTTTCAGGGCTGAATGCAATATGAATTAAGAATTTGCTCATAAATTAAGAATTTGAAGACAGCCAACAGTAGACATTAAAGTAAGTGTAGGCCCTTCTGATTAATGGATCCTATGTGAACTCACCAAACCAGTCTTTCTCCTGTACTTGAATAAATGAGAGTTCTTTCTGGAGTCCATATCATGGACTCCTGAATAGTAATTTTGATCTTTAAATTCGATCATTATTTTTAAATGATTGACAGTGCAAGTAAGTTTCCATTTCAGGTTTGACAGTTTATCCTACAACTCCACTTCTCTAGCTAATCAGATGGTATTTCTGGGAATGTAACTTGATCTAGCATGATTGACTCACAATTCTGGCATTCTTTCCTGCACTCTGATCTTAACTTTATAGAAAGTCTCAATCACTAAAAAATTAACTTAATATATTTTTATGAATGGAGTTATATAAATACATTTCCATCTCTTTAACAAGGCTTAGGTATAGTACAGCTTTGGTATACTGAATTATCCAAAAACTCTTTCAAATCATTTGGGAAAATTTGATGATTTTTTTGATTCAGTACATCTAATGGGCATGACCAGTCACTATAGCTACAATATTGATCAATGAAATGCGTGGGAGAGGTGTTAAGAGTCAGATAAGTCTGCATTATATTGAATTTACTGATCAATATAATCAAAAAGGCTTACTAATAATCTTTCCTTATGTCAGGGTTGGTGAGGTCATTGGTTGCTGCAATAGCTCAGACCAAAGGAGGGGGCCTGCTGAGGTTACTTTTAGTGCTACCACAATTGCCCCCACTGCCTTTTCCAGCAGCTGGAGTTCCACCTCTCTCCCTGCTGCAGGATTGCTTGTAATTATACCTCAGACCAGGAAGGCATTGCTTCTCTGAGCCACAGGATCTGTCTACACAACTCTCTCTGATTTTCTCTTACACTTCAGCATGCTTTCTTTCCATTCCTTTGAATTCATGTGCCCTTCCAGGACACACACATGCACCCACAACTGCGCACACCAGTCTAAACAGAATGAGTATGTGCGTAGTTGAAAAGCAAGATCTCAGAATGAAATTCAAATGTAATTAATCTTAGAGCAAGATACTAAAGCCCACATAGCCACAAGATAGCCATACAGAAGAGCAAGTAAGCATGACTTTTGTTCAGCATGAGATAAACGGAGAAAATCAGATTATAAAATTTTCTGAGCTCCTTTATAGTTCAAATTCCACATAACAGCTTTGTCTACTGTTATTTTCCTGTAACAGGCTGCATTTAATGAAAGTAAAACTGTCTTTGAAGCCAGTCACACTCAGCATGAGATGAAGTGGAGATGTGTCAGTAATTTGGTGTCCTTAGGTATCAGTGATGTGGCACCTGATTTTTAAAGTCAGATTATTCATCAGATTCTACTGTGCAGACCAGATTTCTCCACTTCTGTCTTCTGTCTCCTCCCTCCCTCCCTCCTTCCCTTCCTCCCTGTCTCTCTCTCTCTTTCTCTCTCTCTTTCTCTCTCTCTTTCTCTCTCTCTCTTTCTTTCTTTCTTTCTTTCTTTCTTTCTTTCTTTCTTTCTTTCTTTCTTTCAGGTTTTTTCTTTCTTTCTTTAAGATTCACCCGATTATGAATCATTCTGTGCTTTAATAACAAAATATATCTCTCTGGCCCATGACTAAATTTTTTTTTTCCTATTCTGGACCACCAAACATTCTAAAATAACTCATTGAATCTATGTGTATTTCTCCCTTGCTCACAGCAATGGATCACAACCTTTATCTGACTTTACATCACTTAATAATAATTCATAAGAGAACTATGATCCTTGTGAGTTTATAGACATATTCCTTACAAATAACTTACTTAATTTCAACTTTGGTATAATTGCTTAAATAGATTTGCTTGACTCAGTTACTGTGATTTTCTTTTACATTGACTTAGCCTAATTATTTTCATATGTACTACTCTCTACCAAATAAAATCCTTTGAAGATGCTAAATCACAAATATAGTTACCTGGTTATCTCTGTAGCCATGCATACAAACATCCTTCAAACAATGGAGAATTAATTTAATTTCATATTTGCTTTAGATTAATATGAGCATAAGAGGTAAGATATCTTTCATACCTCGCATTCTGATAAATTCTTCAATTTGGATGATAAAGGGACCAGTTCAATTTCTGGACTTCTAGAAACAAAATACAAAGGAGGAGAGTTGTCATTGTGATAGAATTTTTTATGATCTCTAATTCTCCAAATTGCTAGGCAGAATAAAACATTTATTTGAGAAATTAACCGAACAATGAAGGGTTGAAAAATCTCATGTAACTTTCTTTAGAGTCAAGGTTATTTCCTCACTTAAACAAGGTCTTGTTTGCTGGGGGGCATGGTGGCTCATACCTGTACTCCCAGTGGCTCGGGAGGATGAGGCAGGAGGATGGAGAGTTCAAAGCCAGCCTCAGCTAAGTGAGGCACAAAGCAACTCAGTGAGACCCTATCTCTAAATAAAATACAAAATAGGGCTGGGGATATGGTCAAATGTCCCTGTGTTCAATATCTGGTAACCCACTCCCTCAAAAAGAATTCAAAACATCTTGTGAGATGGTTGTTGGGGACAGAAGTTTCTATCATACAGTGTTAGTTTGTCTTGTCACTTAGAAAAGGTAGGTATAAAATATTTCTGTTACTTGCTTATTGGGCATTCTTGGAAATTTTCTTCTGTGTGTATTTTAGTCAGGTAACTAAAAGATTTGCTTTTGGTGTTTTAAGGAAATTTTTCTGTGTCTTCAATTCATCATGATCAACACATGACTTGAAAATCTGATTCAGTTAATCAGTTGAAATAATTCATATTCCAGTTCAAAATTGTATCAAACTTTCTTCATGAAAACAAAAAATAGCCATGATTTGAAACTGATCCTCATTTTATAAATAAATATTTGTGACTATACTAAGTAAAAAACAATTAAATTTTCTCTACAACACTTGTCTCATGCTTAGTCATTATTTTGCCTTCTGATGGACTTTTAATTAAGATATTTCCCAGACTGTAAGTTTTTGAATGATATCGAATCAAATAATTCAATATGATATGGGGATAGAGTTCAATAATAATAATAATAATAATAATAATAATAATAATAATAAATGTGGTCTGCTTCCAGGCTAAGCAAAGGCCAGTCTATAACATAAGGTCTTAGACAACCTTTCTGACAGTAAGACTCCATTACTAGCCACCTCCCTCGCTGGATGATAAAAGGATTCAATTGAAGAAATTCCATGAAGGTGCTCTTACCAACTCTGAACTTAATGTGAAAGGTCTCTAAGAGACCATTGCTAAAATACAAAGAGAGTAGAAGTGACTATTTGGGAAAATGGGACTGGCCATAACCAAAACCCTCCTTACATTAGTGCATATCAACCAACTGACTGCCTGTCCTCTTAGAATAGGAGCGATAATAGTCCTAATGCTCAATAGACTCATTATTAAGGAAGTGAATTAAATCATAAAAACCAGTCAGAAGATGCAAAGCCTGGGTTTGAATTCTGGGTCTGCCATCAGCAAAAAGATGATAGGCAAGTTAAAAGGCTCCATTTCACCTAGTTTCTTCATCTGTAAAATGTAGGTAATAACACCTAAATCATAGTTTTACTGGAAGGATTTAATATGTAATGTATTTAAAACACTCCTACTAGGACTTGGCACTTAGTAAGTGCTTTAGCCTGGTCATTCTTATTATTATCGGTATTATATGTTGCAAAGCATATGACGCCTAATTGAAACCATCATTATTAGGGATCAACATGACAGCAAAATACAGTTTGTAAGGTCTATGCTATGTGACTAGGAGAACAAGAATGGGCATTTTTCTGTATTACTGGTTTTCCAAAGCTGTGGAAAATTTACTTAGTTGCAGTGGGCAAATCAAAATGATTATATCACAGACTAAAGTGGTCATTAAAGTCTGGGAACAAAGCCGGGCGCGGTGGCGCACGCCTGTAATCCAAGCAACTTGGGAGGCTGAGTCAGGAGGATCGCGAGTTCAAAGCCAGCCTTGGCAACTTAGTGAGGCCCTAAGCAACTCAGTGAGACCCTGTCTCTAAATAAAATACAAAATAGGGCTGGGATGTGGCTCAGTGGCCAAGTGTCCCTGAGTTCAATCCCTGGTTCAAAAAAAAAAAAAAAAAAAGTCTGGGAACAAAGATAATTTATAGGTTGAAATTAATATGGCCTTTTTAAAAATTCTTTCCTCATGGGGGACAGATGAGATACAGGACAAAGCTGGGCATGGTGGCAGGTGAGTGCAATCCCAGCTACTAAGGAATCTGGAGAAGGAAGATGACTGGAGCCCAGGAGTTCAAGGTCCTGGGTAACACAGGTAGACTCCATGTCAAAAAACAAAACAGAGAGAGATACAATGCAAAGGCAAACTCACCAGCTGTGTTCTGCTAACATTTCCCTAAGGTTGACGATGCATTGAAGTCAATACAACTAGATGAAAGGAGAGAAATCGCAGCCAGTATTAAATGAGATATTGACTACAATATGCCTAAGATTTGAATACAACTTTGTGATTATTGAGGTGAATTGGTCATGAATATTTGTATTTCAAATTTCACAAAAGTTGCAAAAATGTCTCTTCTTCTCAGTTATTACTTGTGTGTGGTGATTCAGTAATAAAGCACAAAATATGACTTTGAAAAAATGTTGAAATGCAATGTAAATCTTTGTGAAAAATCTACATATCAAAGGGAGATTTAAGTTCTTTGACACATGACAAACACCCCAAAGACACTTTTTCTTTTATTCCTCGTGCTTTCTCACCATAGATTCCTTCTCTATTTCTTATTTCTTGTAAATTCCACTCCAAGTTGGCTTTTCCTCCTTCCTATTCTTGCTAATCTAAACCATCATAACAATTCTCAGCATTTTCCATCTGCTCTTCCAGAATTCTCCTTAAAAGTTGGAAGAGGAAAAGCTGTGAACACACAGCTCTATATGGAAAAAAACGTGGAATGAATGAATGTTTAAAAGCACAAGTTCTATTCACTGAAGATATTTTTGGGAGTTTGGCCTGGGCATTTGCAAATGAATTAAAACCTAGCTCCTATTCCAGAGAAGGGCAGAATGTAGGCATGAGTTAGGCAGGAACTCAGAAGATTAAGTTCATATTGCAAACATAAAGTTAAGAACATGAGACTCATTAGCTGGATTTATTTTCACTCATGTCCAAGTTCAAGTGATTTTTTTCAGAGCTCCTCAGTCTTCCTGTTTCTCTTCTCCAACTCTTGGTCTTACCTCTTCTTCTCAGATATTTTGTTGAATCCTTATTTTACCTCTGACAAGCTCTAAAATTCCAAACTTTTTCTTTAATTTTCCAATCAGGGGTGGCAGTTTTTCTTCTCCTTGTGAGTGTTTTAGAAGGGAATTATTCTGGAACTCTCCTATCTGAAGTTTTTCTTTTTAAATAAAATACCATATATTACTAATTATTGCATCTTTCAGATGCCCCTGAAAATGACGCTTCTTACTGAAGTCTCCATAAAAAGTACATTTTAAGTTAAATAAGTTGTTGCAGAATTTAATACAATTGATTCATATTTTAGTTAGTTTCAATATAAGGCATTGTAAGTCCTATCCTGAAACAATATATTTTATCAGGAGCACCAGAGGGGTAGAGGCATGTGAAGAGACAGCTTTAAGAGATCAGAAAATGACCACTAGGCAGAGAAGTGTTGAAAGGAAAACTTACGATGCCTAACTCATGCACAACACATTAGTGGCAACAATTGAGAGGAAGACTATCTCAGCTCCCTAATTACTAGCCTGTGGTCATTTCCTAACTAGTCTCCCCTGGGCTCCTCACATTTGGTCTTTTGATCGAGTTTAGTTACAGACACTGGGATGCTTAGTTCATCCTGAATGTTTGTTTTCATTTAATTTTCAGCCAAGACAGTGGACATTGATTTCCTCTTGCGTTTTATTTAAAGTGAATTTGTGATTGTGGAAGGGAAAACCAGAGCGAAAATCTTCGCCCTGAGCACAAACCAAAGTAAAATCAAAGCATTTCTGAGAATGTGAGTTCTTCAGTTAAATTTCCTTAAAAAAAAAAAAAATCATCAAGCAATTGGGCTGCTGAAATGGATCAGACATGGAGGCAGAAATCAAGACGAGAAACTCTCGGTGCGCCAACTCGTGCAGTATAATTTTCACATCAAAGAACTTCAAAATAGGATTTTTCCAAGTATTTTAACTTCTAGCTAGCTGACTCAAATCCTTTTCTGGAAGTAAGCAGGCTATAATGTATAACTACATAAATAAATAAATCTCACAGTCCTGTCCAGATGTCACCCAGTTCAAGGTTTGCCTAGTGCGATCCCCACCTGTGCAATTAGAGTCAGAGTTCCTTCACATCCCAACTCTTTCTTCCACAGAATCAGTGGATATATGTAATCATCCATGCAAAGGAAGAACTTCCTGGAGGAGGACCAGTATTTGCATGGCTCAGAATTTTGAAAAAGAGACATGGGAGCTCAGAAATAGTGAAAATCTAATGTGAAAAGAAGGGGGTGGGGGGCGGGAGTATGTTAATAAGAAAAGGGGACCAGAAATAAAGAATCAGATGAAGTTCAGAAAAACTTCTATGCCATTTTATAGTCCTTTTCCTGTGCCCAGTGCCATTCCAGAGGCTGAATAGTTCACAAGGGTTGATAGCCCGTTTCTGCTGCTGCTAAGGATCTGCCTTACTTTGGAGGAGACCCGTAATTTTTCAGACATCAGTTTTCTCACATAGAGATAAAATTGGGATTAAAACTCTTCCAATGACTACATGTATAAATGATTGTATCACATATTTAACTATATACACACAAATAAATATATATATTCAGAAGGAAAATAAGCAAATTCTGATGCAGCTACAGTTTGCAATTCCTAATGACTATCTGGAGTACAAACTTGCTCCATTCTATGTTTTCTAGTTGGCTCTTTCAGTACATTCACAGTTTCACTTCCTGACTCTATTTTCATAAAATTGTGACCTAGGCTTTCTTTGTTCTTTGTCTTTCCTTTGCTTTTCCTTTTCTCTGCATCCATGGAACTCTAGAACATCTATTAAAGTAATGGTTTTATCTTAGATTTCAAATCAATCTCTCTCTCTTCCAAGAAATCTGCCATGTAGCTTCACAATGGGTTTAGAATTGCCTTTCAAATTCTCTGAGGACATTTCTGCTGTGGGTTCCTAATCTGTCCTCACTTATGACTCTTAGGAGTCAATATTCCTTACTACATTGTCAGCTATATAGGAAGGGGTAGTTCCATGCCCATATTTGTGACCTTCTCACACTCTTAATTTAGAAATGCCAAAACATTTTATCTATTTATTTATTTATGTATTCATTCATTCATTGGTTTATTATAATTATACAAAATAGTGGGATTTATTTGCATATGACATAATATAATTTGGTCAATTTTATTGCCCAGAACCTCTCTTTTTCCCTCCTCTCCTCCCTCACCCATCTCTATCATCTAATCTTTTGGTCTTCTTTCTAATTCCATGACAATCTCCCTTTTCCCTTTTTTTTTTTCCTCGTTGGCATCCACAAATGAAACAAAGTCCCTGATCTTCTGAGTTTGGATTATTTCACTTAACATGAATGCTCTCCAGTTTCATTCATTTACCTGCAAATGATGTATTTTTTCTTTGTTATTGCTGCTTAAAACTCCACTATGTGTTTATATAAGCATTTTCCTTATCAGTTCATTCATTGATAGCACCTAGGCTGGTTCGTAAGTTGGCTGTTGTGAATTGCATTGGTATAAACATGTGTATGCATGTATTGCTATAGCATGCTGACTTTAGAAGCTTTGAATAAATATCAAGGAGTAGTACAGTTGGGTCATATGGTGGCTCCATTCCTAGTCTTTTGAGGAACCCCCATTCTTATTTCCTTATTATTTGTATTATTTTACAATGCCATCAACAGTGTATAAGTGGTTTTTCTCCCACATCTTTGCTAGCCTATATTATTATTTTATATTCTTGATGAATTCCATTCTAAGTACAGTGAGATGAAATCTCAGTGTAATTTTGATTTACACTTCCCTAATTGCTAAGGATACTGAATAGTTTTTCAAATATTTTTTCTAGAAATGCCAAAATATTTTGCACATTAAAGCTAGCAAATATTACCTTGTGAAATTATATTGAATGTAATGTTTTCATCATCTGTTATGGAAAAGTATAGAATTACTAGTGCTTAAAATATGAAAGACTTCACTGAGATTAATTTTTACACTGCAAGTAGGAAAATACAAATGCATAGAGGCCATGAAGCAAGGAAGAAATTCTTGGCATATTTCATTAAGGACAAATCATTTCCATTATTTTCTGTGGATTTCTCAAAACTTCCATTTTATGTGTTAGTTACCCTTTGTCTTCTTATCAGTTCATCTTCCTTTTGGAGTATGAATTACTATAAGGCAGCACATTACAAAGAGCACTACATGAAAAATCTGAAGTCTGCATTTCAAGGATGAGATCCTCCTTGTCAATCATAGTTTAACTTACGCAGGTGACTTAGGTCTCATGATATACAATGTCTACTTCCATAAAATGCCTGTACTTCCCACATGATAAAGTTATTTTAAAAATAAAAAAGATAAAGTATTTGAAAACACTTTTTATCCTAAAATTATTAGTTACCTAAATTTGTAAAGGAGACCAAGCCTCCATGACTATGTTTTCAGACCAGAGAAACCATTCTCTCCTCTTATACGATTCATTCCTCATAAAATGAAGCAGAGCGATAATCTCCTCCAAGAAGATTTCACAGAGACCCATACATACTGTTTGCCTTATCATGGTCCCTTTCATGCTAGATCACAATCCAATTTAATTTTCAGTCTCCTTCACAATGATGCAAAGTCCTTGTTTTCCAGGACTAAAACCTAAGCAATTGCTAAATTTTCAACATAGTGTTCTCCTGCAAATTTTTATTGTGCATTTTATACACTTTGAATAACATCTCAGACTTAACCACTTATGAAGTTTTGTTCGGTGATCTGATTTGCAAATTTGGGAAAATGTGTTACAGTTTCATAAAATTGACGGTGGTGGAAGTTGAATCTGAGAATTGGTAGAAAGCTCAAGGCATATTTATGAGAACATCCTGCCTCCAGAAGGTGTTTCTTTTTCTATATTGTTCTATAAATACTACAGAATATTTCTCAGAGATGATAGTGAAAAATGAAGAGTGGACATAGGACCTGCTTTGTATAAAGGGCATGCTTCACTTGGTAATTTATTTTTCTTAAATTTCTCCCTAATCCTGTTTCAATATGCTAATCTCCCTCATTCCTTCATCAAGTCTGCTTTAGAATTGTTTTATGTATAATAGCCTCCCACTCTGGAGAGGTGACTAAACTTTAATGCTTGCCTAAAGTCCCTCTGCATCAATTTATTCAAAGGCACAGAAATATGGGAATAAAATAGGCCATAAAGATAAAATACATTATTAAATGGCATTATTGTCATTGTTATTATTCTCTCATCGAACAAGGAAATGAATAGCTGAATTGCACACCATATGGTAATTGCTTGGAAGATAACTGCAACTTACGGTCACACCTTCAGCATCCAGCAACATTGTTTGCTGTGTTTCAGGTGCCAGTGTGGCAGAGGGCCAGCCCAGGAAAGATGAACTGGCAGAGAGAGAATGACAGACATTAGGCATAAGTACTTTTCATGTCAAGTCTTTGGCATGCTCATTGTGCAAAAAATCTGTTCTCAGAAATGCCTTCCAAAATGTGCAAGTTACACTATGAAGGCACATGATGACTTCTGCCATCCAGGGATATGTTAATATGAACCATCCTGGGAGATGCCAAATCATAGTCATGATAATGGGTGATTCCAGGTGTCTGTCCAGTCCCTCTCCTGGTGCACAAGGGAAGTTTAGAAACAACAAAAAAAGGAAAGTTCTGACAGCATTTTTTGATGCACAGTGTCTTCCTTTTCCAGAATTGAACCTCTGATATTCTACTATGTACCACCCTGCATTTTCAGGATCTGTATTTAAATCATAGGTTTGAAATATCTCTCTTCCCCAAAGTAAGATGATGACCTTTTGCAAAGCTATCATGGGTGAGAGTTCTACTATGGATTGTTTAGAAATACCTTATATTTGAATAGTGTTCGATTTATGTCATTTCATACATTGCATTATCTATTTAATCTGCCCTACATCATCATCAGATTAATATCATTTATTATTTTTTCCAGATAAAAGTTTCAAAGAAACAGAGAAACGACTTGACTAAAGTCATTCACTTGGATTATGATAGGGATAGCACAAAATTTTATTTCATTTCATAAGTCAAATATCTCTGGTACTTTTGACTATTTTAATGAACAATCTCTTTTTATAATTTTCTATTGGAAAGAAAATTTGGTCATTCTAATATTGAGTTTTCAAAAAGTATTTCACATGTACAAAATCTGACAAATGATATGCACTTTATAAATTATAAATAGATTTATTGGTTCATGCCATTGCAGATTGATTGTTAGGGGGAAAAAAAGATAAGAATGATTCTCCTCTATTTCAAAAGTGAAAAGATTTAACTCTGTGAAAATGCTCAAAGGCATAAAGCATGCCTACAACACCACCAGTTCTCCAGCTGATATCTTTGACGTAGTTCACAAGCCTGCCTTAAAAGAATCAACAAATCAAACTCTTCCGTACAGTGAGCTAGCCTTTCAAGATGGAATGGAACCTTAAATGTGGAAATGCTCTTGGAATTTATTCAGAACAGTGGAGATCTCAATCCAAAAGCACAGCTGAATATTCATGGAGCATTTTTATTTATCCAAACTTATCCTTGAGAAAACACAATTTTGGAATGATCACCATAATATCTTGGACAGCAAAATCATCTTATATATAAATGTTTGCTTCTGTCATAGCTGTTGCTGTGTTATATGTACACACCAATACACACATAAATATGCACACACAAGATTAAGAGCACATGTTGGGATCTAATTGTATTTTTTGAATTTTTCACTGTATCTTGGCTATGAAGACTTCCTTCATGAAAAAATAAAAAAGAGTAAAATACTCTTGTAACTGAGGTTATTACTGCTTTTCCTCTATAGATTCTACCCTGACCTAGGAATTGTGGTTGTGAAGAAAAATAATAAAACGTTACTCTTAAGAACTGTGCATCTTGGGGCTCAGAACATAGTATTGTCATGTATGGCACCTTGGTAGTTGAGAAATCTACAGAACAAAGGTTGTTTGACCTCCTGTCTTTCTTTCCTCTTTTTCTTTGTTCTTTTTAGATACTGAGAATTGAAAACAAGGGTATTTTACCACCGAACTATAATCCCCAGTCCTTTTAGATTATTTTTTTATTTTTGAGATAGAGTCTCCCTAAGTTTCTCAGGGTGCCCTCAAATATGATCTTCCTGTCCCAGCCTCCCAATTAACTGAGATTACAGATGTGCACCACCCCACTCAGTTCCACCTCTTTCTGTGTGAGAGTTTTCTGTACTGTAATTCTCTGACCTACCTCACTTGACTGTAGACCCATGTTTCATAGGCCCTGCCTACAAATAGAGGCCAAGAGCAATGTAAGCAAGCAGACCCTGTGGGGTTCCTCTCTCCACTCCTCCCAAAGTTATAACCATTTGATTATCCATTTTTGTACTTCAAAGAAATTTCCATTCCTCCTTAAAACTGAGCATAAAAATAAACAATTTCCTCTGGTTCTTTGAAAGGGAAGTCTCTTGTGTCATGTAAAACCTTAGTAAAATACATGTGTTATGTTTTCTTTTACTAATCTTCTTTTTTATAAGTGCATCATTCATGAGCCTTGTGATGGGTGAAGAAAAGGTATTACTTTCTCTCACCTATGTTCATTTTAGCAAGAAGAATCAAGACCTGCCTACAAGAAATACTATGCAGGAGTGCATGCTGGATAGGGCACTTGAGGTATTTTAATAAATATGAACATAACTGATTCATTATCAACTGTACATGTATATAAATAGCTCCTGACAAATCACTGAGTGCAAACACGAGATTTTCTTCAGCCTCTTGGCCTTGGGAACTGCAAAAGACATTCAGTAGCTATTTACCTGGTGAAGAGAAGCCCAGAGGAATAGAATTCCAGGATCTCTCAGAGAAGCCTTTCTTCCTTTGTGCTTTGCTATGAACAAAATGGTGACCTATAAAATTCATATGTTGAAGCCCTAACCTAAAGTGCAGCTGCATTTTGATGCAAAGCCTATGAGAAAGTTACCAAGGTTAATGGAAGTGAATCCCAATACAGTAGGCTCAGTAGCCTTAGAAGAAGAGCACTAACAAGGTTAGTGCTCTCAGCCTCTCTCCACCATGTGAAGACACAGCAAGAAGTCAGCCATCTGCAGAATACAAAAAGAACACTCACCAGACACCAAATCTGCCAGTTGATTTTAGACTTCCCAGCCTCCTGAACTGCGAGAAAATAAATGTCTGCTGTTTAAAATAATCTTCAGTATATTTTTATGGCATCCTGAGCTGTCAAGACAGGCTTTGTTACTGAAGGGACCAAAATGGCATGAGCACCTCAATGACAGAACTCTTCTTTATTTGCTCTAGCCTAGTTACATAAGACTCTTTTGGTTTTTCTTCTATGGCCCAGGGAAACTCTTGCTTAAAGTTTTTGGTTTGCTGTTGTCTCTTATTACAGGCACAGTTTATTTACTCATCTTATTCAGGTCATTCTGCAAATGACACTGTATTAGCCAGATTTACATTACTACATCAGAACACCTGAGGTAGCTAAGTTATCAAGATAAAAGTTACTTCAGCTAAAAATATTTTTGATTTAAAGATTAAGAGTGGATGATTCCATTGCCTTGGACTCTGACAAGGCTGGCAGATGATGACAAATCATAGTAGGAACATATGTAAGAACAAACAGTCATACCATGAATAGGAGTAAAGAGAAAAAGGAAAGTCAGGACCCAACCAGCTCTCTTTATAGCAATCCTCTTTTTGGGAACTCAAGAGAGCTCATGTGAACTACTTCATATCCCCCATTGCACCTGTCCACATTTCTTTTCCTTTGCTGCTTTCCTCAGACTTCAAATTTTCTAAATCTTTCTGCTTTGCTTCCTTGTCTTTGTAAATTTGACTGACAACAGTCACTATCACCAATGTTGCATCCTGAATCCCTTGCTGTTATTAAATTTTCTGTGATAAATAGACTAGCTCATTGCCTTTAAGTTTATTCTTTCACCAAGTCTTAGTTCATGGACACTATGTAGGCAAGCTCTTTGGTACTGTATGGTAAGAGTGGTCTTTCATCCAGTTGAATCATTTGTGACTGAAATCTGTTCAGCATGACCCTTACTCTTCATTTTTATATCAACATTTTGGTCTTCTGAGTATTCACCTGAATTTCCCATAGCACTGATCATAGGATTCAGCTTTTTCTACCCACTCCTCCAATCTCATCCAACCTTTTCCTGTAAATCAGTTCCAAAGATTCCTACACATAATAAATTATAGTCATAGTAATTAATCCTACTCTTTGGCACTAAAATTTCTGTATTAGACAGCAGTGCATCACTATAATAAAATACTTAAAGCAGCTAACTTTATAAAAATAAAAGACTTATTTAGTTTGCAGTTTTTGCAGACTCAAAGGCATAGCATCTGCATTGGCCCAGGCTCCTGGCTATAGTCACATCATGGCTGAAGTATGTGTGTGGAGTAGTCCATGTCACTAAACAGAAAGATAGAGACATGGGTCCCACAATCCCTTCTGAGACCACAAACCCAATGACCTAAGGACCTCCCACCAAACTCCACCTTCCCAAGGGTCTACCACCTCCTAATTGCACTATCCTGGAGCCAATCCCTCAATTATAATAGATCCTTGGGGGACATAATTAAGCAATTAAACCACATTCAAACCATAGCACACACCTTCCTACTGAGGAAGTCACTGACCACCTTAAATTTCAACCTCTTAATATTCTCTACTTATTTTTCCTGATTTTCCTCTTTATATTTATATCCAACTTGCATACTACATGTATAACCTGTTAACTGCATGTATTTGTTTTATTTCCTCACTGGATGATATTTCTAATATCAAAATAACAAGATTATTGATTGTTTTGTTAATTGCAGTATTCTCAATACGTGACACCTTTTGGGTGCCCAATTTAATATGTCCCACTTTCAATATAATGTTCTCACAGAGCTTATATAATTCATAAGGGGTATGGAGAAGTTGGTCAGGTTAGAAATCATTGGACCAATGGCAAGAGGAAGATGGAGTGTAAATACTATATAGTTAACTCCTTGATTCAAAAGTCATTTCTTAAGCACTCAGTACATTTTTGGTAATGGGATGAATGACTTTAAAAGATTGTTAGTTCCAAAGGAAGGGGAATTAGAAAGACAATGAATAGAGAAGAGAAAGAACTAAAAATAAATCAAAAAATGAGATAAAGTTGTTATTAGATAATATTATTCTGGTTTCATCACCATAGTCATACAAATCAACCAAATAATCATCTTTGGCTATTATGTTGTTTATTTATAATTGTACTAAAGAATATGTTTGGGTGAGAGAAAAAAGAAAACAGAAAAGATGGAATGAATAAAAAAAGAAAATTAATTTTTGGATCACCTACCAAGTATAAATTCATGCCCTGACACTTACGCAAAACCGAGCTAAATCTACAATAAGAGATGTTACAAAGTGGGAGGAATAGGAAAGAGAAAAGAAAATTATGTAGATTGAGACAAAGTGACCGGTCAAAATTCATATAACAAGGCCATAGAAACCAAGAGCAAATTGAACATCTCAGATATCAAGTCACCAACTATGTTCCCCAAATGCAACTCAGGAAGGACAACTTCCAGAGTGGAAAGCAACTTTATGAATGAAAAGTGGATGTTTTCAGCATTTCGACTGTATTTGCTTTCGAGGGATAAATTAGGATTAGCATAAAGACCATACACTCTCCTGCTCCATGATATATGTTTGTTGTTATTATTTCAATCCTTGTTCTTCTGGGAATAGAAAGCTTTATGGAGATATAGTAGGAAGAAAAGCTGCTTAATGGGGCACACTACAGCAAACATTATTGATCAATTTTGTTTTACTTGTAAGAATGATTGAATGTGCAAGTAATTGAGATGTCATTTTGTAGCTTGAACATTTTATTTTCCAGAATGTGTGCTTTCTCTGAAAGAATTTATTTGAGAGAAAATAAAGAACCAGAGATGATGATGTATTGAGCAGAAAAAACATACTATTTGACAAAAATATTTGTTTGAGTCACCCTCTTGGTTTCATGGCACCAGTATGAAATTATCAGTAGTGAAATTTTGTATTGTATTATCAGTAGTGAAATTTTGCATGATCAAGACTAAAACAAAGGTTCTCTTCTAGTATTTCAAATGTTATTTTCTTTCTAAAATTTTTATTTCATGAAATCACTTTCTTCTGTCTTTTCTGGTGACTTTGTAATTGCTTCCTCAAAACTTTTCATAATGAAAAGTTCTAATAAGTTCATTGTTACTGAGGTGCAATTAAGTGATAAGCATGACTTAAAGTGTGGGCACTCTCTTCCTATACCTATTCACAAATATATTTGCCACCATCCCCAAATGGCTATACATTTTAAGAGAGGACAATAAATATGTTAAAATAATGATGTTTGACACCAGGGAATGTTGAGCTTGGAGAAAATACCACCTCTAACTCTGGAAACATTGGGTGAGTGGAGATGTACTATTTCCGCTGAAATAAAATGCTGACCTAATGCATACACAAACATAACCAGCCTGTCTCTTTCTGCAAGTTTTTAAAATTCCAACAACTTTATCTTTGTGTACAATATAGAAACAATTATTAGAAACAGAGAAGAAAAAATTAATATTGAAACCATGTCTAACCTTTTAGATTGAGGCCAAATAGGCCATCACTATGACTGTGTTTTAAAGGAATTCTCACTGCATAAACATCTCCCCACTCCTTACCAAATAATCTGGCATTATTCCATTAGAAATTGTTCCCCTAGGTTACAGGATTGTTTCCAGTTAAATTGGAAATTTCTCTGAAAAGTGAAACACTGTAAATCTCATCAGTACTTAATACACTATGTGATTGAAGTTCAGTTACTTTCCAGAATAACTAGCTAACATCCACTTCCTCAAATAGGAAGTCCACAGGTAAACTGTAAGACTGCAAGGAAGAAAATAATGACATGTTTGGGACAATTGACATCCTGTGTTTAACTTCAGGATTCTGGTCATTTGAGGAAAGGCACCAGAGTTCAGGAAGAAGGGACACCATTGTAATCAAGAAAAACTGGAAATATTTATTAAAAATCGCTAAGGTCTGGCTGGGCACAGTGGCGCACACCTGTAATTCCAGCAACTTGGGAGGCTGAGGCAGGAGGATTCAGAGTTCAAAACCAGCCTCAGTCAAAGTGAGGTGCTAAGCAACTCAGTGAGACCCTATCTCTAAATAAAATACAGAATAGGGCTTGGGGATGTGACTCAATGGTCAAGTTCCTCTGAGTTCAGTTCCTGGTACCAAAAAAAAAAAAAAAAATTGGTCAGGTCCAGAATGTAATTAAGAAGTCATGATCCCTGAGCTCAAATACTGATTCCATACAAAATAACAAGATCTTAGATACTACTATATAGGCTATGTAAAATTAAAGCTCTTATCTCTGTCAGGAGATCTGCATTCAAGTGTTGGTTCTGCTTTAAATCTGCGAATACTTGGGCAAATCATATAAGCTTCTGAAGTTCATTTTTTTTAATATGTAACAATGGGCTAATTACCACTTTCCATGAGGTAAAGTTGTTTAAATGAAACCTATATTGCAATCCATACAGAAATATGTATGTGAGAGCAGTTATGGCATAAAATGAATATTGACTGCTTTTTTTGCCTCCTGCTAACTCTTGAAACCACTATCAGCAATATGTGTCTAGAGGTGATGCTGGGCATCAATTTTGTCTTATAAATTAACACAGCAGTGCTAAAGGAAGAGGGCATGTCTGCCATAAAAGTTCAATGGACTGAAAGAGCTTTCCTGTATGCAGTTCCTCTCCAGACTGGACTTCCCTGGGGATTTATGTATTATTCTGTAAGCAATAGTAAGCTCTTCAATTTGCAGAAAGAAGGGATTGAAAATATTTTTATAGAAAGGAAGAGTATCTGGAATTCTTTGGGGTTGGAGCAGAGGTTTGTATAAGAAGCACTGGAAAAAACAAGGAGAGAAAGAGTACACCTTAGAAAGTTTTGATTTTTAATTTGTGGATTCTAATTTTATCTTATAAGCAATAGAAATCTCTTGACATACGTCATGACATAAGGTAGACAAGCTGGTTTGAAAGAGGCAGACATTAAGAAGAAACAGATAATTCAGTGTGGATGCTAGTGTTGTTGTCAGAAGATGGAATAATGACAGCTTCCATTTTAATAGGGTGGGATCAAAGGAAGTCAGGTTGGATGGCAGGCCAGTGTAGCAACGAGACTGGAGAAGCAAGAGTAAATTAGATAAATATTTACTGAAAAACACTGAGAGGATGGAATGAAGGTAATGAGAAAATAGCTATTATAGAATTAAAAAATTAATATTGAAAGTAGCCATGGTATAAGATTTGTATTCCAATTTCTTATGATGACCATGATAATAGTGAGGTTCAGAAAGTCTAAACAATTTGCCTGGGTAGCAGCACAGCAATTTTAGGTAGTTTTTCTACTTTTTAGTTCATAATTTCTATACCTTAATGACAACAAAGAAATTCAGTCCTGGAATAGTAGAAATAGAAAATCACTTTTAGCTGAAATGGGGTCATTCAAGGATATTGTTAATAAGTTTACATGGGTCTATTTTGATGTCAAAAATATTTAAATGGAAATTGCCCTCGAGCAGATAGAAATAAGAGATTAAAACTCAGAGGAGAGATTAGCAATAAGAATATGTAATTGAGTTTAATTTAAATAGGTTTTGGATTTCAAACCTCAAAATATTCTTACTGGTATTTTGGAAAATATGGACTTGATCATGATACTGCAACAGGAGAGCAGAGGACCACTGGCTGGTGTGTGCATGCCCTGCTTATTCAGTAAACAGAGCTCATATTAGTAAAAACAACTTAAAAAGCTATCCTCTATGGAGATATTTTCTATCATTCTACATATCTCTTAACACTCTCATCCACACACTGTGGTCCAAGCACAGGAAACTATAATACATGTTCCCCACTCTATTTTTTATATTATATATTTTTGCAACTGTTGTCTGACTTTTTATTGACATATTGAGCAAGTTGAGGAAAGGAGTTGAGAATGGATTAAACACAAGGAGAAAAGTTCTGCACAATAGAAACAGAAGATGCAAAACCACATGACCTGAGACAGAATGTCTCCTTAGAGTGACTTGGAGAGACTCAATATTGGCTGCCAGTCTAAAGTTCATGTTACAACAAGGGGCAGAAGAAAGATCACAGAAGTGATAAGGAACCATGAAGGATTTCAATTTCACTTTATTTTAAAGGTGCTAAAGAACCATATACAATTGTCAAATTACTATCTATGTCTCTCTCAAAGAACTACAAACTTTCAGAGATTGTGTGACATTTTTCTTGGTGCTATATTCCAAATCTAAATATGCTGCTCACAAAATATGCTTTTCAATGTTTCCTTTTAATTCTGAAGGGGACTCATTATCTCTAGGTTTCAAAATTTTCAGTTATTTTAACAATATAAAGAATTGCATATTGAAAACACCATGATTCTGATTTCACGATGTGTTCTTTTTAGAGCTGATGATGACACTTTATCTCCCCAATATTTGGAGAGTTTTATGTTCTCTTCCAAAGAAAGGAACAACACACGTATCCTTTCTATACTTTACAGGTATTTTTAAGTCCTTAGAATTCATGCAATTATGGTACCCAGGGTTTCAGAAACCATGCCCAATGTTCCAGAATAAATATCCCCTATCTCTGGGACAACAGAATTAGAAAGTGACACTGAGAGAAAACTCTTCATTACATGTAGGCAGAAACTTCGCTATTATCATTCTGTCTTTTAAATGTTCATGATGTTTGAATGGCCATACTTGTACTCCATAAATTCCATACTCTGTAATTTCTTGAATTTACTTTCTTCTGAAATACTTTCTTTCAAAAAACTTGTCCCGTAACCCAGTAGTATCTCTGGGTACATATTTTTTTCTTGTAAGTGACTGTCATGCCCATTATAGGGTGACTAGTATCCTCAGCTCCTGGGAACTCAACACTAGGAAACATTCTCAGTCATCTCTCATAGTAGGCATTTTGAAATTGTCTACCTTTGTAATGTGAAATGTAATTTTAAGATAATGTGGTATTCACAGGTTGGGAGTGGAGATAAGTTACATTTAATAGACTTTTTAAGGTGTTTAAATTTTTAACTAGGAGAGTATGCTAACTTAAGTTTCTCAAGTACTCATGTTTCTACACTCAATGCAATGGTAGAGAGGAGTGAAGGGAGGGGAAGTGGTATGAGGGTAGGAAGGATAGCACAGTGAAACAGACCTTATTACCTCATGTACATATATAACTGCATGACCTATGGGATACGACAATATGTACAATCAGAAAAATGAGAAAGTTTACTGCATTTATGTATAATTTATCAAAATGCATAAATGCATTCTACTGTCATGTGTACCTAATTAGCACAAATTTAAAAATTTTTAAAAAGAAGATATAATCTCAAGGGTCTTTTTCAAGATATCTGCATTTGTATTATACACTGTAATTTCCAGCAACACTTTCTAGACAATCCCAAATACATAATGACCTTTCTTAATCAGAAGAAAAGGTGAAGCACCACTGCCAAAGCCAACTTCTTGAAGCATGGATGACTAGTGGTCTATGTTAGCAAAATATGCTGAGCTTGCAAGTATTAGTCCTGACTTATTTTTTTCTTTTCACATTTCCATCTATAAATGTATATAATTTGCTTGGTAGAGCAGACCAAAGAATGTTTCTTGGCCAAATTCCCACCTCCTTAGAAATACATCCAGTTCTCTTGGAGTTTAGTTGAGGTCAAATAAGGTACTAGATTGGTTTAGTTTAGTGATCAAAATAAATAAATAAAGTAAGCACATCCATTTAGTGTGATGTCCAATTTGTTATACATCATGGTTATGTGAACAGAAAAGTCATAATTTAAAGACTCCAATATACACTGGCCAAAATGGATAAAAGACTCAGCAAAAAAAGAAAGTTGCTGTACAAGCAATATTTCCTTTCCTCTTTCTGTACTGAAAACAGCTCAGTGCTATTTGCTACCAAGTAAAAAAAAAGGCCTTGAAAAATGCATTCCAAATTCAAGATTAAAGATTTAAGATATATCCATATAGAAAACAGTAAATAAATTGGTTTATTACAACCAATAAAGAAATGTGGATTTAAAAGGATTAGCTGCTCTTGGCCCTGTAAGAATATAATTGGTAGGGGAAAGAAAAATCCAATGGCAATAATAAAAGGGGCAACTCATGTTTAATACAGTGGAAATTTACAAATCCAAACTCAGAAATTAATAAAGAAAGTCAAACTAATATTTGTCACAAGCCTCATGTCTGTATATGGTAGCGTTCACTAAGTAAAATTTAGTATTTTTATGCAGGGCATGAAGACATCATTATAAATATTATTACTGCACATTAATGCTTTTAGATGGTATTGAGCTAGAAAGAACCATTTCTCATTTCAATGCTCTATTATTTTAAATTGACCTCTTATTTTTCATTCTGACTAGCTTTTTGTTCATTTTTACTCTCACTGTAGGCAGTTGCTGTTTACCTCCAAAAATTCACTCTCCTTTTCATTCCCACCCCTATCAATGTTGCAGTGATGTTTCAGACTAGAAGACCAGGCTGCAGATTTGCTAAAGATGATATCATATTGGAGTAAATAGTCTTTTAATCATGTTCTTTGATTAATGTACTGTAAAAAAAAGATAAACCTATGTATGCTTTTTAATATTTACTTTGAATTCTTATAGAACTACAGATACTCATTTTCTGACTTTTAGAGTTTTAATAGTTAAGAGACATGTAGAATAATGAGAAGGGGAGAATTCTCTTTCTGGTGATAGTAGATTGGGCAATTTAGACTAAAATAGCCAGAAATGATATACTGATTATAGATGGATATATGCATGTGAAATACATATGTATAAATATATGCATATATTATATATATCAGGGTGTAAAAGACTATTTTTAAAATAACTTCTTGAAAGTCCCTGAATGACAGTTTTTGACTTTGTAATTCTGCATATGTAAAAAGACAGAGTAAAACAGCAGACCATCAAACAGCTAACAAAATCATAAGAATTTCCTGACCTAGTACTAGAGGATAACAGAGATGACTTTGGAAATTTATTCTAGAATTTGTGGCTGCTGCTTCTATGAGAAAGTTTGTGAAACCTGGGAGGTAGTGGAGTACTTTTGATATCCCAGAGATGCTAAGTATAGCAATATTCATATCCAGGGTACTCCTAGAAGGGTGTGATGACCACTCTTTTGATTAATATTCTTCAAAAGAACAGCATCAGACAAATAGGGGTGACTCAGAAAGTGGAAAGTCCCTTTCAGAACGGAGGCTTGCATATTTCTCCTCCTGGAAATGGACAATGTTTCCTGGGTTTTTAGGACCTCCAGTGCCTAGCTGGAGCAACAGTAGTGCATGATTGGAACAAAGCAAAGCATTGCTGGTCACAGATATATCTTCAAATGCTTTAGCTCTTGCCATGTCCACCATATAATAAACAATACTGATGACTCACTTGGAATTTGAAAATAAAATGTAATTTTTATTAAAGAAACAATAATAAATTTCCTTCAAAGTCTCTAGAAATGGTAGGTATTACCTTTTAAAATGTCTGCTCCTATCATGATAAAGATGGAGAATTTTATTTTAATTAGAAACAACAAAAATATTAAAATTCTAGAACTAAGACACATAATAATTGAAAACAGAAATAAGGAAGACATTGAACAAAGATTACACAGAGCAGAAAATTATAGTGAACTAGATAATATGCAAAATGAAGTATACAGAGAAGCCAAATTAAAAATATGATAAACATGGACAGAGAACACAGCAAGAAATGTCTCACTTATATGTACTTGAAGGGCAATAAGAAAATGCGATAGTGAATATAGCAAAAGTATTATTTGAGGTTATTATAGCTGATGATTTCAAAACTGATAAAAGACACCTAGCCACGTATAGAAGATACCTTCAAAATACTAACCAGAATTTAATCTGTGATGAACTTGTGTGTCCAAGTTCATCAAATTTTTATTGCCAAAATTATTAATAAGTGGAAATATTAAAATCAACACAGAAACATGATTCCATGCTGCACCATAGGAATTGCCAACTAAATTCAACACAGTTAAATCATGGAAAAATACAATGAAATACCACTGAAGCAATTAATAAGGCTTCTAATCTAGAATTCTACATCCAGGGAAACTTAATTTTTTCAGAAGGAATTTACAACACAAGAATGAATTCCTAGAAAACAAAAAAAAAGTTGATCATCAGAATTGAACTAAAAGGAACATTGAGTAGCATTTTTTATGTAAAAGAAAAATCATCCCAAGTGGAAGGTTAAAAATAGAAAACAAGGAAACTGGTAACTTATACTAAATATTTAATGCATAAAATAGTAGTAAGAATTATTTTTGAGTTTAAAATAGTTTGAACTTAAGCTTATGATCCACAATTTCAAAATTTATATTCCATGTACATATGGATAATTCTAAAATTAAAGTATATGGCTCATAAATCCTGTCTCATCAAATTAAAATAATCAAGATTATTGAATGCAGGGCTCATTCCTTGACCACAATGCAGTTAGAGGTCAATATTAAAAAGTAAAGAATCTCTATATTTTTCAAAATTAAGAAACATACTTCTTAATCCCAAATTCTAGTAAATAAATAAAAATGGAGACACAATATATTTGCATCTGAATGATAAGAGTCTCTAAGTCAAATATGGAACATTGGGAAGAATGTGCCTACAGAGAAATTTTTAGCCATAAATATATGGCTATATTCAGTAATCTACAATAGCTTTCTAACTCTCTTCACATGTAGCTAACAAGTGTCAAAATACAATTTACAGAGTGGCTGTACCAAATTGCAACTCCACCAGAAATGTGAAACTGTGCCTTTTTCCCCACAGCCATGCCAACATCTATTATTGTTTGTGTTCTTGATAATAGCCATTCTAATCAGAGTAAGATGAAATCTTAGAGTTGTTTTAATTTGCATTTCTCCAATTACTAGAGACATTGAACACTTTTTCATATATTTATTGATTGCGTGTTCATCCTCTTCTATAAAGTGTCTGTCCAGATCCTTGGCCCATTTATTGATTGGATTCTTTGCATTTTTGGTAGAGTTGCAAATTGGTACAGCCACTCTGGAAAGCAGTGTGGAGATTCCTCAGAAAACTTGGAATGGACCCACCTTTTGACCTAGTTATTCCACTCATTGGTTTATACCCAAAGAACTTAAAATTAGCATACTACAGTAACACAGTCACATCTATATTTATAGCAGCTCAATTCACAATAGCTAGACTGTGGAACCAACCTAAATGCCCTTCAACAGATGAATGGATAAAAAAGCTGTGGTATATATACAATGGAATACTACTCAGTCATAAAGAAGAGTAATATTATGGGATTTGCAGATAAATGGATGGAATTGGAGATTATCATGCTAAGTGAAATAAGTCAATCCTCAAAAACCAAAGGCCGAATGCTTTCCCTGATAAGTGGATGATGATATAGAATCTGGTTGCGGGGGTGAGAGGTGAGAGAAAAATGGAGGAACTTCAGATTAAGAAGAGGTAAATGGGGGGGGGGGGGGATATGAAAAATGGAATCATTACCCCATGTGCATGTATGATTAACAAGAATTGTATGAATGTACGTCATGCACAGCCATAGAAATGAAAAGTTGTACCCCATATGTGTACAATGAATCAAAATGAAGTCTGTAAAAATAAAAAATAAAAAAATCCCAAAAAAGTACAGTTTACATGATAAAAACAAGATTCCAATACAAAATAGAATGAATACATGTCACAAAAATTTTAAGTTTTTAATGAGAAAACCAGTAAGCTGATGGAGCTAGTTCCAAGGGCATTTGAGAAGCTGAATATAATAGACATTTTTTAAAAATGAATGTTTAGAAATAAAATTGCTAGGTTAAACAAAAAATTGGCTAATTTCCTGTCAGGTAATAATATTTAAACTTATCTTTTCTATTTATACAGAACCTACAAGTAAATATATAATTTCAAAATGTTTGGACTTCAGTTAAATGGCATAAAGCGAAGTTTAATGCTGGTGCCGTCTCCTAGAGAGCAAATTTTGTCCGAGTCTATTAAATGATGCCTCAGTACAACTTTGAAAGAACAAATTATTTTCTCTTTTCCCTTATTTCCAAGTTTCGGTTAAGTTTCTTTCTTTTCTAAAATTTGATTTAATTTAATTAATTTTTATTGTTATTGATGCATTATGATGATACATAATAGTGGGATTCATTGCTACCTATTCATACATACTTACTATATAAAATATAATTTTGTCAATTTTAGTAACTTTCTTTACATGAATATTTAAAATGCAAAGTTCTATGGCATGCACAACAAAGAAAGAACAGTTACTTCTGGTTCAGTGGTACACACCTGTAAACCCAGTGAGGGAATCTGAGGCAGGAGGATTGCAAGTTTGAGGCTAACCTCAACAATTTTGCAAGACCCTCTGGCAAAATAAAAAGAACTGGAGACCTACCTCAGTGGTAGAGCACCCCTGGGTTCAATCCTTGGTACTATAAATGTTTAAAAAATAAAAAAATAAAGTAAAATCCTGTTTCAAGACAGTTTCTCTTTGTAAACAAAGACAATAAACTACACAGAAAAACATAAATAGCTTAGTTAACTCACTATTTATGCAATAGGGAAATCATTCTGTTGTGGCAAAAGGAAGCAGGTCATGTCAGCCAACAATAAGAGATGGGGGATTTTTAAAACCTCTGAGTTTTGTGCAGAAGAAATAGTTATTCCTCAATTAATGTTTTCAAGTCTAAAATCACCTCCCTAACTTTTCCTGCATTTCCACAACTGACCCTGTGTTTTAGGATTAAAACTCCTGAACTTTAATGGATGAATAAATCTTATAATTAATTTTCATATTTTAAGCACAGTTCCTGGATTACAAGAAGGGCCTCTTATACATTAACCTAATTACGAATCTTCTACGAGTCCCTTTTTAATCACTTGACCTCTACACATTCTAAGTATTACTATATATCGAGTCCTCTTTTCCTGCCTGTCAGACATTATTCTAAATGATTTACATGTGTTAGTTTAGCTAATCTTCCCAATGATCCTAGAGTTTGCCATTTTTTTATCTCCATATTACAAATGCTGAAGCTAAAGTTTAATGTGGTTGACAAATTTGATCTAAATTAACTAACTTATAAGAGGCAAAGCCAGGATTTTACCTCAGGTATAGTCATCTCCATGCATCTTGCACTGCATCTTATAATGGAATGGCACAAGGTGAACAGAGACTGAGCCCATCGATTTGTTTCCAGTGTCTTAGGGAGAAAGCATGAATAAGATTTAAACCAGGGTGGTAGTTGTTTGCACAAGCAAAGAGAAAGGAAGATGATCATGGTTTCAAAAAGAGAGTCAGAATACAGAGACCCTGAATTCTTGACCAGGTGAACTCCATCTATGCATCTCAATTTTATATTTCAGAGGAGTTTAATTAAGAAATAATATTCTAGACCAATAAACACTCTAATCCTACCCTAAGTATTGATTAATCATTATGTAGGAATATCCTAATCAAGAATGATTATTTAACTGCCGAACAGCTGACTTTAAAGATAAATCTTTTTTTTTTTTTTTTTTTTTTTTTTTGGTAAAAGTAGGACATGGTAAATAAAAATCCCCCGCAAAATTAGCCTTCCTCCCTAAAACCAAACTGCATTAAGATGCCAAATCCAGCAGGGCAGGGATTTGCATGCCTGTAATCCCAGCAGCTTGGAGGCCAAGGCATGAGGATCTTGAGTTCAAAGCCACCCTCAGCGAAAGTGAGGCTCTAAACAATTCAGTGAGTCCCTGTTTCTAAATAAAATACAAAGATAGGGCCGAGGATGTGGCTAAGTGATCGAATGCCCCTGATTTCAAGCTCCTGTACTGAAAAAAAAAAAAAGAAAGAAAGAAAGAAAAAGAAAAAAGAAAGAAAAAAAAAAAAAAAAGGCCAAATCCAAGGGTCTTTTTATCCTGGACTCCAACATGGACCTTCTAGGACTTCCAAAGAAGAACTGGACCCTACGTCTACATTAATATAAAACCGAGAACTGAAGTAGAAAGACTATACAGATGATAAAAAAGATGAGAGAAATATTAAAGGAGAACACAAAGCCAGAAGAGGAAATCTCCTAGAATTATTTGTCTTACTGAAAAGACTTTGGGGCAATGTTATGATCCTTAGAAATCTTAATGGCTTTGACCTTGTTTAAAAGAGGGGAGTGAATTCAGAGATTATCATTAACATGAGGATGTTGTTACTGTCACTATTAGTACATGACAGATCTGTCTAAAAATGATGGTGTAACACCACACAAATTCAGGCAGGACTCAGTGTAACTAACTTTATCTTTGCTTCAATACATTGATGGGGTTATTCAATAGTTAGGGGCTGGAATCATTTGGCAGTATCCTTACTTGTACATCTGATACAAGTAATGCTGACTGTTAACAGAGACCTCAGCTGGACTGAAAGCTGAAACTTCTCTACGCCTGGCCTATTGAGCTAGACTTTCTGTGGGTCCAGTTCATAGCAATGGCAATTGGGTTCTATGAATGAACAAGTCAAAAGAACAAAAAGAAAGTGTGCCATTGGAAGGCCTTGAATGTTAGCCTAAATAGACTAAGACTGGTTGTGAAGGTTAGCCCCAAATGATTCCAGTACAAATTTAGTGCAGAGTCTAGTGATCATATTTTAGTATTAGTAGAAAAATTGAGATCTGTATCCTATAATTAAACAGAACAGCCTTTAACTCCCAGCTTTATTATTTACCAGATCTGTGACCTTGGAGAGGCTACATAATCTCTATAAATGTAAACCATGAATCTAAGCTTTTTTTTTCATTTTTAAAGATAAAAAATATAATGATGCCTATCTCATAGAATTGTGGAGAAGATTAAATGAGATAATGTGTATCTAATGCAGTGCCAGACACATGGTACAAGCTCCTAAATACTAATTACTTTTATTATGGCTATGAATAAACTTGCTGCTGCTGCTGCCTGTTATCTTTTTTTGTTTTTTGGGTTTTTTTTTTTTTTTTTTTTTTTGATCTGGGCATTGAATCCAGGGGTGCATTGAATTATATCCTCAGTCCTTTTCTCATCCTTTAGTTTTTGAGGCAGGGTCTTGCATAGTTGCTGAGGGTCTCGCTTAGTTGCCGAGGGTCTCACTAAGTTGCCAAAGCTGGCCTAGAATTTGTGAGACTCCTGCCTCAGCCTCCCTAATTGCTGGGATTACAGGCATGCACCACTGTACCAGGCTGTTGCTTTGTATCTTAAACTATTTCCCATAAGAATTTATAAAAGGCAGAGAAAATAGAACTTATTGGTGTCATCAGACATGACTTTTGCAGAAGACAGAGCTGGAGCTCAACATTGTGTGATGAGTGTGGTGGGAGCAATGTTACATGGTATGCATCAAGATGACCAGTACCCTTGAACTCTACCCCATGACCTTTACTACAGAGTCATGAATGCAACTTTTTCTTGACATTTCTCCTCCCCCCCAGTTTTACTTGGGTGATAAGGTCACCACATAAATCTCATGATCATTAATTCAATACAACAAATACTAATTAAATATCTTTGTAACTCTTGTACTATAAGGATCCAAGAACTAAAATGCTGATTCATAATTCTCTAAGGTAACCATGAACACATTGATTCATAGTCATAAAATAAATCTTTAGAAAACAGTAACACATAGAAAGGAGGCAACCTTTGCTGGAACATTTTGTGGTAATGTGAAAATACCAAGTATGCCTAAGAAGTAGATAGCAGGGTTTTTTTTTTTTTTCTGAATTATAAGACTCCTGTAGATGCACACAGGGACATTAGTTGAAAAGAAAATGCGAGTGGTCGTAGAAGACATTTCCTAATCTCAACAAGATATTAGGACTCATTGTAGAAGCCAGTTGAGGTAAGACCACCGTTGACTCACACTATAGCTTCCAATGAACCTCTACCAAGAGAATAAGAGCCTGGTCACATTAACACAAAAGTGTTAAAGAATTTCTTTCTCTGCTCGTCTTAAGATGTTTGGAGGAATGAGTTCAACCTCCTTTGGCAGTCATCGTTTATGGAGGATAACTGAGGTTCAAAACAAAAAGGCCACAAATGATTTTCCAGGTTTTCATAATTTAAAACATGTTGCTGTGTGACAATATTCTCCTACTCCTACTCTTCCTCCTTCTCTCTCTCTCTCTCTCTCTCTCTCTCTCTCTCATTTTCTCTCTCATATGGGGGTGTTAAAATTAAAACAGCTTTAATATCTGTGTTAACTCTTTTTTCCTAACATTTTCTTGGAGCTTCCTGGGCAGTTATAGAACAGACAGAATCCTTTTCCACAAAGATGGCTGCCTCTTGCAACTCATACAGAAAAAACAAACGAAATGCAATTTAATGAAAATTTAATTTTTAAGTGTATTTTGCAATATATTCAAAGTGAAAAACAACTCATCCTATGAGCTTTTACACTCCAGGCACAGCACATTAATGCTGCTTTCCTTTAATAATCCATTTCTGAAACTTGATTTTTATTTTTTATTTCTTAGAAAGGCTTGGAGGCAGAAAGGAACCATAAGTGACATGACCAGGTTTAGCCCTTCGGTAGATAATGTGATAAGAACAACAGTGCAATGTGGAACACTATGCAGGACCAATCTCCACTCACTTTCTGTCCATAGCTTTCACCCTAATAGGATAGGATCAGATTTAAACTCTGCCACTTTAAGTCAGCTTTGAATCTTGCATCTAACTCTTCTCCTGGGTTTTAGTGCCATATTGCAGTGTTAAAGTGTAAAACTCTGCATCTGCCGAGGCATTTGGCTGGGAAAGCAAGTATGTCAATGGACGTCCCTCGCTGCCATCACACATATGGAATTTCTGTGTTCAGCTCTGCCATCTGGTCGTTAGGCCTAGATTCACTCTTCATTGAATAAGGACCATCTACCATATCAGCGCCTCTTACAATATGCTACCCTTTCATGGTGTTATTTTGCAGTGCTTTTCTGATGACATTTACTCTTTCCCACAACCTTTTACTGTTCTACACATATTCTACAAAGAGCATCCTTCAATGCCATTCGGCTTAGGGGGTAGACAGAATGAAAAAAAAAAAAAGGACACACACTGAATGGATATAATCAGAATAAGAGCAACCAAAATTTCAAACAGCTATAAGTGCAAAGCTTGGAATTTCATAATTATGAATGCTGTAGATTATGCCATAAAATGGTCCAAGATAGCCCATAGATATACAGCAGCCCTAAGCAAGAATGTCCACTAAACATGAAGAGAAGGTGAGTGTATTATTCCTGTTTATCCATTTCCCTTATTTATGAAGTTCTTATGAGATTGGGTGACATTTTGTTTTTTATTACAAGGACATGGCTACCATTACATATACTCTATTGCCCCTGAGCAATCCCCTTAGGAAGACACAAATACCTGAGCAGCTCATTTCTTTCTCAAACCCCTCATCATATTGAGAGGAAAGAACAAAATCTTAGCCAGAAAAATAAACATCAACTTGATTCAAAAGTTTAAAGGAAATCTCTCAGCAACTAGTCAACATGATTTCTTGGATAACTAGAGACAAAATGCCCTGGAACTTCATTAGCTTGATAACTATAATGAAAGAAATTTAAATATGTAGCAAGATTATGTAAAAGAAAAAAAAAGAGATGACAGCTTAGGATGGGCTTAAGAATTGTTATAGTTAAGGAGTATGTTTATATTCTGAAACCCTTTTAAATTCCCTTCACAACTTCACCCCATACTCCAAAAACCAACCTTCTCACATCTCCCATTGGAATTTGGCCAAAAGTGTTTCATTCTATTAGGGACATGCTTTGACACCTGCTTTTAAACTTTGTTACACGTACAAGTCACGTGGAGTTCCTCCTGAAACACAGAATCAGGATGGAATTCAAGATTTTGCATTTTTGACATTTTCTTAGGTGATATCAGTACTGCTGCTCTGAAAAGGATTCCTAAGTTTATCCAAATATATTGCTCATGCCCTTCCAAAACAATTTCATAAAAGAGCCTCATTAATTTCATTTAATAAGTACCTTTCATGCCCCAGGCATGATGCAGTAGCTGTTTTTTTCATCATTAAAATCCCTGATTCTGGGCAATGGTTATTATTTTCCCATTTTATAGGTGGAGAAATTATCAAACAATTGGCAAAGGCAGGATTCAGTCAGTTTTTGTCTGCCTTTAACACTGAGCTATTTACCATACTCTATTTATTCTTTGCTAAGTCATAACATTGAGTTAGACCTTGAATGAGATACCTAACCGAAGGGTGATTCCTTAGACCCCTGAAATTTTCATGCACACTATTTTGTTCTTTTATTTTCTGCATGTCTGAAACCTAGAATAATTTCTATTATACATAAGACATATTGGTTGAAATGAAGTAAATAAGCCCACATCTGGCAAACATCACCAATAGGCAAGAAAACATGGAGTATAATTGCTAAAATGAACTTTTCTGAAGTCCCACAGGCAAAGTTAGAATGTATGCCTTTGAGCCAAGGTGATTTTTTTTTTTTACCCTAAGTCTCAATTTCCTCATCTGTATAATATGAAAACATCATAAAATGTAAGGGATTATTGTGCTAATTATTTCTGAAAGCAAGTTTTTATCACTATGCTAACACACATTACAGATTTAAAAAGGAATCATTTTTATTATTGGTATAAGGGATACCATTATCTTGTAATGGAATAGTACACTATGAGGTATAGGGGGTCCACAGAACTGGTTATCAAACTTGTGTACATTGCAATCCCTGTAGAATTTTTTTAAACTATTGATGTTGGAGAAGACTACTAGAGTTCTTGACTTAATTTGTAAGGGGTGTGACCTAAACTGAGCAT
>JAJEJO010000249.1:300639-320639 GCA_020662805.1 Glaucomys volans | reverse complement strand
ATGGTGCTCCTTTCTCTATGCCTTGATGCCAGTCCTGTGTACTATTGGATGAAGGAGGAGTGCATAGTGTAAGCCACATTTAACTTGATGTTAAAATATGGGTGAGTGTTCCAGTTATAGAATGTGGACATGTATCTAATTTAGGAACAAATGAAAAAGCAAGAGGGTTCAGCTTGTAATCCCAAACTTCTAGTGTGATCTCAATGAAGAGGAAAATGTAAGACAGGAGAGTCAGAATATAATGTTAGCACTGTTAGATAAAGCTTTTCTTACAGACCAGAACCCATAAATGAATAAGGAGGCATTAAAGAGGATTGTACAATGTGAGTTGATGTCATCTAACGTATGTATCAAATGAACTGGAGATGAGAGCAATGGATCCACCCAATGTTGTGGGTGATACTAGCAAGAGTCCTACAGAGAGGAGACCCAGGCCTGCCCAAAGACAGCAATGGCAGGGAGAAAGGACACATAGGAGGCTTTCAGGAGATCCTGTGGTGCACTGCTTCCTCTGGTACCTCCCCTCTGCCTCATGTATCATCTTGGCTGCTTTGTTGAATCTTTCTGCCTGAACAGTGACCTTAAAGTCAGTCTTAAAACTTCACAGATTGAGAAAGATATGATGGAGAAGGACAAGTCTAGATCCAAAGGACAAGCATGAAGCCTCAATGCCACTGAGACCAAAGTGGGAGGACAGGTGCCTGAATTAGAGCTATTAAGGCACAACTGAGGGAAAACAGGATTCAGAAAGAATTTAGGAGGCACATTGGGAATCATGACTTGCTAGATATGCTGGGGGAGTGAAATCCAAATGAGTGTCGTGTTTTGAGTTTGGACTGACAATTCCCATTTCAGTTTCCTGAAATGGTGATAGAAAACAAATTAGGAAGAGTCAGTCTATGAAAGATGAAAGAATTGATTCTATTCTGAACATTTGTATTTTAGCCATTCATGGGTATTCAAATGAATATGTTCAGCTGGAAAGCAGATGCATATGACAGAAGCCAAGGAGATGTCTGCGTAGGGGATTTAGATTTAGAAATCATTATGCTATCAGTGTGTGTTAAACCAGGACACTAGGTGGGATTTTCAGAGGAAATGCATGGACAGAGAAAAACTACAGTGGCTTGAAAACAAAGCACAGATAAACCCATATGTAAGAGTTGTGTGAAAGGAATCAACAAAATAGCCAGAGATGTTATCAGAGACCAGCAAGGATGCCAGGTGACAGCCACTCTTCTCTTTCCTATCAGTATTTCTTACCACAGTCACAGTAATCTTTAAATAACAGGCGTTTGATCAGGTTATTCCTCTGCCTAATGCACTTTAAGGTTTTTCAGAACTTTTGCAATAAAACATACTCACAGGAACATTAAGTCCATCTGGACTCTGTTTATTTCTCCAGCCTCATTTTATGCCAGTTCTTGCCTCTTTTCCCAGCTCACCACTGGATCCTCTTTTGGTTCTGCATCTTCAGTGGTTTTATCTCAGCAATAGCCTGCCAAGTGAGCTCAGCTCTGCTCTTCACAGGATGGAATCAGTTAGAGTAGTTTGGTTACATATCATCCTTCCCTTTTTAGAGAATGCTTTCACCACTGTCAGACCCAAGCCAGTCTGCTCTTCTCAATCCCCTGTCTCTTTCATAAAATGTACCACAAATAGAGTTAGGCATCAACCTGTCTATTTATGCTGTGTCTGCTTCATTCAGTAGAAAATAAGTCCCTGTGGAAAATCATCTTCTCTTTCTTTTATATGTTAATATTCTCACCACCTTGAACAATGCTTATAAATCGGTTCTAGGCCACAACAGCAGCATTACATAGTGAAATGGATCACTGAGCCAAGAGATGCACAGCATTTCAAAGACAGAGGAATGATTTTAAATATTATTATAGTTATTTTAAAAACCAGAAAGAAATTATAGTTTTGAGAAATTTCACTGCATTCTTTAATAAGAAGTCATTAATACTAGTTGCCCCTGGAGTTTCATTGGAGTACAAGCAGCATAAACTAGATTACACTTGATTTTTGATTCCTTGGGCATGGGGATGGGATGCATTGGGATTAGAAAGTTTAGGTGAGTCAGTCTAGAAACATATGCAAATGTGAAGCAGATAAAGAAGAATCAAGGAGGAAGGGATTATATTCAGTGTTGATATTTTTGTTTTGCTCTCTTTTAAGAAGGGAAAGGTTAAAACTGTTAACTAAGAGGATAGAAAGTCAATAGGAAAAGGTTGTTGATATAGAAGAGAGCCACTTTTAGCATTACTTTCAAAGGAAGATCAAATGGATGGGGTTAAGAGCAATAATGGAGAGGAAGAAGAAAGTCTTAACCTTTAAAATAGAAGAAATGGCGGGGGGAGAGAGAGAAATAAGAAACAAGAAGGGGGAAAAAGGAGATACAAGTATGGCTGTAGATGATTGTATAGACCTTTTTATCAAGAAGCTAATGTGAAGTACTGAGGAGGCTGAAAATATGATGTTTTGTAAAAAGGGACTTCCTCAGCTGTATAGAAATTTATCCTAGGTGACCATGAATTTGAGAAGCACACAAATCGACATGGCTTATGCATTTTTTTTTCATAATGTTTAGAGGTACATGCAATAAAGTGCAAATGTAGGATTTACTTTGATTTGAGTTTGCCATGTTCTTTTAATGGAATTATGGAGAAGACAGAGATCAGGTGAGAATACCTCAACTGATCAATCATATAGAGGATACAGGGTAGCAAAGGCAGTGAGGCCAGGAGACTTGAGAAGTGGGGAACGAACAGAGGCCTGAAGGGAATATAGGGTTCTACAAAGTCTAATATAAAAAGTAATTGGAAGTCAGAAGAAAACTAGAACAGAAAAAGGATTTACTGCAGCATCCACTACTAGAATTTATGATTTTCAAGGCACAACACATGGAGAGCAGTAATGCTCAGGTAGAGTGGAAGATATACTTGAAATGAAGAATCCATATTGACAACAGAGAGAGGGACAACTGGTCAACATAAGCTCAAGAGGAAAAGTGATTTTCCCACTATTCTGATTCATCAAGGGCGAATAAATTTTATAATTCAGACAATTGTTGTTTTCTCTGTTGTAAAAATGTTTTCATCAATTATATGTCTATACTTTTGCTCATCATGTTTCTCTCATCTATTTCCTTTGTTCTGCAAATATACAAATTTTTCACATCCATTGAACGCCAACATGCCATTGCAAGACTGTTTAAAGTGTATTTGATTATATCCTTATTGACAATTCATCTGCTTCTCTTCACACACACACACACCCCACACACGCACACACACTTTTTGATTTTAGCAAATAAATATTTTTAAAGTCTGTCCTGTCGAAGGTTCTGGGCTAGAGTCAGTGAGGGATGCTGTAGTAACTATGACTTAATTTCTGTCATCAAGAATGACAACTCCAAAAGAGAAGCAAAAACATACAGAAAGTACACTGAAATCTAAAGAATTATAGGGCATTAAAGTAGCACTGAATTTCAAAAAGAAAGTGATGGTTAATAGTGAAAAGTCAGGAAATTTTGTTTTCTGGGTTTCTTTATTTAGCATAATCTTGGACTAATTTATCTGACCTTGAATATTATCTTGAAAACAAAGAAAAAAGTGATTTTTAGGAAAATTAGAAAACTAAAAGAAAAATATTTATTATATTTTTTAAGAAAATTAATGTTCCCCAGAGTTTAATTTGGTTTCATTCATAATCTTAAAAATCATGGTGCTAGAAATTGGGTCCAATATTTCTGGCCAGGGAATATGAGTGGAGATTCTTAGACATCATTTTCTCCACACATCAAACAGATGCAATACTCTCTGGCATGTATTCCTTGTTGTTTTCTTACAATAATACCATTAAAAATTACAAATATAAAAGTGGTTTTATATGTGTAAAATTTTAAATAAATATGATCAAAAACAGTAACAATCACAAAAATATTGTGAAAACAAGTTTTACTGGCATAATTAATAAGAACTTCTCAAAAGCCTCTAGCTGTGGGCTTACCCACCATTACCCTTGCAGTAATGACTAATCATGTAGAGTTTCATTGGTAGTCACTATATGCTGCATTCCTTTTTAGAGAAAAATAATAATAATACTCCTCCAGTGTAAAGAATAACCTCAAAAGTCAAGACAACCAAACTATTTTTTGCTGGAGCAAACATCTTTCATTAGAGATTAAATCATTAGAAGTTAAAGATGGGACCATACTTGGAAAAATAGGCAAGGGATTTTCTTTTAACTTGCAGAAGCCATTTCATTCTACTAACTATTGAATTAAAAATCAACACATATATTTATTTGATATCATACAACTGCCAAGTTATGTGGCAGTTTTTGGACGAAATAGCAGGGAAGAGACAAAGACTTTAATCTCAAGGAATTATAATTTACTCATTAATCAATGAATATTTATTCATTAAATGTTCACCAAATACTTAAACCTTAGTTGGAGATAAGACAATACATTAGATTGCTGGAGAATATGAAATAATATAATTGAGCATGTGTTTTCAGATTCACACTAATTGTTTTCAAAATTCAGAAAATGAAGTATCTTTGGGTCTAGAGTTTTCCAAGACAGCCCCGTGGCACAGACCCGAGACAGATTTTAGAGAATATAACTTGAACTGACAAAAGAAGAGAGGACACCCTTTCTAAATATAAATAAGTTCTTAAATATAACATGCACGTCATTCTATTGCAATGCACATAGTATTTAGTGACTATTTCCCAATAAGAGCAAAGAATGAATATCAGATTAATCAATTAAAAGAAGTAGTTGTGAGACTAAAAGTTTTTATTTTAATCCAAAAGCCAATGGGGGAATATATTCACTATTGTTCCATTTTAACTGGGAATGCCTTTAAATTAAAGTTTTGGGATGTGTCTTATATTACTTGCCTATTAGAAGAATTGCTTATTATAATAATGCCACTTTCAATGTATTTCAAACCTACTTTCTTTCTCTCTTTTTAACAGAGTGCATCCTCGGGTTTCTTTCAATTTTTTTGAGTATCTGTACATTAAAGTTTAATCAATTCATTAAAAATGCAACCAATTACACTATTTGACTAAAGTAATGACACAGGAAGTGATGCCAGTGTAAATTTCTACAAGTTTATAATCAGATTTTAAAAGATGTTTTGCATTACTTCCAATGGGTCAAATTTAACTTCCCTCATGGTATTACTAAATTGATTTTAGTGAACCAAATATCTCAAAATTTTTAAATTATAGCTTTTCAGTGACTGTTCTCATTTGTTAGAAGATGTATTTTTCTGCAATATTTTTTCCTCAGCAAATATTTGTAAAATCTATTTAGCATTTTTCACCTTTATACTCCTTTTATTAGCATTATCTCACTCTGTTCATTTTTCTACACTGTTGTTCCTAGATTTGATTTTTTGACATATGCCATTATTACATTTGTTTAGATTTTCAAAGTATAATCTCCTGACCAACAGTTTTCTAATTATTTTTCTTTGCAAGAAAGCATTTATTTGAAGAAAATTATATGCTTACATCTAAACTATAAACAAGTAAAATGGAGTCGTATTGTTAAACTGGGTGCCAAAGGCTCAGCATTCTATTTCTGCTCCCTGTTCCTTTTGCCCCTCCCACAACTGTCCCCAACAAGGCTCCAAATGTTTCCTGGACTTTAAATGTCCACTACTGAAAGCAAATGTGAAGAATGCCAATTTCCATTACTGTCTAGCCTCCACTTTTAGAGTCTATCACTGAGTAAGCAGTGATATCTTTTGTTATGGAACATAATCTTTATGATTTCATTTTTCCCAGCAAAAATAAGACAGAAAATTGAGAAATGCTCTCCCCACACCAATACACACAAGATAGCAATTTTATTTTCCTTTTTTCTGTAAAATGAACATTAAGATATCATCATATACAAGTTCTATTCAATATATCTGAGAACATGCACTTGGTCAACAAATAAAAAGAAATCGGTATCATCAAGGCATCATGGAAAAGAATACTTGTATTCCTTGCACATCTTAAATTCAAGTATATACATTTGCATTCATTTGCCAATTTTTCTGTATGCAAAGTCTTTCCTGAATTATGAATTTTCTGGCTAGAGTTTTATCATTATATGCACCTTGTCCATTATTCATTGTTGACAATTACCAGTTTTAATTTCTTTAATGTGGACTGAAAATGTATAAAGGTAATAGATTTCTTTCTACTCTCATAGGGTGATTTTTCAATAATTAATTGGACAGCCTTTATAAAGGCTTGAACTCATTTGAAACAATGGGTATAATGAGGAACAGCAAAAATTCAGCTGCCTTGATTAATACATATAATGCTCATCCAGGATTAAAGTGTTTTGGTTCCTATTAGTGGCAAACAGTATTGGCATATATCATGATATGGCCACCAGTTAGAATATATATCTTAGTTATTAGATGAAAGTGATCATTCCAGAATTGGCTATGTAATTTTTATAGTACATGTGGGAATATTCTGTATCTAGAATTTCATTAGTAAAATTTGATTTGAGGAAAAATCTCCAGAAATCTCTAATCATGTCAGGAGTTCTCCTGAAGCCTTAGGTGGCAGCAGATTAGTTGTTGCTTAAAGGAATGCAAGATTACAGAGACCTGACAGGAGCAAAAGGAGGCAGAGCCCACCTGTGCAGACTTAGGGCCCTGAAGGCAGACAGCTCTAGCTTCAAGTTTGTACTCTTCCACTTGTCAGTTGTGAGGCTTTGAGTGGTACATAGAAACTCTGTTTCCTTTCTATGAAACATTATCCACCTAATGGGGTAATCATGAAAAATTACAACATATATATAGTCATGTATATGAATGTTCTAGTCAGCTTTTTCACTGCTGTGAGTGAAAGATCTAATAAGAACAATTTTAGAGAAAGAAAATTTTATTTGGAACTCATGACTTCAGAGGTCTCAGTCCATAGATGGCCAACTCCATAGCTCTAAAGGGGCCTGGCAGAGGAAAGCAGCTCAAGACATGGCAACAAGGAAGGATAGAGCTTTGCTCACCAGGGACAAAATGTAAACCAGTGACCTACCTTTCTCCTATTTGCCAACAGTTACCACCCAGTTAATCCATCACTGGATTAATCCACTCCTTAAGTTAAGGCTCTCATAACCCACTCATTTTACCTCTAAACTTTCTTGCATTGTCTCACATATGAATTTTGGGGGACACCTCATGTCTAACCCCTAATAATAATGTTTGTGTCTGTAGCAGAATCATATGTTGAAATCCTAACCTCTAATACAATGGTATTAAGAGGTGGGAATTTTGGAAGGCAAAAAGGAGAGCAGGCAGAGCTTACAAGAACAGTGTTCTTATAAGAAGTGATAAGAGAGCATTCTCTTTCACTGTTATCTTTTCCATGAAAGGATACAATGAGAAGAGGTCCATCTGAAAACCATGAAGTGGACCCTCATGTGACACCATTTCAGCCAACACCTTGATCTTGGGCTTCTCTGTTTCTAGAACTGTGAGGAAAATATGCTTTAAAAATATGATTTGAATAAGCACTTAGTCTCTGGTAGCTTGTTACAGAAATCCAAAAAAAAACTGGGGCATGATGTAAAGATCTTTGTGATGTTCTTGCATGTGGAAATTCTTAAATATATTGCCCCTATAAATTAAAACATTTTAAAATGTGCCTAGTCTCATCATCTCTAGTAATTAGAGAAATGCAAATTAAAACCACTCTAAGATTTCATCTAACTCCAATAAAAGTGGCTATTATCAGGAACACAAGCAATAATAAGTGTTGGCATGGATGTGGGGAAAAAAGCACACTCATGCATTGCTGGTGGAGTTGCAAATTGGTGCAGCCACTCTGGAAAGCAGTATGGAGATTCCTCAAAAAAACTTGGAATGGACCCACCATTTGATTCAGCTATCCCACTCCTTGGTTTATACCCAAAGGTCTTAAAATCAGCAAAGTATAAGGATGCAGCCATGTGTATGTTAATAGCTGCTCAATTCACAATAGCTAGATTGTGAAACCAACCTAGATGCCCTTCAGTTGAAGAATGGATAAAGAAACTGTGGTGTATGTACACAATGGAATATTACTCAGTCACAAAGAAGAATAAAACTATGGCATTTGCTGGTAAATGGGTGGAGTTGGAGAACATCATGCTAAGTGAAATAAGCCAAGCCCAAAAAACCAAAGACTGAATGTTTTCTCTGATCAGTGGGTGCAGATACATAATGCGGGGGATGGGGGATTATGGGGGGATAAGAAAAGAATGGAGGAAGTATGGATGGTGTAGAGGAAAATTGGATGGGAGGGGGTGGGGGAAGGAATGATAGTAGACTGAGACAGACTTATTACCCTATGTATACATAAGATTATATGAATTGTGTGAATCTACATTGTGAAAAAAAAGATATATTCCCAGCTGTATAATTATATCAAAATGGGTTCTACTGTCATGCATAATTAAAAAGAACCAATAAAAAATAAAGAAAGAAAGAAAGAAAGAAAGAAAGAAAGAAAGAAAGAAAGAATACAAATGGTTGACAAATACATGAAAAAAAATGTGCCTAGTGATTGGCAGAATTGGGAGATAGTGACAATGGAGGCTGAGGAAAGAGAAGAAGCACCAGGGACAGGACACTTTGTAGAGAAAACACAGTCTCAGGGCTTCTGTCAGTCAAAAACGTGATACAAGCTTTTGTCCAAAACAGAATTGCACCTGGAACCCTCAGAGGCAGCCCTCGGAACTCAGGTAGACAGAAAAGTGATTAACTGAACAGTAGTTCCATGCCACTGGGTGACAATGCCTGCATTGTTCACTTCCATGACCCTGGTGCCCATCCCTCACAGTGAGTGATTAGAAAATATTTAATAACCATCTAAATGAAGAAATGACCAAATGCTATATACTGATAATGCAGTATCCTAACTTCCATTTTATAATCTATCACTTTCTCCATAGAGTACTGTATCCTACTGATACCAGCAGTCTCTTTAAAATTCACTTAGAAACTTCTCTTAAGGTTCAATCCCAGATGCTATTTGGACATTACTCTTTTGTTTCCATGTACTTTTATCAGAATTCTTTATTTTCCTTGTTCCTAAATCTCATTTACATAGGGAGACTCACTCAAAAGAAGCCATAGCTATTATTCTGTCACACCTATTTTATAGAAACACTTTTAAAAAGAATAGGCTTTATTGTTTAAAATAGTTTGGTATTACTTAAAAACATGAGCAGAATGTATAAAGAGTTCTCCAATAATCCCCCCCTTGCATCCACAATTTTCCCTATCACACATCTTGTCATAGTGGGGTACATCTGTTATAACCGATGAACCATTATTGATACTTTATTACTAATTAAAGTCCATAGTTTACATAAAGTTTCCCTCTTTGTGTTGTAGAAATTCTATAGGTCTTGACAAATGTACAACATCCTTTCACCATTACTTTATTGTACAGAACAGATTTACTATCCTAATATTCCCCCATACCCACCTATTTATTCTTCCAAGTCCCATCCCTTAAAATCCACTTCTTTTTTTACTCTCTCTTCATTTTACCTTTTCCAGAATGGTGTGTATTTGGAATCATCAGTACATAGCATTTGCACACTGGCATTGCTCACTTAGATGTACAAGTTTTCCTTCAGGTCTTTACACATCTTTATAGCTCATTTCTTATTACTTCTGAATGACACCCTGTTGTATGAATATACCACAGTTATTTATTCACATATAGGTTTCTGTGGCTTTAATTTTAATCTTAATTTGCAATCACCAAATTCTTTATGTTTTAAGATTTACTATTTTCTAGCACAAATAATAAACCATTTTGTTTTGTAAAAAATCCCTTTAAGAGTCATAACTTTAACTTTCACATATATTTTGGATACAAAAACATATTTTAACCAGAGTTGTAGCATAATCATTAGCATACATAACAGAAATGGTTGATCCCATATCTTCATCTGTCCTTGGAAATGACAAGGACACAATGCATATCACAAATATGTTTGATTTATTCATCTAAACAATAATAATGAAATAATGTCCACATTTTTATCTTTGAGCCCTGCATATTGGTATATGGTAAGTATATTTTCAGTCCTCATGTTCAGGATTTTGTGGCATGAGAATAAAAAAATAATTACAGCAATGTATACCTTATTGGAGAAACAAGTACCTCTCCCTTTTATACCCTTTTCTTGGTTTGAATTTATGGTGTTTAAAATACAATTGGATGGAATTTATTTGCAAAACCACAAAACTAAATCTATCCATTCATCATTTTTCTTAAAAAAGAAGCTCTCTAATTTTAGCATTTTGTGCATTTTGTAGCGATGACTATTATGGAATCCTTTTTTGCAGTTCATACTTTTCTTCATTTTAAAAAAAAGTAGTTATTAAGATGTCTACTTTTCCAGTTTGATTTTTTGTTACACTAAATCTTTGTCATTCTACTCAAATTTTAAAGCTGCTTATATGACTCTCCTTTGTATACTGATTTTTTAGAATCATGAAAAAAAAGAAAGAAATATCACTTCCACTCCCGATGTGTGGTGACCCCTCTAGTTTTTCCCGTATACTAAATCAGTTGATTTCTTGCACTTGAAAAATTAAGCCTGCTAACGTTTTTCTCTCATCATACGCCTTAGATTTTAAATGCATGTGGCATAATCAGCTCTAACAACATATGTGCTCACACCCCCTGCCCACACTCACAGGACATCTCACTAATTCATCACCATCCAATCAATAATGGCACCTGCTGAGAGGGGCAAGAGAAGGATGACTTTTTTCACATAAATATTTGAAATTGGCCTAATTATATTGTCCTGGCTTGGATGCAATGACAATAACCTTCCATTTAGATGACTAGAGATACACACAGGTGGAAAAATACCTCTTAGGCAGATTGAATAGAAATGTGCCTTTGAAGTCTGCAACTACAGAAACCATCATCTGCCTACATTGCAACTGCATAAAAATGAAGTCTATTAAAGAAGGGGGCTATTAGCAAGAAATGCGTGAAACTGAACTTTGCACCTTACCACTGTTACATGTAGTAATCTTCCATACCCTTCTACTTTCTCATTTCTATCCTCTGTTTTTTTGGCTGTAGAAATGTCCTTGCCCTCCTCTCAGTTTTCTCTTTATTTCTTCTCTTCTCATGTCTCCTCTTCTCCTTTTCTCTTTACTTTCTGTCTTTCCTCTTGGGCTTGGGAGTAATACAACCAGAATAGTCATTCAATATAATCAATCTTCCAGCACCAAGAAGCAAACATTTCATGGGATCTACCCGTATATGTGGAAAATGATTAGAAAATATTATGATTTATTAAGGCAAGAGGTTACAAGTTTCTGAAATGATGGTCATGAAAAAGGCCAAGAGAGGATCGATGTGAGAATTGTTGTAAAGATAGAAACAACAGCTTTACATTTATGGGGGGCATGGGGTAGAACACACTTTCAGAACACTTAGAGAATTATTTGCACATCACAACTGTGAATTTTTTAACTGCTAATTCGGTCATCGCAATGTGATCTTCAGCAATCTGCCCTTTATATGCATAACTATATCATAAATAAATCAGGGGAAAACTAATGAGAAAATATATATCAAAGAGCCAACTAAGCTCCATGCACAAAATCAACAACAGTTTGTAATTCAGTTCAATCATGTGCTGGATAATTGCATGTTATGCAATCCAAAAGCAAGTGAACTTGCTATTGTAAAATTAGGCCGAGTCCTGAATGTTGGCTATATGTGAATGCATAGCTCTACTTAAGAACTGCAGAGGGTTTGCATGTTTACATGTGCTAAAATATGCACTTGAAAAAAAAAAAAAAAGACTTCTCTCCCATGACCTCTTTGGAAAAATAATACCATTGGGCATCACGCCTTGGAAACCCACATGGCACAGTTAATGAAAAGCCAGGAGTTTGGAGAGAATATTGAATTTGAAAGTCTCTGAGAGTGTTCCCCAAATGGGTTGTTAAGTCCGTGTGACAGAGAACATTAGTGCTAGATGATGATAGTCATTCGATTCTAAACACAAACCATATTGTCTGTGATTAAAGGCAGATGCTGGAGGAGGGCATCCAGGGCATTGTGGCCAGAGCTGCGTTAGAACTATCCCTTGGCGATTTCAAGGCTGTGACCAAAAGGAATAATAATCATCATAATAAAATAAAACAAAATCTGCCTTTGTCCTCATATTGAAGGGTAGAAGTTTATGACTTCTGAAGGTTTAAGTTCCAAATTTTTTGTACATTTGGGGAAAGACATAAGAACTCTTCTTTATGAAATATATATATATATATATATATATATATATATATGTTTACATATCTCATAGATATGAAAAGCACAAAATAAACACACTCCAGGCCACAAGAAGAAGATATCTGCAGCAACCATTTATAGCACATAGGTGAGTGGGGATCTGTTTGCCTGTGGACTTGTGTTGTGCCCATTTGTCTATTTAGCTTTTTAGAAGGGTTGGAGAAAAGACAGGTGATTAAAGAGCCTTTTCCTATAATTCTTGAATCCGGAAAAATAGAGTTATTTTCTGTATTGATATTTTCCATCAGTATTTATAGAGTTTGGTGGAATACTCTTTCCTTCTTTCAAACTCTCACAACGGCGTCATTGCGTCACTCATGGAAGACATCACATTGATTTATTAGAACTATTTATAGATATCTGCAATACCCTTGATAGACCATAAATCATTTTGGGTCAAATGCTGTATCCATCTAACATTAATTGAATATTTATAAGTCCAGACTTTTCTATAAGCTTTACCTGTGCTATATTGGCTTGTACAACAACTGTGTTAAGATGGACACATTATTTCCCCAATCTTACAGTCCAGGGAACTGAAGTACAGAAAGGTAAAATATCCTGCCCCAGGAAACAAAGTTAGAACTTAGCAGAGCTGAGGTCTGAAGATAGCACAGCCCTAGCATTGTTTCCAGAGGCCTGGGGAACAGCCGAGAATGCTTAAGGTGTGCCCAAAGTGGGTGTACTTCTTCAAAATGATCTTTCATCCCAAAGGCCTCACCCCCAAATTAAGGGTGAGTCAGAAATAAGAGTTTCTCACGCTCCACTCAGCACATACACCCAGGAGTCTGCAAAAGAATGTGGCTTGCATCTGAAAAGATCAAAAGACAAATTAAACTCCTAAAAATTCATACAGCCACAGTGTGCAGTGCTGATCTTGGAGCACAAGTGCCTGACTCCCTGGGGGTCTAATTTCCATCCATGAAGTTAGTTTAAGTGACGTCAGACTGATAGACACAACACATCCCTGCCCAGAACAAGTGACAGCACTTTCCAAAGGAGCACATCTTCATTCTAACCTTCAAATAATTACGTGATTGACCGAGGGACATAAGCTTAGCACTCTCATGGAAACAAGATACCATGAAAGAGGACCAGGAGGAACAAGTTCTAGAAAAGGTTCAGGTGAGAATTTTCAGAGATTTTTAAACAACTACTTACTAATTTATATTTTCATAAAAAGAATGAGATGGAAAATATCCATGAGTAACAGAAAACTATTAAAATGACCCAGATTTGAAAGGAAAATAGAGCTTGAGAAATAAAAATATAACTAAAATGGAAAGCTCTGTGACAAATGTAACTGAATAATAGACATAAATGTAGGCAAAATTGGCTAGAAGAAGAAAATTTTCCAGAATATAATATCGAGAAGCAAAGACATATAAAATATGAAATAAAGTTTAATAGACATGGTAGATAGATGGTGAAAGTCTAACATTTACCTAATATTCAAGAAGCAAAGAGAGATAATACAATTGCAATACTTGAAAAGATAGTGGTTAAGAATTTTCCAGAACTGGTCAAAGATAAATCAATACATTTGAGAAGTCCTATAAGTTCCAAGTAGGATAAAAACAAAGTTGCATGTGTACCCAGCATAGTGAAGCTATAGATAAAAAAGGGCAAAAGATCTTTAGGACAGTCAAGGAAAAAAATATATATTACGATAAAGAAATGACAGTTATAATGACATGAATTCTCTATGATTATGAAAATAAGACTATAATTGAATAAGACACCTTTCACTGTGTACGTTGAAAAATATTCCATCCTAGGATTATATACCCATTGAAATTAACATTCAACTATCAGAATGAATCATATGTTTTTTCATACAAATGAACACAAGGGGCTGGTCACTGACATAAATTTATTAAGGGAAAACATAAAGAATAAAGGGAATATTTCAGAAATGATTTTGATGACCTTTGAGAGAAGATGTAAGAAGGAATAAAGAGCAAAGGAAAAATATATGGGGAAAATCTAGAGAAGAAAAACTTACAATAAAAGTGAATGTCGGAGGATAACTTAAAACTCCCAAATTAAAACATGATATGTTAAAAAAGAAATTTCTAAAATAATAAGTTTAATTTTGAAAGAAGATATAAATATTGACAACTTTGCCTGTAATAACTTAGGCAAACATGTCATAATTTGCAGCATAATTCTTAAAAGAATCAGTCAAATAAACTTTCTGAAAGCCTACTTCTTGAGAATGGTTGAGCACCACAGTATAATGGACAGGAAGACGTCAGAAAAACAAACATGTTAGTTTGGGCTCTGTTAAATCCATGAGGATTAATTGAACTAATTACATGAGCACACATTAAGATGTACTATTTAAATTTAAGCTCCTTTGTTACTGTTAACATAATAATTCCAGCAATGGTCAAGTTAGTGCATCTGTCCCTATGATTGATCAGCACACTGTGATAACTCTGCCATGTCCTGACACTGTGTGCTCCATTAGAGTCAGAGGCACATTTCCTGCTGTGGGCAAATACTAGTATGACAGCTTCTTCAAGAGGTAGAATCTAGGGTGGGATACAGCAATTTAGTTTTTCAGATCTAAACATTTAAGAAGACACCAAGAGAGAAAAAATCAAGTTATGATAGAAAGCATTTGACATTAGCATTATGGTAATTTCATAAAATAAGGTAGAAGGTATTCCTTCTATTTTTTGGAAAAGTTTATGAAATAATACTTTTTTTCCTTCATTAGCTTGCTAATAAGGTAAGGAATTTACCAACAAAATATCTGGTCCTGATGTTTTTTTCTACTATATTTTTTAACTGTGGGAAAATACTTATAAAATTTACCATCACAACCACTTTAATTGTACAGATCAATGGTATTAAATATATTCACAATGTTGTAAAACCATCACCACCATATATCTTTCTCCTTTAATCTTTGAAAACTGAAATTTTATACCCATTTAAGAATAACACTCTGTTCTCTCCCCACCCTTATTATTACCATGCTACTTTCTGTCTCTATGATGCTGATTGTTCTCAGTTCTTATATGAGTAGAATTTTCTTATTATGACTGGAATCTGTTTGAAACTAAGAATGCCTCCTCCTCTCAAAAAACTCATAGGGTAAGCATGGTAGCACTGTTCAGATGTATAAAGATTAGATAATGAGAACTATAACCTCATCATTGGATTCATTCATTTGATGGAGAAATAATTTGAAGGGACTACTGGGTGGTAGTTTAAAGCAGATAGAGCATGACTGGAGGACGTAATAACTTAGGCACACATGTCATAATTCAAGGTCAGTGGTGCATGTCCTTGGACTATCTATCTCTGGCCCCTTCTTCTCTCTCCCTGTCTCTTCTAAGCCATGATCTGAACAGCTTTCCCCCATCACACTCTGGTTCAATGATGTTCTGCCTCACTTTCTGTCCAGAGCAATAGAGTCAGCCATCTGTGGACTGAGACCTCAAAAACTGTGAGCCCAAACACATTTTTTCTTCCTCTAAGTTATTCTTGTCAGGTAATTTGGTCACATGAGAAAAAGCTATCTAACACACAGGTTGCATTTATTTTTTTCTGACAGTCTTTTTTTTTCACTTAGTGTCATATCTTCAAGGTTCATTCATGTTTTTAGCATGTATCAGAGTTTCCTTTGTAAGAATTCCATTTTGCATATATGTCACGTTCTGCTTGTCCTTCATTAGTCAATGGATGCTGGGGTTATTTCCATGTTTTAGGTAGTGTAAATAATACAGCTATGATTATAGGAGCACAAATATCTCTTCAAGACACCTCTTTCAATTCTCTTGGATATATATCCTGAGTTGCTGAATTATATGACAATTCTATTTTTAATTATTTTAGAAACTCTTCTACTCCTATGTATACCCTGCTGTAGAAAGGTATTATATCAGGGTAATGATTGCCTGACAGAATTAATTAGGGTTGTTTCCTCCTTTTAAACTTTTAGGAAAAGTTTAAGATTGATTCATTTTCTTTCTCTTTTAGATATTTGGTAGAAGTCACCAGTTGAAATCTCAGGTCTAGATGGTTCTCTTTTTCTCAAAATATTTTTTTTTCCAGTTTCAGTGATTGAACCCAGACCTTGTACATGCTCGACAAGCACTCTGCCACCAGCTACACTCCCAGCATGCTGTCAAAAGATGTTTGATTACTGATTCAATCTTTTGCTAGTTACAGGTCTATTCAGATTTTCTGTATCTTCACAGTTTAGTCTTAGTAATTTACTCTTTCTAGAGATTTAGTCAGTTCATCTAGGTTATGCACTTCACCTTCCTATGATTTTTTTTCACTCTGTTTTCTTATAATCCTATTTTTTTGAAATTTCTGTAGAAACAATTCCTAAATTTGTTTCTGATTTTATGAGCCCAAATCTTCTAATTTTTTTTTCAACTAGCTGAAAGTTTGTCATTTTTGTTGATAATGTCATCATTACCCTGACAAAAAATTCGCTTGCTTTTCTTTTCTTTAATATTCTTATTTATTTAAAATCTTCACTCTTGGAGAATATTATTACTCAATAAAAGTCTTTGGATTGATAGCTGTATCATTATTTTTACAATTCATTATTATTTTAAAGATATGTATTTATCATCTTTAATTTCCATAGTTTTTGATTAGAAGTCAATAATTACTTGAAGGGTGGTATTGTATATAATTCATTATTTCTTGTTTCCCTTTTTTATTCTTTTTATCTCATATGTTCATGTTTTTCTTCAAAACCTTCAGCATTTTCACAAAGCAACACTTTTAAAGGCTTTTCTTTGGTAAGTATCATTTCTCTAATTTGGGGTTTGTGTATTTGTTTTTTCTTGCTATTAGTCACTTTTTGTCCTTCTTTGCCCGATCTAGATATTTTTCACTGAATATTGTATACTGAAAACATGTTATAATGCTTTAACTTTGTCATATACCTCTAGATGGTATTTATATGTTTTGACAGGTAGTTAAGTTACTTGATTATCCATGTGTTCTTTTTGATTCTTGTTTTAACTATTTTTTAGGAGAAGAATATAGTGAATTATTTTATAGGGTTAAATTAGTGCTAATGTAGTATGAAATGTAGTTCTGGGGGAAGATTTGCACAAAAATTTCTATCATAATTTTTCAGTAAGATCTTTCTAATCTGATTGATCAAACTGAAATATCTCTCAGTTCTCACTGAGCTTTGGGAATTGTTCAACTTTCAGATCTTCACTAAGTTTAAGTTTTGTTTTGTTTTGTTTTGTTTAATTCGATGACTCAAAGAAATATTTATTCAGATATTTTATTTTTTTCTCCACGTAATTCCAATCTATAGAATATTCTGTCCCATAAATTCAAACCAACTCTTCTTTTGTAACCTCTAACTATTGTTAAGTTCAACTCAGTAAGATCAACATTGATTCCTTGGTGTTTTACTCAGTTTTTTTGCTGCTGTGTTCAAAAGACCTGACAAGAGCAATGAAGGGGGAAAAGTTTATTTGGCACTCATGATTTCAGAGATCTCAATCCAATTTTTATCTGCTTGATTCCTGCAGCTTTCCTCAGCAGAAGATCCATGGCACTGGCATTTCTTAATCTCAGAAGTTTCCACTGCACCTGTATTCCCAATGACTTATGAGGTTGAGGCAGGAGGATCAAAGTTCAAATCCAGCCTCAACATCTTACAAGGTACCAAGTAACTTAAAAAGATCCAGTCTCAATTTAAAAAAGTAAAAAGGACTGGGATGTTGCTCAGTGGTAAATCACCCTTTGGTTTGATCCCTAGTACCCAATACAAAAAAACAAAAAAATAAAACAAAACAAAACAAACTTCACTATAACTTTGGCTGCCTTATCACTTCTTCATGCATCACTCTCTTAGGGTCAGCCCTCAGGAACTCCAACCTGCAGCACTTTGCCTGGCCTTCAAGGCCCTTCTTTGAAATTTCCAGGAAAAACTCCATGACTCCTAACCCCAGCATTCTGCAGTCCTACAGCATCAGCACCATGTGGTTGATACCAAGGTCTTCCACTATCTCAAGCAGTAACTAAACTTCCTGGGACCCTGGCTGTAGGAACCTCTGAGTGCCGATGTGACTAAGCATGGCAAAACCATTTCTTATGCCAACCTGTGCAAGCATGGTGCCCAACTGATCTCTTCTTAAAGGAATCTTTACATTTATACCCTTGAGCCAGAGATGAGTGTGGTCTTGCCAATTCTCAAGATGCCCTCAAGCCACCTTTTCTATTGCTTCTGGGTAAAGCACTTAGTAGTATGTCTTTAATGCTATACTGTCTTTTACAGCTGCAACATTCTTAGCTCCAGTTTTACCTCCACTTTTTAAGTCCAAGTTTTTCAAATCTCTCTGCTTTGCTGTGTGCTCCTGATTAAGTTGGCTAAAAGCTGCTAACAATAACCATGCCACGGGACCTAAGCGCACCCCTTCCCGTGGGGACATGGCACTGCGGCTCTGGGTGAGATTTGGCCCAGAGCGGAGCTGCTTGCCGGCTCCAGAGGGGAAATTTGTGCCCAGCGGTGCCATTCTACAGCTTTCCTGGCAGAGAGACTCCATCTTCAGCTGTCTGAGCCCTCGGACCTAAGCTCAGCCCTTCCTGCGGGGACACGGCGCTGCGGCTCCAGGGCCACGGTGCTGCGTCTCCTGGTTGCCTCTGCCCAGAAGCATTGATCATTCCCAACCTGGAGGTTGTGAGACAGCAGCTATCTTGGGTCACCACTTGATCAAGCACCTCTCAAACATCTGGTGAGTTACTGGAAATCTGCAGGGACGCCCTAAGTCTTTACAGGAAAATTGCAATCCCTCTGATTTGCACTACTAGAGGGGAAGATACATGAGCAGCATGAGAAAACATGGGAAGAAAGTGTCCCAAACAAACCTAGATGATACATCAAGAGATCCCAAAGACAGCATGGTAGAAGGAATGACAGAAATGGAGTTCAGAATGTTCATAATTAAAATGATCCAAGAAGAGAATGAGGTGATGAGAATGCAGATTCAGGCTATGAATAACCAGCTAATAGAGCAATTTCAGGAAGCAAAAAATCATTTCAATAAAGAGATAGAAGTTCTGAGAAAAAAACAAACAGAAATCCTTAAAGGAAACAAGGAAATGAAGGAAACAATCAACCAAGTTAAAAACTCAATAGAAAGCATAATTAACAGAATAGATCACTTGGAAGACAGAACCTCAGACAATGAAGACAAAATATTTAATCTTGAAAACAAAGTCGAATAAATAGAGAAGATGGTTAGGAATCATGAAGGGTCCCTCCAAGAAATATGGGACATCATGAAAAGACCAAATTTAAGACTTATTGGGATTGAGGAAGGCACAGAGATACAAACCAAGGGTATGAACAATCTGTTCAATGAAATAATATCAGAAAATTTCCCAAATATGATGAATGAGATGGAAAATCAATTACAAGAGGCCTACAGGACACCAAACACACAGAATTTCAACAAATCCACACCAAGGCACATTATAATGAAAATACCTAACATACAAAACAAAGATAGAATTTTAAAGGCTGCGAGAGAAAAGCAGCAGATTGCCTACAGGGGGAAACCAATACGGATATCAGCAGATTTCTCAGCCCAGACCCTAAAAGCAAGAAGGGCCTGGAACAACATATTTCAAGCTCTGAAAGAAAACGGATG
>JAJEJO010000249.1:237667-290340 GCA_020662805.1 Glaucomys volans | reverse complement strand
TTCATCTGTCATCTCTCCAAAGGCTGCATGTGGATGGTGGTAAAGTTTATTTCCTATAAGGAACTTTATTCAGTGATTTTTCAATATGATGTGACTATGCTTTTAGGGACTTAAAAGATAAATATAGCCTCAAAACAGACAATTTGTAATTGTTGGAAACAGCCATAAAAGAACAGAACTAAGAACTCCTGATTTGGTCCTTAGTTGTTCATAAGCAATGCAGAGAGCATCTGGTGAATTAACCTGAGCACATTAATTGCACAGATCTTACTGACCTCAGTCTATTCCTACCTGGTCCCCAGCCTCCTCACTCCTTGCATTCTAACTTTGTGCTATAAAGATAATAACAGTAATATATACCAAATGTATTCAGAGAAGGGAGTAATAAGCAATGTATGTCATAAGGAATAAATGTATATGGATGTATTCTTAATAAATTGGGATAGACAAATGCAGGAGTGAGAACATTTTAAGAAAAGGTAATAGGACAAAGCTTCTGAGTAGGTAACAAATGAGGTTTAATTTCATGACAGTAGCATGAAACTGACCTTTCTTTTTAGTTTGTGGTCCAATGACAGAGGATTTCTGAAGTCTATCCTGTTTTGTGTTTAATATCAAATTAGATAGCTAATTACCATAATTATATAAGCAATGAAATGACAAAATAGGTTGTGTTTAAAGAAGAGAAGCTGTCCTGTTTCTCTCTTTGGGAAAGTTTGTTTTATGTTTTAATTATTTATGTAGTTACTTATCTCATAATTGAATATATGATTGTCTCAGATACCTATGTTATTCCACTGTGTGAATTCCCATAAAAATCTGCAGTGTAGACCAGTGGGGTTCCTTGATGGAGCTACTAGAGATACCATTTTCAGATGCCTCCCAGCATCCTTAATCCTTCTTGTCAGGGGAAAACTCAGCCATCCCCCAATAGCAGTCACAACAGAGAACCAGAAGAGCGAGTGGTGCTGGCATAGGGAAGATCTAGTTTCCTCAAAGCCTGAATTATTAGTTAAGCACAAACTTCTGTGCCAATTCTGAATTAAATTAATTAGTTGAACACCAGTCTTCAGTGAACTTTTCTTCCTTCCCTTTCTCTCTTTTTTTTTCTCATAATAATGCATGTGGTGAGACCCCCAGGAAATAATAAGTTTTTGGATAAACCAGTTATAGATTAAATACAGAGTCCCTGTGACAAGTCTTAACTACTGCCTTCCCTCCTACTTATTGCCACAGATGTGCTTCCTAGAAGACTAAACAATGCAGCTGTAAGAAGTTGTGACATACAGCAGGATTTTCAATTCTAAGCATAGCATTTCTAGAAAGAGAGGAAGAAAACTATTCTGAAAGTTATGATGCTATTAATTCCTAATACCCATTAAAAACAGAAAATAGACCTACAAAAATGGCCCATTGTCCTATTGTCTTGCATTCAACCTGGGATTGATAGGACCTATCTATAGGAGAATAAAAAGGGAAGTCAAGTTCCTGGAGAACAGCCATTCTTTACTAGAATCTTGTTTATTTAAGTAAAATGAAGATTTACTTCATGGTTATATTCAGAAGCCCTGGATATAGCACTGAAGATGTCAAATTCACCTTCTCTGCCTCTTTACGAACTCTTGAGAACAAATGCTAAATTAGTCCAGGTATAAAATCAATTTTTAAAAAAGTACCAAAAGTTGAAAGGGAAAATGGATTGAACTGAAGACCATAATTTTGAGCAAAATAAGTCAAAATCCAGGAGAAAGCATTATATGTCTTCTATCATATGTCAAAGCTAGAGGGGAAAAGTATCTAAGTAAAACAGGAAGAAAAGGGATACAATGGAAGTAGCAGGGAGACCATTAGGGTAGAGGGAGGTGATCAGCATGAAATTGATCAGATTAAATTTGCATGTCAATATGAATACTTCACAATGAAACACACCATTTCGTATAAATAATGTGCAGTAATAGAAAAGTATATATACAAAATGCAAAGGCACCTATGGGGGAGCACATTATAAACTTCTTACAAGTTAGGATTCTGTGCTCCCATGAGTATTTGCCACCATTTGTCATTAGTCTTTGAATGTGTGATCTCATCTGACACTTTACCCCTTCCTGATGTGATGGTATTAGGCCACACTGAAATGCATGCTGCGGTAAATTTGGATTATATAAATGAACTATTTTCCCAGTTTGCTCTTCTACTATGTCATTTGGTCATCATATACATATTCAGCATCTCAATGTGTCAGGTGCTGGACTGAGCAAACCAGTCTTGACCTTGTCTTCTTGGGGCTTGCACAATCATTAAAAATGTAAGTATTATACACACAACAAATGAATCTCGATAAATTCAATCTAAGAGAAATAGAGAACACCAAGATCTAGGGCAGGTAGAAAGGCTAGGCTGTAAAGGTGATTGTCAGGCTATCCACCCACATTTGCAAAGCCTAGGGGTCAGTCACCATGTGAGCTGTGCCAAGAGGAGGTAGAAAATACAGAGAACTCTGACAAACACATGAAGGGTCACGGAATGAAGTAGCCTCATGTACTTAAATTGGTAAAGAGGAGATTAGAAAACTCCCTACCAGTGGTGTCTTTGCATCAGACCTCTGCTTAGTAGCAGATTTACATGAAGGAATTTGAGTTCCTTAGAGCTCATTCCTCACATTTTTTTTCTTCCTTTTGTATAATGTGCCTCCATATTGTCAAGTCAAACATTTTTGTCTTGCTATGATTTAAGTGCCTGGATGAAAACGTGCATCGTGCATTTTGACAAAAGCCTCTCAATGAATTTAGGATCCCACTGGTTTTAATAAAAATATACACATTCCAGTTTTTAAATTTAATGAAAGGCATTAATGAGAAGTAAAATGTTTTATACATTTAGTAAAAGACACTAATGGAGAGGAAGAGATTCATTATGACACTGCTCTGTACCCAGCGGATGCCAAGTGAAGGTTGTTCTCTGGGTGACTAAACAAGGGGCACTCTTATTTTAATGACCATATTAAAATAGCACAAGGGTAGAATACTGAATAGAGAATCCGGAGAAGATAAATTATTTGCTTAAATTCTCACTTGGTGTTTAAAAACGTTGGGTTATTTTTTGTTTCCTTCTCTCTTAAGACAGTATTTTACCTTTTCATTTAGCCTAGCCACTATTCCCATCTTATGTCATAATTCTGATAATGTGATAATGAATCCAAAGCACAGTAGGAATGAACCAAAGCGATCTTATTAGACATGTGAGATCTGGGGTTTATAGTCTTCGGATTTATTGGGGTTTATAGTCTTCGGATTGCTAAACCATTTATTTGTTGATTGTTTTGTTCATAATACACTGATGTCAAAACTGGAAAAGTCAGAGATGCCTTACTGAATTTGAGGCCTCTTCTGACTTCCAGTTTACAGATGAAGCACATAGGACTAACTCAGGTGAAATAGTGGGATTTTTTTCTGGGGACAGATGAACCCTGGGTTTTTGTTTTCAGACTGATTTCAGGGTCAAATCAATCTCAAACATGCATTAGTATAGAATTTTTAAGGATAGATCTCTCTAAAGACACAGGCAGAGTTGAAAACACATAATTCTAGCTTATACATAGGAAAAGCATGAATGAGGAAAATTGCAAGGCTCCTAAAGATTATGCAGATATTTGTATCCCTCTTTCTAATGCAGTGTTCTGTCGCTGAAAATTCTTAGAATTTTTACCATTGCAGATGTAATTCATGTACCATAACATTCACTCTGATTCAGTGATTTCTATTTGGAGAGTTAGACAACCATCACCACTATGTAACTTTAGAATGTTTTCACCAACCTCAAAAAGAAATCCTGAGCACCTTACCAGTCATTCCTCATACTCATTAGTCTCCAGTCCCTGACATCTGTTAATCTATTTTTTTTCTCTGTGTATTTGCTATTATGGACATTTCATAAAAGGCAACTAAATAATGGTATCCTTTGTGTATGACTTTTTCATTTAACATGATGTTTTTAAGATCTGTCCACATAGTAGCATGCACCAACTCTTTGTGTTGATGGCTTAATACTATTCCTTTGTAGGTACATAACAATTTATCTTTTTATCAGTTGATGCACATTTGGATTGTTCTTATTTTGGGGTTATTATAAGTAAAATGGCAATGAAAAAACTGTTCAAGTTATTATGTGGGCATTGATTTTTATTTTCTTGTGCATATATCTAGAGATAGAACTGCTGGGTCATGTGGGTAGACTATTTTTAACATTTTGAGGAAATACCAAGTATTTTTCAAATTGTTGCTCAATTAATGTTTCCCATTCATAGGGTATGATTCATTTTATTTCCCCACAGTCTGTCAAACTCTTTGCATTTAATTTTTGGAAAGCATTAGCCCTATTTCTCAAAAGAAAACGTATTCCTCAATCTGTACCTGGTATTTTATCTTTCATCATCTTACTTTCCAATACTGCCAGTATGCCTACCTTTGCTTTATTTTCAGGTTCTTTTACAGTTCTCCATCATTCTTTTTGTCTTATAAATATACTAAAGAGAAGAGAAGGATAAAGGAAATCCTGACCTCTCTCCCAGACTTTCTCACTGAAGACTGAAGAGGTACTTATCAGATTCAGTTACAGGAATCACATCCTTGCAGTTTCATAATAATCATCAAAAACTCCATCATTCCCATAGCCACCACCTATTAAATCACCAAATCCTAAGAGTCTATCTCAGAAATATCTTCTTTTACTTCTCTCTACCTCCATGTGCCTTTTAGTTGACCCTGTAGCCCTTTTCTCCTGGATGTTTCTGACATGGTTGGATTACCACCTTTCATTCTCTCTCCAGATGTTTGTTAAGTTGTTTTGAAAGCTACCTGCCTGAAGCACTTACAATAGAGATCAACAGGAAAATAAACTCCTTACATTAGTATATGAGGTCTTAAGTAATGCATCACTAAATGGTTTTTCTATAACCCCAGCCCACTATTAATCAGCTTCACAGAAATGATCATTGAACATAGGACCTCCTTTCTGATGCCGTTTCTCTCCTTCTACCATCACTTCAGTAATGCTTTTCTGCCCCACCCTTTTATTCCCTACAACATTATCTCCATTCTTTTCCTGCCCCTATTGATCAAATATCTCCTCAACCAACCTTTTTTGGTGCTTCAGTAGAAATCAGGAGCACTGTTCTCTGGGTGTCCAAGGCACTGAAGTCATGTCTTCATAGTAACTACAGAAAATACCACGTTGCAGTTCACTTCAACTTACTATACTATGCTGGATTTTCTATTTCTTTCCTTTCATTTTTTTCATTTATATACTTGTCTTCCCTCCTGGCCTGTACTTCAGGAGGAGTAACCATGTTCCACCCATGTTTATATCTTCAACACATAATCCAATACATGCCCCATTCTGTATTAGTTGGGGTTCAACCAGACCAGTAGAACCAGAAGGCTAGATAGATACACAGAAACATGATAGATAATTACTAAATAGAAACAAATTGGATTGATTGATTAGAGGAATTGGAGATGTAAGTATGGGTATAGTCTGTGAGCAACCAGACTTCACAATGCTGCCATGGCTCATACTCGAGTCAAAGTTAACTGGATAAAGTTAAGGTCTGACCAGCAGAAGGTGGAAATCATGAGGGTGCTCAAGAGAGTGTGTCTGCCACAAAACACATATTCTGATCCCCAGTGAGTTATGCCTTACATGTACAACATACAGTGTGACCTTCCAGGAGGCCCTAAGAATATCATCTCAGTATAACAACCATGTAAAATTCAGGACCTTGTCATCTAAATCAGATCCAAGTGAGCATAATATACCTTGGATATAGTCCTTTGAACATAGTAAATCTTAATTCTGGCTTAATATGTGGCTGAACATTTTATTAATCAGATATATAATTTTCTAAATTTCCTTGATGAGTTACCTTTGATCATATTAGCTACAAAATTTGGGTTCCTGGAGGGTGGGGCCCTTTGTATTTAATGTTTTTTTAATTTTATTTTTATTTATTTATTTATTTTTTGGAACCAGGGATTGAACTCAGGGATACTCGGCCACTGAGCCACATCCCCAGCCCTATTTTGTATTTTATTTAGAGACAGGGTCTCACTGAGTTTCTAAGGGCCTTGCTAAGTTGCTGAGGCTGGTTTTGAACTCATGATCCTCCTGACTCAGCTTCCCAAGTCACTTGGATTACAGGCATGCGCCACCATGTATTTAATGTTGATATCTCCAGTAACTTAATAACTTGCACAAGAATGATTCATAGATAATGTTGATCAACTAATGACCACACTTAAATAGTTGATTTGCTGATCATAGTCAAAGACACAGTTGACTTGGAAATTATTAGTTGCACTTCATCGGTCCATTTTTGACTTAATATTCTGTTATATTTTTCTCGCTTGGATGATGTTGACTATTTACTGAATCTTTTATCTGAAATTCAAATCCAAACCAAGGTTTAAATGATGAGAAAGCATCACCCTCAGTTGATTCCTCAGAAGTGATATTAAATTCTATATTTTGGAACACATTTTTCTCTAATGGTTTTGTTCCTATTGCTAAAAGAAGGTATCAAATTAGAACAGTTTTGTGTGAGAAATATCATTTTCAATGTTTAAGAGATTCTTGTACTGATTAGTTTGCAAGTCAGGCCTTTAAGTCCATTTCTGTGAATCAAGTATCTCATCTAAGCAGGAGTGGCATTCTTGAATTCATTAATCTTTCTTTACCTCCAAATATATTTATTGAATGCCAACTCTACACAGGCTTATGCTGAACACTGGGGATATGGTAGTAAATGAACAGATAAACTCCTCCCTCGTGGAACTAGCATTGCAATAGAACAAAGAGATAATAAGTAAATGAACAAAAGAGAGCATTTCAAATCGTGATGATTCACACAAAGGAAAAAATAAAGTGGGCTAAAAGAGAAAGAAACGTAAGTAAGTCATGCTTTCAAAGATGATGATTGAGGAGTGTCACAGAAGCAAATAATGATATTTGTGTTGAAGGAAGCTCAGTAATTATGAAAAGCTAATCTTATTAGTTCATTGTGAGAGTATTGATTTTCATCCTAAGGCAAAAGGAAGTTATTTAAACATATTCAGCATAGTATTTGCCTGATCTAATTAACATTTCAGCATCACAGTGACTTGTACTGTGTGGTAGAAGGTTAGACCAGCCTGAGTAGAAGCGTGGAGACCACTGAGGAAGCTGCCCTGCAAGTCCTGGCTTGAGTTGCAACCTAGTGGGGAAAAAAGGATAGAAATCTTCAGTTCTTTTTGGACATCTTTTGCTGATGAGTTAATGAGAAAGGTGGGGGGGGGGAGAAAGAGAGAGATTAGAGATGGATTCCTAATTTGTGGCTATAGAATATGTTTGGGAGTGGCTCCTTTTATCTTGTGAAAAAGACTTGTGAGCAGAGAAGCTGATGAAGGTCATTTCCTGGGACAAGAATCAACAGTTATAGGGTAAACATGCTACGTCCAGGAAGTAGATGAGAAACGCACAGGGAGAAGTAACAGAGGCTGTTAGACATGCAAACCGACAATGGACATTTTAGAAGAAAATTGGGCAAGGTATATGCATTCAGAAGTTATCAACATATAGATAGTACTAAATATCATAAGAATAAACAAGAGTTTTTTGGATAATTTTCTCTTCGACTGACAAATTCCTTAATTTGTGTATGAAATGACATCTAGAGGAAATGATAGAATCTGAAAGCACCTTCTGGTAAACTTGGGTGAACTGGGATTACTAGGGCCTTAAAACAAAATTTACTACTTTTGATTTACATTATATAATCATGTTTACAATCTGTAAAATGGATTTTTGGGATATGTTCTTGGATTAATCATTAAAAAGAATTTAGGGAAGCAGAACTGGACAAAGGAACTATGGCATGGGGTAAGAGCCACCTGCAGCAACACAGAGAGAGAGAGAGTTTTGCAGCTGAAGTGGCCTGTCAGTGTTTGTCTGCACGATGACATGAGGACCCAGCTTCCTACACTCACAACAACCAGTTACTGTATTCACACTAATCTCCAGATGAGGATATAACTTTGTCAGAAGGAGCTTCCTCTGAGTGGGCAATTTTTTAAGTACGGATTTAAGGGAGAGTCATCAGTGGGTAACACACCTGATAGAAAGGGACACTTGACAGGAGAGAACTAGTGGCCCTAATAGGGGTTGGGGGGAAGAATCCAAAGGGAGAAAGAATGCAAGCACAAAAATAAGAAAAATTGAATATAAAGTATCTGGAAAGATATTAAATATTGAATTTGTATAAAACTTCCATATAAAACTTTTTGATGTTTTTAATGAGAAACTTGAGTAAGCTTCTGTGGATACATTTTTTTTTAATTATTAGGTTATACACGTGTAATTTTTACATACCATTGCTTTCCCTTCTTTCTTTCTTTCTTTCTTTTTTTTTTTTTTTTTGGTTGTGTATGTAACTCATTGGGACAGTGTCCCTGAGTTACATCCCCAACCCAATTTTACATTTTATTTAGAGACAGAGTCTCACTGAGTTGCTTAGCACCTCACTGTTGCTGAGGTTGGTTTTGAACTCCCAATCCTCCTGCCTCAGCCTCCTGAGCCACTGGGATTAAAGGCATGCACCACGGCACCCAGCATACCATTGCTTTTTAATGATGGTCTCTTCAAATTATGCAATCATCTTTGATAAGAAACTTTGTAAAAATTAGTGATAAAAATGTTAAATTGTATTTTATTTTACAAATTTGGAAACAATTCAGGAGTTAAAAAATATTGTAAAAACTATTTTTCTCTTTCACAAACGTGGTATTGAATTTTCTCTTGCTAATGTGAGTGGATTTCAAATACAATTGAACTTTTGATAGAAAAATTATTTCAAAATAACGGTAAAGCTCTGATTTGGAGAATGCACATGGGCTGTTAGTAGTTACCTGGCCATTGTTTCCTCATCTCAAAAGAGTCTGCTCTGAAGCCATTGTTGAAACATTTGCCCATACAGTAAAGCATAGTAAAGTACATCTCTCCTTGTGCTCAATTCAGTTACTCACAAAACGTATTTGCTGAGGGATAATGAGACGCACATTCTGAGACCCACTCAGTTGGAAGCCCCTTCCCAGGAGTCCAAAATAGGGTTTCTCACCACAAAAGATAACTAAACACAAGGCTGTTCCAACCCACACCACAAATACGCACTTCACAGACTAACGGGATTATTGTCTCATGGCGTGGTTAAAAAGTCACTGATATCTGAATACAACATCATTTACTATTCCTTTGTTATACATTAAAAAGAAAGAAAAAAATATCATACCAAAAAGTACAGTTGATTTTTGTTCTTTTCACTGATGTTCTATAAAGTTACTGCAGAAGCTGAATTAATTAATACTGAAACATTTTTCCTAGAAGCATTGTGGGGTGGGGTTTCTGGAGGAATGTACATACATGCACCTCCCCACACACACACCTTGTGGACTCATTAACAATGGGCTCACACAGCCAGCAGCACCATAACTTATGCCTGAATAAAGCTTATTTAACACACATCTTCTCTATAAGGAACATCACAGTCTTCTTGTGCTTAGGAGAAATAATAGACAGCACTTCGGCACTATGCTTAGGCCATTTTAATTTGTGAAATAACTAACAAAAATAGCAATAAATGCAAAAGAAATGACATTAAAGAGGCTACAACAAGGACACATTTAAAATATGAGAGCTGAAACAAGAAAACAGAGTGCCTGCTTGTCCAGCCTCATCTGGGAATATATACCTGAGTAAATCAAATTCTTCACCATTCTGCACATGTCCACAAATGACCAAGAAAATGCTTCAAACATCAATTTGGGGCTCCAAAATAAATTTTAGTGGGTTGAGAAATACACATATACTGAATCAGTGAATTACAAAGATCACAAGTACTGACTCCTGGAAAATTAGGCTGTGAACCGTTGCACTTATCACTGGGGTTTATTATAACAAAAAGTTACACAGAAGGATTGGCAGGTTAAAAATAAACAAAACAAAACAAAGACTCAATGGTCGGGAGAAACCCAGACCAGGCTATCAAAGTTCTCTCTCACAGGAATGGGAAAGGTGATCACATGGAATATGCTTGTTTTAGCCAGTTTTTTCACTGCTGTGACTAAATTGTCTGACTAGCACAATTATAGAGGAGAAAAGGTTTATTGGAGGGCTCATGGCTTCAGAGGTCTTAGTCCACAGAAGGCTGGCTACATTCCTCAGGGCTCAAGGTGAGACAGAACAACATGGCGGAAGAGTGTGGCAGAGGGAAGCAGCAGGCATCATCAGGAACAGAGAAAGAGTCTCCACTATCCAGACACAAAATATATACTCCAAAGCCATGCCCCAATTCCAATCTCCTCCAGCCACACCCTACCACTTCAGTTACCACTCAGTTAATCCCTATCAGGGGATTAAATTACAGATCAGATTAAGATTCTTACAACCCAATAATTTCTCTTCTGAACCTTCTTGCATTGTCTCACATGTGAGCTTTTGGGGACACTTCACCTCCAAACCATAACAATGTTCTTTATCCAGCAATGAAATGCAGCAACATCTGTGCAGCTGCTCCTCCCAACATTCTTCAGCATGCAAAGGTTTTTACTGAGGGCTGATCACATCAGCTTTCTCTATCTGCATGTCTAGTCAGAGTTCCAAAATTCATATTCCCAGAAGGAAATCAGATGTTCACCATAAATCATAGTGTTCTCTTAAAAATCTAGAATAGGTGGTGTCACAGGATTTGGCACTCCATGCATACAAGACAGATGTCAGTTAGTGATAGAGGAAGAATTCTGAGTCAAGTTCCTAATTGCTAGACTAGGTCCAGCCCTGTAAGCAAGCCCTTCTAAAAAGCAATCTCAGACATGTGAGATGAACTATTTTTTGTACATTTTATGTCTATATTCTTTGTTTCAACCTTGGCAAATTGGTTTTGAAAAGAGTATTTTTTTATTTTTTTTTTATTTTTTTTTTTTATCATAAGTGATTTGTTCATTTATTATGTGATGTTAACAAGCAATAGGTCAGATGTGAAAGAATAACTTATCTGCCATTGAGTAGCAATATTTTTGTGCTATGGTTACATTTTTTTTTTTTATTCTTTTATTTACTTATTGATTCATTGAACACAAATGGAGTACAGCTATTGTTTCACTGTTTGTACACAAGGTAGAGTCACACCATCTGTGCATTCATGCATGTACACAGGGCAATGGTATCTGTCACACATTCTGTTATTAATTTTATCCCCCACCCACCCCCACCCCTCCCTTCCCTCTATGCTAGCTATCTTTCCTCCATTCTTGCCATCTTTCCCCCCCACATTATGCATCATCATTCATATATCAGAGAGACCATTCGGCTTTTGGATTTTTGGGATTGGCTGATCTCACTTAGCATAAGAGTTTCCAACATCATCCATTTACCTACAAATACCATAATTTTATTCTTCTTTATGGCTGAGTAATATTCCATTGTGTATATATACCACAGTTTCTTTATCCATTCATCTACTGAAGGGCATCTAGGTTGATTCCATAATCTAGCTATTGTGAATTGAGCCGCTATGAACATTGATGTGGCTGCATCACTGAGGCAATCTGATTTTAAGTCCTTTGGGTATAAGCCAAGGAGTGGGATAGCAGGGTCAAATGGTGGATCCATTCCAAGTTTTCTAAGGAATCTCCACACTGCTTTCCAGAGTGGCTGCACCAACTTGATAATTCCTAAGTCAAATACTGATCTTATTTGCTGCCTAATGACTGGATGTAGTCAATCTCCAGTCTGATTCTGTTACATTAAACCAGTTGTGCCTCTATTGTCTTTCTCTGGGAATCCTGAGCATGCCTTTGACTTTCACACCTCCGAGTGTTGTCCATGCAATTCCTTCTAGAATGCTCTGCATTTCAATCTGCACTGTATTGCAGTCCAAACTTCCTTACTAAATAGCTTTCTTTCCTATCAGTCTCACTTAGGAAAAACTTCTGCTTAATTTTCCACCATATAACCAGTACCCGCAGTACTGACCAGTGCCTAGTAAGCACTCAATAAACATTTGATGTGTACTTGTGATTAAATGAATGGTTATGAAATTCACTGAATGTCTTAGAAAATACTATACTGCTTAATAACTTTGGTGCTTTTTTGTGTGTTGGAAATTTCATGTAAAAGCTTTTCATTTTGTTTCCCATTTTTTTTAGTTTCTTCTTGGTATTCTCCTGAATATCAGATTACTTCATGACATCCCAAACACAGGTGTTTTAGTCAGTTTTTTTTTTTTGCTGCTGTGACCAAAAGATCAGGCAAGAACAATTTTAGAGGAAGAAAAGTTTATTTGGGAAAATATATACCTCAAAAGCATGCCTCACTGACCCACCTCCTCCAGTTACACCCTACCTGCCTATAGTCATCACCCAGTTAATCAATTCAAGTGGATTAATTCATGGATTAGGTTAAGGCTCTCATAACTCAATCATTTCATCTCTAGACTTTCCTGCCTTGTCTCTCACATGAGCTTTTTGGGAACACCTCATACTAAACCACAACAGTAGGGGAGAGTGAAATTCAGTGAGGAGTCTGATCTGGTTTTTTGGTTTGTTTGTTTTTGTTTTTTCTGTTGTTGTTTCTGGGTTTATTTTGGCAAATTCAAAGAATCAAACTCATTTATTTTTTCCACATTTTAATTGGCACATTATACTTGTAGATATTACTGGGATTTGTCTTTACTTATTTGTACATGCACAAAATATATAACAATATAATTTGACCAGTATCACTACCCAGCATTTACCCCTCACTACCCGCCTTCCACCCCTAGATCCCTTTCCTCTACTGATCTCCCTTTCAATTTTAGGGAGGCCCCACCTTTGTTTTCCTTTTTCCTCTCTAGCTTCCAAATATGAGAGAAAATATATGACCCTTAACCTTCTGATTTTTGACTTATTTCATTTAATACTATGGTCCCCAGTTCCATCCTTTTTCCATGTGGGGGGGGGTGGGTATGTATAGCACATTTTCTCTATCCATTCATCTGTTGATGGACACATAGACTGGTTCCATAGTTTGGCTATTGTGAATTATGTTACTATGAATATGAGTATGCATGTATCACTGTAGAAGTTGTTTTTAATACTTCAGGATAAATACTGAGAAGCAGTATAGCTAGGTCATATGGTAGTTGCATGCCCAGTCTTTTGAGGAGCCCCAGGGAGGCAACTTTAGTTTCATTAGAATAAAAATCAATACTGATGAGTATTGTTAGTAATGTTAGATGTGACCAACAAATGAATTATTGTTCTGTCTTCAAAAAAAACTTAAATAACCTAAAAACAAGCAATGCAAAGAGTAATTCTGAATATTTAGCTGATCACTACTTTAATATGGGTCCAAGTACAACACAGTTAGATGAATCCATAGATTACAGTGAAAAATGTATATGCAATGCTTAGATCTTCCAAAACAGCAATTTTGTTTATGTTACAGAGATTGGGTCCCCCTGCAGTCTAGGCAGTCCCCTTCCTAAGGATGAGTCCTATTCCTCAGATGACTCACATGTTTAGATCTCAGAATGCATTTGCTCAAAAAATAATATAGTATCTTTCAGTGTTAATAGTGGTTCAGTCCTCAGACTAGTCAACAAACACCAATTAAGCCAATGATGCACCTTAATGAAGAGACTATAACTAAGACCTGGCAGCCATTGATAGCAAGTTTTCCACAGAAGTACACCTACAGAATTTCATAGTACTAATCTGGACTAATATGAACTGTCATATGTGTTTGGGATAAAAAAATAGAAATTACCCTTCTCTGTATTTTTCCATTAGATGATATGATATTCATTCCTTTCATCTTAAAATGTCTAGAGGATTTCCCAAGGCACATGTTCCCACACAGCTACTCCAGAAGGTAGAACAACGAACAAACACTAAGGTATAGATAAGGATTTTTTAAAAACTTTTATTTATTTATCTTCATTAACTTTTTTTGACAGTGTTAAATATTTTTATTTTAAAAAATTCTTTTCATACATGTATTTAGGGTAATACTGTCTGAGATGTGAGTTCTGATCAGACAATTTTGATGAAGAACTGATGCTTGAAAATGGGAGGAAAGCAACTACCAAAGGAAAGAATGAGACTCATGCATAAGTGTAAGTTGAAAATATCATTTTAGGGGAGACCACAAAAAGTTTTTCTGCACTACATAAGATTACCAACCTCTAATAGCATCTTTAAATTTCTTTAAATCTAATTTGAACTGCGAAATACAGCCTACAGGTGCCTCCCCAACTCCCTCTGAACATCCACTAGGACAAATTCTTAGCTCTTTTCTTTTTCCCTTCTCTCCTTTGGCTTAAGAATTGAGACAATTAAAAATACCTGTGGTGGAAAATTGAAATAGTGCTGAGCAATGGAGGCCATGTGCTTAATTACTGTGAGACGGGGGATAGGCAGTAAATGATTCTTGTGTCAATTTAAAGACATCAGCACTCATATTTCTCACATGATATGGACTGTGACCTGATCTCACATTTATTCAATTAAGCCAAGTAAAATCCCATTTTTTTCTTTTCACATCTGCCAAATCAGCAACACTTACATGATTTATTACAGTAATTATTGCTATCACTAGTCCATATACAAGGGTCGAGTAAAAACGAGTGATCTAAAAATCTTATGTAAAATTTTTTTGATGAGATATGGGCAAAGTAGACACAAAGGCTCTAATCCTTTACTGGGTGCTAGTGTTAGACCAGTCATTTGTCTCCTTGAGACCTTGGATGTATATCTTCACAATTAAGGTACAGGAATCGATGTCACTAAGATTTCCTTCACTCCAGCCTTTCTATAATTTGTACCGATAGATCTTTACATCTCTCCCTGTACTCTGAGCTAATATTTTTTATGCATGTTTGTCTTCCAAAGAAAATGCTGGATGTGCTATATAGCCTTATTTCCTCACTTTATAGTAAAATAAGAATTAGGGATTCTACTCAAAAGTAGGTCAGATAGCCAAACATTAGTAAAGAGGACCATGAGCATATTTCAGGACTAACTGGTAAATTTTCAGTCTCACCAATTTTAGAATATGAAAAAACATTACAATATCTTCAGGTCACTAGATTCTTAAGAGACCATCCATTTTTCCTAACCTTTGCTGCATTTTACAAATGAGGAAACTGAGGTCTGGAGTAGGTCACCTAGGGCCAGTAATCATTATTAAAATTTCTAGCATACCAAGGATTGGCATACAGGAAGAAAAATAAGAACTAAATAATGGAATAATCACCTGACTGGTCTCATTGTCAGTTTGAGGAGAAAGATGACAAGACTTCCTGTTGGAAGTAAATACATTTTATTTTAAAGTAGAACTTCTTGGAAAAACTGAGAGAAAGTAATATTATACACTTTGTGGATGTGCACATGAGAATCTTCAAGTCCTTTCTGCTTGGGGAGGCTATAAAGAACTGCCCATTAGTCAGCAAGAGGGAGAATAAAAACACATCTTGCATACAATGTCCAAAATCAGTGATCCTATCCACTCCTTCTCAGAAGTGCTTTGCATTCTTAGCCAAATTTGAGACCTAACATTTGATCCACTCAAAAAAACCAAAACAGAACAAAACTCTCTATTCAGGGTGACAATTTTTGGCCCAAGAGCAATTTCTCTCTTCTAAATAAAACTTTGTGTTTGAGACGGAAGTTCTCAATAGAAGAGTCTATTAACTTGCAACTGTGCCCAATGTGTGAGTGCTCAGTGCCATTTTAAATGAACAATTAGAGAAAACACCACCCCAAAAGGGATTCCTACTCACAGTGCCAATAAAGCGTCTAAGATAGATATGGAAGGCTAAATGCCAGATATAAGTTTTGTGTATTCACAGCAGTTTTAAGGAGCCCCTGGTGTTCCGTTAACTTAGACCATGCAGAGAAATGCAATCACCACCTATGAGCAGACCTGGGCATCACCAAAGCTTGATGCTCACTTGCTCGGTTAGACATGGAAGAGAAACCTCTACCCTCTGGCACTTACCTGTGAATGTGGCTGCTTCTCATGCAGCAGGGAACTTATTTTAACCAATTACTATGTATGTTTGCCCTCTTTCTGCCTTGTATCTACCACCTGGATTCTGAGACAGACATAACTCTATTTAGTGACATTATTCTAGGTTCTGAATAACTGTATGACTGTCCGGTTTTTTGCTTTTGTGTTGTTTCTTCTTCCTTTCTATTTATTCTACACAGTCATTTGCATCCCACTTCTCCATTAGAAAATCACAGAGAAGCTGGAGAGATCCCATCTGTGCATTTCAGGGGGCGAAATCAAACAGCCCAGGGACAGGTGGAGCAGGCAGCAGGAAGGTGACCCCGGGCGCGCAGCAGGTGGATTGAGCAGCATAGGAAATCAGCAGGCAGCAGACAGTATGAAGGGCAAGAGAGGCCCAGGCTGCTTACGTCCAGGCAGCAAATCAAGCAGAGGTGAGCAGGTAAGGAGGGTGACAGGAGGGCAGAGCCAGGCATGTGACCAGTGGGGAGGAAGAAACAGAAGGCAATTAGGCAGGGGAAGAGGGCAGTTGGAGGGCATCTGCCGACAATTATCAGGGGAAAGGGTAGCAGGAGGGTAATAATAGGAGGCAGTTCTGAGAGGTGAGAGGACATCAGGCAGGTGACACGCAACAGCAGTGAGAAAACTAGGCATACCTTATCTGGGAAAAAGTATTGAGCAAGGAATCTCATCACCCCTGGAGCAGCCTCAAGCAGTCAGTAGGGCCAGTGGCACTTGAGAGGCATGATCCCCAGAATGTGTAGCTCTCTAAGGTCTGGGTGCCTGTTACAATTCCCCACCTCTGGAGACCTGGAACCAGGATATATTTACACAATATGCATTGATCCCTTCCCTGAAGCACTTCAGAAACATGCTTTGTGGCAATGATAACAGAGGATGGGGAGGACAAAGGTCTTTATTCAGGCTGCCAATCAACTACAATAGGCTGCATGACTTATAAACAATGGAAATTTTATTGCTTAACAGTTCTGATTATTGGAAGTCCAGGATTAATATGTCAGTACAGTCAGATTCTGGTGAAGGATTCTTCTGAGTCATACACTGCAATCTTCTCACCACAAGAAGAGTTTTCTGAGGTCCCTTACATAAAGGCACTAATCCCATTTGTTAGGGCCCCACCCTTGGGTACCAAAGGTCCTATGGCCTCTTGACATGACATTAGGAATTAGGATTTCAACAAATGCTTGGGACATGGGGAACGGCATGCAAGCATCAATCCATTGAACCAAATTCAATCACACAGGATACGATTTTCTTAGAGAGAAATTCTATTTTCTGAATGCTTTTCATGGGTCAGGCTCTGTCAAAAACTTTACATATGATATCGTATTCAATCTCACAGCAACATTTGCAGGTTAACGTTATTGTCTTTTAGACAGAGTTGAGAAAATTGAGGTTAAGAGACATAATGAAACTGGCTGAAAAATCACACAGCAGATAAGTGAGAGTTGGGAATTTAACTTGAGTCTCACTGACCTTCAGACTCTTCCATTTTCTGTAGCTAATTGGGTCTCAAAATTCTCAAGCCCTGTTTTGACTACTACCAGATAATGTGTCCTTGTCCTTAAAGATAAAGGCTTTCATGTTTGTTAGACGTAAGTTTCTCCAAGAAAACATATATCATGTAATAGTGTATTTTTTCATATTTGTACAATGAACAAACCCCACAGAAGGTAGAAAAAACATCTTATATATCTTCCATTACAGAGGCCCATGTTGGAGTGGCAGCATGGGAAACCATAGCAAGGGCTTTCAGCAGCTCAGAATGAAAATAAGACTCTAAAAACACATTGTATTAGTGATCCCTGAATCTCTAGTCTTTCTGTTGTATGTACTCAGTGGACCTTAGTATTCGGAAGCTTTCACAGGCAATTCATAGAATGTCCTGATTCAGACTCATATGAACCACTGGGACACTTTGCATCTTGAGAAGTTCAGAGATGCAACAGGCTCCAGTACATCTCCTATGGTCTCTTGTTCTGCTCTCTTCCACAGTGATGGTGATGTCCTCTTCTACCAAGCAGTAGGAGGGTCCTAGCAGCTATAGCTGCTAATCCTATAATTGTTTGTGATAGAGAATAAAAATTGTCATAGATGGCATCACTTTCTTGGGAGTAGAGAAGGGACTCAGAAGCCATTTAACCAAAACAGACTTTCTCATATAACTCATTGACCAAAAACCATGTGATATTCCTAACCCAGAAAATAAAGCAATTATAATATGGATGGTCTTATCAGGTTCCACCCTTTCTCTGAACATAGTGAGGGTAGGATTCTTTTAAACATGGGGAAAAAGGTAGATGTTGAATAGGTAACTAAGCTAGTTCCTATCCTCAATTAATAATTATTAACAAAAGATTGAATGTGCTTACCTCTGAGCAGGTTTGATGGAGAAAGGAATAAAAGCACTGGAATTTTTTTGCATAATCATTACTCATCCCACAGAGGCAGAGTGACCTTGAACAAATCACTTCATTTCCTGAGACTTGGTTTCCTCACTTGTGGGGTGGAGAATAAAATACCTGCCCCATTTAACTCACAGGCTTCTTACAAGAATTAAATATATCTCTATAAATGTTTTGTGTATGACAAAGGGCTATGTAAATTTGAGGCATTGTTATTATTAATATTCAAAATTTAATCAACCTGGTTATTCTGTCAGTGAGCAAATATTTATTATTTTCTATGAGACAAATACAATTTACGTGTGAGCTATGGAGACCACAGAAAAATGTTGCATGCTGTATATTTATAAACTCATCGAAGAATCAAAATACTCAATGCCTAAGATTATATAATATGCTATTAAAAGAACAACATAAAACAACTAAAATGTGCTCAGGAAAATTGGATATACATTAGAAAAAAATAACAAAAGACTTCCACATCATATTTAAGAACTAAATTCTCAGTAGATTATAGACCTAAATAATAAAATCTATAAAAGTGTTGGAAAAAATATTAGAAAATAATTACTCTGAATTTTGGGATAAGAAAGGCCTTCCCAATCAAGATTTTAATTTCTAAGTCAAATAAAAATTGTGCATTTTAATGTATAAAATGTCAAATCTTAGAAAAATAAACAAAATACAAGTAAAAATCTGGTACAAGATTTTTCAATATTTATAACCAAAATATTGATATTCATAAAATATCTTCAAAGTGATTTATAAAGGAATCCACTACAAAATTGTATAAATTTTGGTAAAAGCATTAATTTCTAATATAAATATAAAAACGTTGATAATCACATAACGTTCTGCATGGTAAAAGGAAACATGTGATGTGGGGTATACACTTGATAAACTATTTTGGAAGGCAATTTGTTAGTGTGTAACAAAACCTAAAATGCCCGGTCAATGCATCAGTAGCTCCTATTTTAAGGATCTAATCTGCATGAAATATTTGCAATGTACAAGAATATATATGTCTCCAATTCATTTAATTGTTGGAACCTCAAAATAATTTACATACCTTTTGAGAGGATATTGGTTAAACTGTCAGATAAAATATATCTTGTAATGCTACCTTTAAAAAGTTTGAGATTTTCATGTAACTTGGAAAGATGTATAAGTAACTTGACTAAATGATATAAGCAAATTAGAGAAAGATAGGTAGTCAAACAAGATCTATGTTGCTTATCTTTTCTTTGCCAATACTGTGGTCATTCATTTACCTAATATTCATCTCTCACACACACATCAAGATAATTTAAGGGTTCTGGAGTCCAGAATGATGAATACGAGGCAATATTCTGGAAGAACCGGGAGGACTCTTGAAGGAAAAGCAGTACAGATTTGACATTTGGGTTTGATAACTATCTTTCAGATCTTACCTGCTCTGTAAGCGTGGATTCATCATCTTAGGTTGCTCTAGAATGATGCATGATCCTCATGCGTCTGGTATCCTGCTGAGAGGCTCTGCTCTTGTAAAACTCATCTTAAAAGCTACTGCAGTTCTAGAGGGTGAGATACTGTCTAGGCCTGGAACTTTCTATATAGAAAGTGGCATTGGACATTTAATATGCAATTAATGGAAAAAAAGATATTCTGCAAATATAAAATACTACATTCTACAACTTTAGTCTGAGGATAATAACTTAAAATAATAGGCTAATAATTATATACTGACTACATGTGACAATGATATTCTGTCATTTAGAGACTAAGACCTAGGTAATAAGGATAATATTAGAATCTATAAATTCAGATCTTGAGTGTTTAAGCCCATTATAAACCTGAGGTTTTGAAGTTGAATGATTAAGGCATTTTAATATTAACAGCCAAACGGAAGAAGAAGAAGAAGCAGGTTAAGAATGAAAGAAACCTGCTTGCTTTCAGTCAGGTTGAATTTAGAAAAGTAAAGTTGCCCAGCAGCCATCTAGAGTAAGAAAATCAAACTACTGATGAAAGTTTCAAATGGTGATTTAAGGCTGGAAGTCATTCAAAATTGGTATATATTAGAAGACCATTTAATCAAATTAATTTTAAAATATCCTGTCATTAAAGCTTGCCAAAATTTATTTTGACTAAACTATAAACTGCTATTTAATATTATGTTTATATGAGTCATCTTAGTGATTATGTAATTCTTAATAAATAAAATAAGCATAAAAGCAAAATATTTATATTCTAAGACATAATGGAAGCTGTTATTTTAAAATGCATGATTATACAGCGTTATATCCAATCTCAATGTTCTTTCTTCTTGTTTCAGCAAATGAATCAGATTAAACCTTGAATATACTTAATTATACATACATATTGTACTAAAAGTAGGGTGTGGTTAGAAAAGACATCAAAACATCTATCACAAAATATTATATTGATTAGATACTCAATAATGCACCTTGAATTAATTAATTAAGATTAGTAAATCATAGAACTAAAGATAAAAATCATGATTAATTTAATGATAGGTTAATATGTTCCAATCTCACAGCATTGTATGTTCAGTCAGGTAAGCACGAAATGGTCCATACTTTCTTTTATGTCATAGCAGAACAGTTCCTGTTGGGTGGATGATAGATGCTTATGAAGAAGTGGGTAGTCCACATGGTTCTTATGAATGATAAGAAATGCAAATGAAGTGTCCAGAAATAATATCTTGAAAGATAGAAGACTTCCATTACTATTCTGAATACTTTCAGTACTCTTTTCTAAAAAAAAAAAAATAAAAAGCTTTATGATAATAACAACAGAAACTTCAAGAACCCCAAGTTAAAAAAAAAAAAGCTAGAAAGAAAAGAAAACAGAATGACCATGATCTGTGAGAAAACTACAAAAACTGTAAATGTGCATAATAGGAACACAAAAAGAAGAAAGAAAAAGAAATAGAAATAATGTTTGAAGTAACAAAGACTAACAATTTCCCCAAATTAATTTCAGATCAAAGAACCACAGGAACAAGCAGTTTGAATGTAAAAAGAAAAAGAAAAAACACATATCTAGACATATCATATTCAAACTTTTCAAAATCTAATAAATATATATCTTGTGAAATGATTCTTCAAAAGTGAAGGAGAGTAAGGGAAAAATAGATGAATTCCACCCCTATAATTGCAGATGTTAACATCCTTCAATCAATTACAACAAACAAAAAATCCCACCAGAACCAATAACCAAACTAAGAAAAAAGAGAAAGTTCATTCTATGATACTAGGATTACCATGAAATGAAAGGCAGACAAAAAATCAAAAGAAAATAAAATGGCAGACCGATTTATAGAGGAAATACTTTCAATAAATTTTAGCAAACCAAATCCTTCACTATATGAACAGGATTATAAATCATGACCTAGTTGAATTTATCTTGGAATGCATGGTTAGTTTAACATCTGAAATCAATTAATTTAGTGTGTCCCGTTAATAGAATAAAAGAAAACCCTATGATCATAGACACACACAAAAAAATGACCAAACCAATACCCAATTATGATGACTACTTTAAATAGACTAGGAAAAGAACAAATTTCCTCAAGCTTTAAAAATGATTTTTGAAAACCTCGCAGCTAACCTTCCATTAATTGGGACGAGGCTGATTCTATAGCTTGAATGTATACTCTAAATTTATGTATCAGAATCTTATTCTGTAATGCAATAGTGACAGAGAGGGGACAAATAGCAGGTGATTATAATAATGTCATTATTTCACAATTAGATTTGTTAGCAGAAGAGTGGGTTCTTATAAAAATCAAGCCCTCGCCTTGCACTTTCTTTTCCATCCATGTTCACTTGCCCTTTCATCTTCTACCATAGCATGCCTCACCAGATGCAGGCATCTTTCTTTTGTACTTACTGGCCTCTAAAACCATGAGCTAAATAAACTTAGTTTCTTTATAAATTATCCACGGGATTGTATTCTTTTCTGGCAATAGAAGCAGACTAAGATAATGGAATTATTTCCTCTGAGATGAAAAACAAGATCCAGATAGTTGTTATCACTATCTTTACTTAATTTTTTTCTGAAGTGTTTATAAGAATTTTTTAAAAACACAGAAAAAAGAAGTATAATACCTTCATATTGGGAAAAATGGGGAAATTGTCATTACTTGTTTTTAACATGATTATCTACATAAAAAAAGAAAAACACAGAATATAAAATAAAAACCTCCAACCAGATAGTATTAATATATGATTTGGTCAATGTTATAGGATAAAAGACTAGTAATTATTTACATGATATATAATAATGAACCACTAAAAATGGAATTAAAATATATATTTATAATAATATCCATAATATGTAAAAGTAGGAGAAAATCTGACAAGAGTCAAAAATTAATAACCTATTAACTATGCTTTTGAATTTAAATCTAAATAAATATACCATTTTCATTGAATGAAAGATTCACATCATATGTTAATTCCCCCTAAATGAATATATAGATTCAATAGGATCCCAACCAAAATCCTAACAGAATTTATTTTTAGAAATTGAAAATTGATTCTAAAATTCATATGGAGATGCAAAGAATTTAGAATAACAAAAACAATTTTGAAATCAAAGAACAAAATTAGAAGATCTATACTTTCTGACTTAAAGCTACAAAGATAAAGTATCCGACAGTGAGTTATTGGGAGGACAAAAAATATAAATCCATAGAAAAGTTTAGAGTCTAAAAATACATCAACTTATTAAGGTGAAATTGATTTTCAAAAATATGATGGAAAAGCAATTCAGTGTAAAAATGATGTGCTAGAACAATTGACTGTCCATATGTAAAAATATGAACTTTTATCAACACCTCTCTCCACACCAAAACAAACAAGCAAGCAAACAAACAAATAAAAAACCTACAATAGAACTAAATGTAAGATAAAACTACACCAATTTTAGATGAACACATAAGAGGAAAAATCTTGGTCACTCTGGATTAAGCAAAGAGTTCTTAGATACAACACCCAAACCTGACACTTTAAAAGAAAAATGACAAATTCAACTTGTTACAATCTTCTGTTGTTTGAAAGGCAATGTTAAGAGAAATATGACTATAAAAATATTTATATATCATCTATTTAACAAAGGAACTGTACTCAGTAGACATAAAGAGATTTCAAAGTTTAATAAGGAGAAAAATAGCATTGAAAACATCAGCAATAGATTTTAACAGATACCAAAAAAATTAGAATTAAAAAAGATGGAAATGGGCATATAAAAAAGTTCAACATCATTATTCATTGGGGAATGTGAATCATAATCACAATTATCTATTATCTTACTTGTTAGAAGGTCGAAAATTTAGAAAACTGCCCATGTCAAATGCTGCAAAGATTGGAATCAACTGGAACTGTCACAAGCTACTGATAAATGTATAGACTAGTATAACCACTTTGGAAAACAGTTCTAAAATTTCTTGAAAAGTTAAGAACATACATACTAAACAGCTCAGCCATTCCACTCCTAAATATTTATGGAAAAGAAATGAAAGCATATGTTTATAAAAAGACCTTAAAAAAAAAAAAAGACCTTTACATAAATATTCACAGTGTCTTTCTTTGTAACACACCCCAAATAAACAACCCTAATGTCTGTCTACAGGTGAATAGGTGTGTATCTCTATATTGTGGTGTATCTCTATACTGAAATAACTATGAGAAATAAAAGGAATGAAGTCTTAACACATTTATAGGCATTGGTGAATCTCAAAATACTGATGATAAGTGAAAGAACTCAAAACAAACTAAAAAGGCAAACTGCATGATTCCATTTATTTGTATCGATTATAAAGAATGAAAATTAATCTACAGTCACAATTGTTACCTGAGGGTGTGAACCAGGGGTTACAAAGCAGCACAGGAAATTTGAGCAGTTGTCATATATTTATCTTAATTGTGTTGATGCCTTTATAGTTGTAGATACTAAGGACATACCAAATTACATAATTTTTAAGAGGGGCTGGGTACCAGGAATTGAACTCAGGGGCACTTAACCACTGAACCACATCTATAGTCCTTTTTATTTTTTTTTTTCAGACAGGGTCTTGCTAAGTTGTTTAGGGTCTTGCTAAGTTGCTGAGGCTGGCTTGAATCTTGTGATATTCCTGCCTCACCCTCCAGAGCAACTGGGTGAGCACAGTGTGCATGACTGTGTCTGGCCAAACTTTTATCATTTAAATATATGTAGATTTTGTATATCAATTACAGTAGCACATAGTTGTTTAAAAAAAACTGACAAGAGAGATTGGTAAATACTTCATTTAGATGATCATCATGGAAAAATAGATGCTTTAGATGCTTCAAGGATAGGAAAATCATAAGGGCCAAAGGAAAATAATTGTCTAGTTAAGAGACATACATAGAGAGAGAAATTATGTATATTCTATGTTTTTTTACAGTACAATTTATTAAAGTTTTTCTGTCTTTTTCTTTATTTCACCCAATTTAAAATGGAATAACTCCAGATAACTACAAAACCTAACATTCAGTGAAGTTCTCCAAACAGCAGTGGTAATGTGTGTTGCAGTAATTAAGACCTTCTCAAAAAGGCTGCATTGTACCTGTGGAAACCTTCAAAATCGCATTAAACATGGGATGCAAATCAACATTCTTCTCCAGCATATTAAAACATTTGGATTAAAAAGGTATTACTATAAAAATTACAATGGTAACTATTTTTAAATTATCTTAATCTTAATTTTATACATACTGCAAAGAAGGTATACCTGTCATGAGATATTGGTTATTTGTCCTTGGAATCTTATTGAATTGATAATGGTCTGCATTACACCTCTGGGTCTCAGTTTGTCCATTTGCAAAAAATCAAGTCATGGAGGTATTTCTATGCAGCCAGGATGTTAAAAGATGATGAATTGTTTGATAATTCATTGTGATCTTTGGCAAAAACATAAACATTATTATTGTTATTAAGTATTATTAGCTAGGATATGGTGTTAGACTGATAATTACTTCATGGAACACTTCATAAAATGCTAAACTGTAAATTGTACATAAATTTATATATTCATTACTATCAAATCTGCTATGAACAAATATTTTGGAATATTGCCAACATTATTCCTTTCACAGTGTTGCCACATTTTAATTTATATTCAAACCCATCTCCTCAGTTTCTCATTTTCAACTCTTCAATACCTATTGAAGTTCTTTGGGTCGACTAAACATAATTCACTTGTCTTTCTCATTATAAAGATAACAACCACAGTACTATGAGATCACCCCACACCTCTAGTTTAGTTTGTTACCTTTATGTTGTAATATTTGCTAAGAAAAAAATTGTTATATTAATTAGGGAAGTTAAGAGTAAAATTATATATAATTATGCACGTACACAAACACATTCATATATTGCTATGTTAATGGAACTGGTCAAATATATTGTTGTATTTGCCAAAAAATGTTCATCAGAAATAAATTTTATTTTTTCATTTCAGAATACATAGATCACTCAATAATCAGCAAGTGATCAATAAGAGGCAAGAGATGTGGCTTTTACTTCCAGTCTATACAAATATTTATCATACTCACATCTCTGTGCATGATCCAGAGTTGAATTGTCTCATTTATCAACTACTCAAATGGAACTCTCTGCCTAGTGACCAGAGTTGGTCATTTTCATCCTAAGGAAACTGCTCACATATGCAGTTCTTTCTTATTTCCCAGAATTTTAATTTTGTAAACATGTTAAAGGACCAACACAATGGATACTTACAAACTCTTCACCTGACACCACTAACTGTTAATATCCTGCTACATTTGCATGCACATTTTTGCTCTCTCTTCCCATGTTCATAAAACCATTTTGACAATAAGTTGTAAATATATTTAAGGTGGCTTATATGTTCTGAACAAGAGGAGTTGCTTTTAGTCATTGACACTAAATTTCATCATCCTCTGAAAGAAATGAATGACGTCCTGGCTTTAGTACATGCTAGTGATGTAAGGACACTCAAGAAGCCCCATAGATTGCTGTCTGGGCATGTACAGCATTTCCTTCCTAGGAAGGAAGATCCTAGAGTAGCGACAATTACATAATTTATTTCCTAAATGAGGTAGCTTCTGAGAGTGAAAGGAGGCATGCTAAGAATCACTCCAGTACAGCAGCCTCAAGTTCACTGGGCCCCTTGGTCATTCTGAGTACACAGTAGCTGTAACTTCCTAGCAGTAACTTGGTCATGACTTGGGGTCTTAAATATGTCTCCAAAACACAGTCTAAAGGACAACAGGCTCATCTGCTAACTCATGAATCTGGGATAAAACTTCCATTGTAAATTAATGTTTTGATCTTGAAGAGAGAGAGAGAATTCATTTATTTAGCAGAGAAATGACTAATGCAAAAGGAATATAGTTTGTGTTAGCTACCGTCAAGGAGATGTTCTAAGTTAGTCAATGAGTATGACTCCATGAGCACTCCAGGCCCACCATACTGCTAAGTTTCTGAGTAATTTGGGTCTTTAGACAGTGAAGTGAGAAAAGATAAAGTTCAGGTATCTGATTTCTGGGCAACAGAGTGTCTATAAAGAAGTCTCTAAAGAAGAACTTAAGGAAGTTCAGGGTTGGTTGGTTTGTTTACCATGTGAATGCAGCTCTGCAAATTAAAATAATCATTTCCTCTCAACCCCTGTCTGTTCTGAGTGCATTCTATGATCACTCCTCCATCATTAGTAATTAAGTACATTTCTGGAAAAAAAACCCCAATATCCGAAAAGTTGACAAAGTGAGGTTAACTGTCACTAACATCAAGGTATCAGTAAAAATGGCAGATTAAAAATACATATAAATGGTGTGTAAGAGCCCATAATACATAAAAATGGTATCTAAAGAGACTCTGATTGTCATTACCAATTTTAGCTGAGCAAAAGAGTGGCTGTTTAGCATAAATGCATGTAGCCAACAGATAATTATGACCCTAGTGACTGAAATTCTCCTAATGAGTCTCTCAGAGAACCTCCTTTCAGATCTAGGGTATTTTCCACAAGACCACTTGGTCACTGGATCCCAGTGAACTTCATGTTCAGGCAAATGTAAGCAAAGAAAAGCTAGTTTTTGTAAGGAATGAAGAAGACCACGCATTAAAAAAAAGTTTAAAGAAAAGCATTTTCAAATGATCAATAAGGCATAACAATTAGTAGCATGGGCTCACAGTAGAGAGCATCTGTGAGACGCTGCTTGACTTTCAGTTACTCAGGAAGGTTTCAAGAAAGAAGCCCATATTGAGCTGAGATTGAGCCCACATTGACATGAGACACAGTGGGACAGGTACTGAGCATAGCCAAACTTTTAAGGAAAGAGCAAACATCATTAAAGATAGAGTGGCCCAAAGACAATTGAATTACAGAAGGTGTTGAGTGTATGAATAAATGTATATACTATATTATGGGTTTTAAAAGAACTGTTGTTTGTGTCCTCTCACTTAAATCATTTTGACCAATTTTGGAGGTAGACTGAGCAATATCATTTCCCAATTATAGTTAAGGAAATTTAAATATGGAGAAAATTAATTATGCTTAATTTCCTTTGTTTTAAGTAAGAGAGTTGGACTAGTAGATGTAAATTTTGGTGTATTGCTCTCGTAAAAGGGCAGAGATCCCCTCATAAAAAAAAAAAGGGCAGAGACTCTGACATAAAACAAATACAAAATAAGTATGAATAAAATCTTTGAGTTGTGCTGAGTGTGGTAAACACAAGGACAGTGCCCAAGATAAAATAATATGGCCATGAGTTAAGGGCACTGTGACCATTTCTGTGAAGCATCCCATCCCTTCGTACCCCCCAGAAGCTGCCAGTTTCAGACATGGGTAGTCTGGCTTTCTGGCCTAGCTCTCCCTGCTAACTCGCCAGGTGCAGCCTGACATAGATAAGCTGGAGCTGGCCGCTTGCATTCTCCTTGAAGAGAAAAAAAAAAGTAAAAAGGCCACTATTGTAAGTCTGCCAGGAATTTTTTTATGATTTTCACTTTAAAAACTAGCTTGCTGAAGTCACTACAACCACTGCTTCCCTTTTCTTGGAGTGGTGGTCCTGATGCATCAGTCTGTTTTCTTTCTTTTTCCTCTCTTTCCCCAAAATAAATTTCTTTTTCTACTCTAATGTCTGGTGGTCTCACTATGCGTCAATAACCGGACCCCACAACACTCTTAATACTACAACAGACATAAATGAGGTCCAAAGAAATCAGCACATAAGTAGTAGTCTAAAGTTAAACTGGAGATTTCAGGTTCAGTATTCCAGATTTCTCATTACACCCCACTGACTAAAAAAGAAAATAAGGTAAAAGAGTGCAATTTGAAAGCACAAACTGAGGTGGAGGGGAGTTGTGATGTTCAAAAAGAATCCTTGGTTACTATAAAGAAGTAGCTGTGTTGGGCACAGTGGCATCATCTGTAATCCCAGCTCCTCCAGAGACTGAGGCATGAGGATCACAGGTTTGAAGTCAACCTGGGAAACTTATCCAGACTCTCCCTCTAAATAAAAAGCCTGGAGACACTGCCCGTGGGTTCCATTCCCAATACAAATAAAAAAAAAAAAAGGAAAGGAAAGGAATTGTTGCAATCTTGCAATTTCAAGGTACAAAGGAACACAAGAACAGAGATACTGGGCAGTATCTGAGGACACCAGGCTGAATTCCTAAGGGTCTGGTGGCAGTCCTTAGCTTTTAGCCAACCTGAGTACAAATTTATTTCCATGTCTGTTTTTTTTTTGTGCTTGTAGAGTTCTTGCCTCCTCCACCTTCACTATTTGTCAGTCCTATTCCATGAACGCTGCTTAGAACCTGTACTGGTCTTCCCCTGGTCTGCTGCTGCAACGCTGTGAAACCCACATTAGCAAGGCATTGTTCTGTGTGCACTAAGCAGAACTCACGTGCTACTGCTGATCCCTATGCCAAGGCAGAACAGAACACCCCTATGTGGTTTGACTGAGAGCAGGCTGCTTCTCAGGAAATCATGCTGCTTTGTTCCTGCTCCCCTTACACAAATTTGGGAGTCAATTCATTGTCTAAATTCTCTGCCTCCTAAGTTCCAGTGATAGTTATTTGTATATTTTAAATTATTTTGAAGGTGGACAGCTGCATTTGGGAAATATTTAACCCATACTTCAGTACTTTTTTCAAAAATGAAAGGTGGCACATGCATTTACTGCACATGGAGGCCTGAGATTTTGGCTCACTGTGCTCACCTTTCCCTCAGACCCAATGCACAAATGAATTTTCATCCAGCACCGGTTTTGACGGCAAGATGGGAGAGCACAGGTGTTTGGAGGCTTCAGGCTCCCATTTTTCACATGAAGGGAATGAACAATATCCCATGTGCCCTGGCACCCAACATCATGCCCTTCCCAGCACTGAGGGAACCAATCGGCGCGATCTGCATTGCGTTTTGGCAACTTTCTCTTCATCCTTCTTGCTTAGGCCAGTCACCCGCCAAGTCTCATATCATTTGGCTTTGCTCTTTGAAACTGGCAGAAACTGCGATATAAGATATTCATGCTTTGTCTCCTAATCACTGTAAAGGGGAATGCTGCTGTTCTCGTGCCACTTGGAGCTCCAGCTCTGGCATGTGTGTTCTAGAAATCTCTACTGAAAATGAAGCTTCTTGGTTTGGTGATCTAGATATTTTTGAAATGATAAGAATCAGTTGCAATTTCCGAAGTAGGCTTAAAGACCTTTTAACGTTTTAAGGTGGAAGGACAACATAAAGGATAGGAGTACACAGTCATGTGGATGCATTCATAGTGATAATATACTAGCTATGTGATTTAGGATGAGTTTTTATTAATAGAGGCTATGATTTTTTTTTCCTCTGTTTTACTAAATACGATAAAACATTTTTGAATTCATGAAGCCCTGCATTTAATCCCCGGTACTACCGGAAATAAAAGTAAAAGCATGTATTCAATTTATTCCTCACCAAACTGTGTGAGATTTATATAATTATTAATTACAATGTAGAGATTGTAAAATACAGACATACAGATTTGAATAATCTATGAAGGAGCTCTCATATCTAGTTATTATCAGCTGCAATTTGAACCCAAGTCTAAGTGATTTCAGAGTAAAAGCTCTAAATCACTACCCATGTTATCTTTCTTTATGAAGTCATGATTTAAGGAAATCTCTCCTTCATGCAAACCATCCATTTCCTCAATCACTCTTTATTGAGTGACTTCCAGTCTAAGCCACAGTGCTGAGGATAGAATGAGGCATAAATTGCAATTTCTGTCTTCAAGAAGTTTATCGTTTACTTGGGAAGGCACACACATACACACATTCTGATGAGGCGCTTCCCATTGTGCTAAAAAAGCTCTTAGGAGGAGGACCTGACATGTCTGTGGAAAGGAGACAGAAGGAAGGGCCTCCTGTAGGAAGAGCAAACTGACAGAAAGAGAAGAAAATGATGTTCTAAGCCAAGGGATGGTGTAAGGGTATGGGGCAGGTGAGAGAGAAGGAAATAGAAAAAAATCATCCCAACAGTTCCATGCATTCAGTGAGCCATTTGCATTTAATGTAGTTTAGTCACCTTGTTTTGCAATAGATTGTTATGAGTGAACAGTCCTTAAGCGGAGGAAAATACTGTCTTACAACATCTCTCACCCCTCAGTTCCTGACACTGCAGAATCAGTGACTGTCGATGATGTTGGTGGTGGTATTATAAAGGAGAACAAAGTAGAGAAGGAGAGGGGGAGGAAAAGGGAGGAATAATACCCATATACGTTAATATGGGTATTATTAGTTAGTATGGGTACTCTGAGAATAAATTCAAGAAATAACTAATAATGAATTTTGTTCAAACAGAATTATGAACAAAACATTGTTCCCTTCTCTGTTTATGTCTAGCATGCAACTCAAAGGGCTGCAACAGATACAGAGGAATTCCATCTTTCCCAGTGCTCTCCCATCCCAGGTACCGTTCTGAATTCGGTGACTAAGGCATTGGTTCTGAATACTTGGCACATTAGGAAAGATCTATTTTCTTCAAGCTTCTAAAAAAGCAACAGGAACCAAGGGCAATAAACCAAAAGGAAAAAAGTCCATCTGTTATAGCATCAATTTCCTGTGTCTCTAGTCCATGCTTCTCATAGGCAGAAAGATGATTTGTTTTTTGCTGGAAAAAGTTAGCAAGGTGAGCAAAAAGTCAATAAATACCAGTTGGGACCACGAGTTGATACTAATGTAAAGCATACAATATGAGTAGGTCAATTGAAAGAAAGTGATTTTTACCATCTGATATTTTGATGGTACTCTGAGAATAAATTCAAGAAATAACTAATAATGAGACTTGAATGCTAGGTGAGAGAAGGTTTCATAGATTTCTCCTTTGGATCTTGTTATTAAACAGAATGCTATGAATTACATAGCAAATTGGTGCCCTATTTGAGCCATGAACATATAGATACCATACTGCTTTAGAATCATAAATGAGAACTTAATTTGTGTTTTCATTTCAGAAAAAAAAAATTGCATCAACCCTGAGATATATTCGACTCTATTTGCACTAAACTTCACTCTTTTGTGATCATTTCATTTATCCTAATAACAGCAACAAAAGAATATAATTTTATTCACTTACCTTATTCAGGACATACTCAGCTAATCCTAGAATCCCTCTAGAATGTCTGCTATTTTCTTCCAGTCCAGAGGCTATCAATTCTTCATGGCCCAGTTTAAAATTATAGTTCTCATTTCAACTTTTCTCCATACATTCACTGCAACTGAACTCCCAATGCCTTGTATATTTATGAAACTCATTACTATTAACATCATTCCTTTTCTCTTTCGGAATTTTTAAATTGAGTCATCTTTTCTCTTCATAATTAAGCAATGAGTTCATGAAAGGAAAAAATAAAATTTAAATGTGGTGAAAAGTTATGAGATTTTATAGAACCTCTCCCAATGGAAGCTCTATAGTTTGGATGTGTAATGTCCATCAAAGTCCATAAGTTAAAGTCTTGGTCCCCATTCCATGGTGTTACTGGGATGTGGCAAAACCTTTAAGAGGTGAGGTCTGATGGGAGGTCTTAAGGTCATTTGATGCACTCTGAATGGGTCTAGTGGGACTCCAGTCCCTTCCTCTGTCTCTTTTTTGCTTTGGGGCCACAGGGGAATGGTTTTTCTCCACCATGTGCTTTCACCATGACATGTTGCCGTGGGCACAAAGCAATGAGGTCAATTGATCATGGACTGAAATCTCTAAAACTCTGTGCCAAAATAACCCTTTTCTTTTTATAAATTGATTATCTCAGTTACATGTTTTTTTTAAACTGTTCAGTTTTATTCGGTGCCTTCTGGAACCTGTTGATATAGTCATGAGATTTTAATTCTTATTTTTAAAATTTTTCTATTTGTTTTAATTAGTTATACATGACAATAGAATGTTATAGTGACATTGACGCCAAGTCAATGCCTATTCACTCCATAAACATTTTTGTATTATCATACTAGCTTGGAGGTCAGAATGTATGGGCAGCACATTGATAATTTTTTAGTTTCTAAGAGTACATATTGCAGTTGTCAAACATAAAGATCAATAAGCTATTGCCTATGGGAGAAATATGGTCATGAACATCTGTTTGTATATTATTTATTGCTGTTTTCTTTCTACGATGACTGAGTTGAATATTTGTGACAGAGGCTGTATGATTTGCAAAGTTGAAAATAGTATCTGGCAATTTAAAAAAAATTGTTGATTCCTGCTTGGTGAAGTGAGTCTAATTGAATGGCCCATTTTATGGTCCGTGCAAGTTAGCTTTTCCTTGTCATGACAAAACACCTGACCTGAACAACCTAGAGGAGGTAAATTTTTATTTTAGCTCATGGTTTCATAGGTATAGTCCATGGTTAGTTGATTCCATTGCTCTGGTCCCAAGGTGAGGCAGAATATCATGGTGGAAAGGCATGACAGAGGAGCAATGATCCCCTCATTATGGTCAGGAAATGGAGGTAGGGAATATCAACCCTTCCATGGCATGCCACTAATGACACACCTCCTCCAGCTATGCCCCACCTGCCTACAGTTACCAACAAATTTGTCCATTCAAACTATGATGGGGCTGACTAGAATTACAACTCTCATAATGTAATCATTACATCTCTGAATATCTCTGCATTAACACTGGAGTTGTTGGAGGACATCTCATATCCAAATCACAACATCATCCTATAATCCTTGTATGTATAAAAGAGGGGTAACTTATTTGTGCCCAAGACTGTTTATTTTCTTGATCAAATCAACATCTGACAAACGGACTTGAACCCATCACTTATATAACTAAGTTAGGATTTGTCATTTAAAAAGGTGGAATTATATAGGTAAGAAAATAACCAAGTTGAACACTGACCCACAGACACGTGGACACACCAGCACCTCAGACTGACATAATACTAAAAAAGTTGCAGAGATACTCACTGAAATTGGGTGGGATAAAGATAGTGAAGGTAGGGTCTGGAGACTGAGTTCTGAGCAGGTTTTTGTAGTGGGATGCTGATCTAGACGTGGGAAAAACTAAACATAGAACACTCCACACAAGTATAATGCTGCTTTAAACTCTTGCTGTCTGTGCACCCAGTGATATTCAGAGGACATGCTTCCAAAGCTTGAATGTTTTTCACACACCCAACATGTAGCACATTCAAAATTTGGAAATTCTTTTTAAAAGTACCTCTACCTTAAAAGACCCAAGAAAGAGGAATTTTAGTATATTTAAGACTGATTTTTTAAAAAAAAATTTACTGGTATTGTCTTCTGGGTTGGGTTTATTTCAGTTCCTCTTATGATTTGTCATTTCATACTTCTATTTAGTTTTAAATGTTTGTTTTCTTCACTTTTCAAAATTTTTTTTTATTAGTTGAGTTTATTCTCCCTACCATTATTCTCATTTTTATACTCTTCTCTTCCGTTTTTGTCTTTTCTCATTATATTTTCTTGTTCTATCTCTATTCCCTCCTTCATTTTTTCTTTTTCTTTGCTTTGCCTTTCACTTTGCTTTTTATGTGAAAATAGTTTTAATATTAATTTTACACTCCTTATTGCCTCATTTTTCACCCTAATCTATATCACTATACTTTTTCCTCCCTTTGTTAAGTCTAGTGGTAAAGAATATTTTTAATAAGTTTTTATTATATGTTAGCATGAAGGTTGTTTTCAAGTTGTTGCTGTTGATGATGATTATTCTCTCCTCTCAAAGTGATTCTGAGGATTAATCATAACACCTGTGCACATTTGAAGTTGAGATCTACCACCTTCCCAGGAAACATCATAAAAGAAAGCAGCTCACTAAACAGCAATTCTCAAATAAGTGAGAGAGATATACATTTCAACAGATGTACAAATCTCAAAATAAACACATAGTAAACATGAGAAGATAAGGTAATAAGGCCCCTCCATGATTTCATAGCTCCCCAATAACTGACTCCATAGATATCAACGTGAAGGGAATGCTGAACATTTACGAATTTAACAAGTTGGATTATTAAAAAGATGAATAAATGAAAAGAAAATCTAAGGAATAAACTAAGGAAGATAATACAGAATATGAAAGAAGCTTTCGATCAGAGATAAAAATTTTGGAAAAGAAGCAAAAAAAAAAAATCTTGTAAATAAAATACTCAACAAGCCAAATAAAAACTTCAGTGGAGTATCTCACTAATAGAGCAGATTGAGCAGAAGAAAAGAAAAACTCCAGTGCTTGAAGATTAGGTATATGAACTAGAATTTTTAGATAATAGCAAAGAAAAAAATATGAAGCTATGAGAAGAATAAACAAAAGCTTTGGGATAACATTAAAAGGCCAAGTTAAAGGACTTTAGGAAATAGTGGATATGCAGGGTAGTTGTGTAGAAAATTTATTTGGTGAAATAATAGAAAATTCCCCTAATTGCAAGAAAGAGGCAGATATGCAAGTTCCGGAGGCCCTGAGGTATTTAGACAAATAGATCGGGAAGAAATTCTCCATGACATTTTTAATTAAAATGCTCAAAATTCAGAATGAAAAAAGGATTCTAAATGTTATAAAAGAAAAAATGACAAGCAAACCCAGCAGAAGAAAAGAAGATTTCTCAGAAGAAACTCCAAAGACCAGGAGGGCACAGAATAATTTATTGTAAGTCCTAACAGAAAATAACTGCCAACCTATATTACTTTATTCAGTAAAGCCGAATACAAAAGTAACAATTCAAAAAGAAGATATAATATTTATAAGTACATATGACCTGAACATTGGTGCACACAACTTCATAAGCACTATTTGACATAAAGAGGCAGATAGGTCTCAATGTGATAGTGAGTAACTTCAAAATCACTTTCACTAATATATAGATCATTCAGACAAAAAAAAATAACAAAAATACTAAAGAGTTAATCTGCACTTTGTATCAAGTAAACTTTTAAATTAAAAACCAATAGTAAGAAAAACTACAGAAACAAAACAATATATTTTTTTTGTAGTTGTAGATAGAATGCCTTTATTTTATTCATCTATTTCTAACATGGTGTTAAGGATCGAACCCAGTGCCTCACACGTGCTAGCAATGAGTGCTGCCACTGAGTTACAGCCCCAGCCTTACGATACACTTATGGATGGTGAGAAGCTCACTGAAAACATCAGGAGGAAACACTTTATAATACTTAATATCAAAAAAGAATAGAGGGGTTGGGGTTGTGGCTCAGTGGTACTGCACCTGCCTACCACATGTGAGCCTACCACATGTGAGGCACTGGGTTCAAGCCCCAGCCCAACATAAAAATACATAAACAAAATAAAGGCATTATGTCCATCTACAATAACAAATTTTTAAAAATAAAGAATAGAAACACAACATACCAGAAACTCTTGAAACAATAGGAAATGATAAAGGAAGTTGTAAGAGAGAAATTTATAGCTGTGAATGCCTACATTTTAAAAAATCAGAAACATCTCAAATAAATAACAAAAGATGGATGCATATCATGATCTTAGAAAAATAGAAAAAAATCAAGCACAAAACCAGTAAGGAAAGAAATAAAGATCAGAGCTGGATTTAATGAAATGAAGAATAAAAGAACAATACAAAAATTATTGAATCAAACATTGGATCTTTGAAAAATAAACAAGACTGCTAAACCCTTAGCCAAACGATTCAAAAGAAAGAAAGGAGGAAATCAATAACATTAGAAGGGTGCAGCTCAGAGGTAGAGCGCTTGCCTAGTATGTGCATGGCCCTGAGTTCAATCCCTAGCACCACACACACACACCAGAGAGGGAGAGAGAGAGAAAGAAAGAGAGAGAGGGAGAAAGAGAGAGAGAGAGAGAGAGAGAGAGAGAGAGAGAGAGAGAGAGGTAGATATCACAACAAATACCACTGGAAATATCATAAAGGACTATTTAAAAAACTTCCATTTCAATAAATTGTGAAATCTCAACAAAATGGAGAAATTTCTAAACCCATCCAACCTACCAAAGTTAAATGGCTACAAAAATTCTTAACAAGCTAGGCATGGTGGTTTGTGCCCCTAATCCCAGTGGCTGGGGAGCTGAGGTGGGAGGCTGATTCAAGAGGACTGTGAGTTCCAACCAGCCTCAGCAACTTATTAAGGCCCTTAGCAACTTGGTGAGACCCTGTCTCTAAATAAATACTAAAGGACTAGGGATGTGACTCAGTGGTTCAATCCCCAGTACTAAAAAAAAAAAAAAAAAAAAAAATTAGAAGAAAACCTTAACAGGCCAATACCAAACCTTAACAGACCAAGATGGAAACAGTAATCAAAAGCCTCCCAACAAAGAAAATATCAAGACCAGAGAGATTCATGGCTGACATTACAACATCTTTAAAGAAAAGCTAACATCCATGCTCCTCAAATTATTCCATGAAATGCAAAGGGAAGGAATGGTTCTAAGAAGTCAGTATCTTCTGATTATAAAACCAGACAAAAACACATTGAGGAAAGAAAATTATAGATCAATATCCTTGATGAACACAGGAAAAAGAATCCTTAATAAAGTACTTGCAAACCAAATTCAACTATACATTAAAAAGACCAACACAATGACCAAGTTGGTTTCATTCCAGGGATACAACGGTGGTTCAAAGCACGGAAATCAATAAGCATATTAGCCATAAATCAATACATGAGATGTCATCAAATTAGAAAGCTTCCGCACAGCAAAGGAAATAACAATGAAGAGAGAGCTACAGAATGAGTGATCATCCTTTTTTTTTTATTTACTTATTGATTCATTGAACACAAATGGAGTACTGCTATTGTTTCACTGGTTGTACACAAAGTAAAGTCACACCATCTTTGCGTTTATACATGTACACAGGGCAATGGTATCTGTCACACATTCTGTAATTGTTTTTACCCCCCGCTTTTTTCCCACCCCTCCCTTCCCTCTATGCTATCTATCCTTCCTCCATTCTTGCCATCCTTCCCCCCTGCATTATGCATCATCATTCATTTATCAGAGAGACCATTCGACCTTTGGATTTTGGGGATTGGCTGATCTCACTTAGCATAACAGTCTCCAACATCATCCATTTACCTACAAATGCCATAATTTTATTCTTCTTTATGGCTGAGTAATATTCCATTGTGTATATATACCACAGTTTCTTTATCCATTCATCTACTGAAGGGCATCTAGGTTGATTCCATAATCTAGCTATTGCGAATTGAGCAGCTATGAACATTGGTGTGTCTGCATCACTGTAGTAATCTGATTTTAAGTCCTTTGGGTATAGGCCAAGGAGTGGGATAGCGGGGTCAAATGGTGGATCCATTCCAAGTTTTCTAAGGAATCTCCACACTGCTTTCCAGGGTGGCTGCACCAACTTGCACTCCCACCAGCAATGTATGAGTGTACCCTTTTCCCCACATCCTCGCCAACACCTGTTGTTGCCTGTGAGAGTGATCATCTTTAACAGCTGCTCTTCCAACATGGGATGATCATCCATATCTTATAAAAAACCTATCATTTGACCAGTCATTCCATTCCTATGTATTTTCTCTTGAGAAATAAAAGCATGTGTCCTTGCAAAAAGTTATATATAAATGTTCAGAGTAGTTTATTTGTAATAGTGCAAACCTGGAGATAATGCAAATGTTCACCAACAAGTGAATGAAGAAACAAGTTGTGATACATACATACAATGGAATATTATTCAACAATAATAAGGAATGAACTATTGATATTCACAGCAATGTGTTTGAATCTCAATTATTCTGAATAAAGAAACTTGAGCAAAAAACACAATTAAAAAAAGAAACTCAAAAGACACCAAAATGTATAAATAATACATTCACTAAATGGAAAGATAAAGTGAACAGACAGTTCTCAAAAGAAAAAATGGCTAACCATTATATGAAAAAAAATCAACATCTTTAGCTATCTGGGAAATATGAATCCAAAATATAGAGATTTCATCTAATCCCAGTCAGAGTTTCAATCATTAAAAATACAAATAATAAATACTGGTGAAGAGCCAATGGAATTCTGAAACACTGTTGGTGGGAAGGTAAATCGGTAGATCCACTAAAGAAAGAAGTATGGTTGTTCCTCGAAGAGCTAAAAATAGAATTACCATATGATCTAGATATGTAACTCCTCAGTATATATCTGCCTGAATTAAAGTCACCATAATTTAGGACATATATATATTCCCATATAAACACAATTCACAACAGTCAAGACATTGAATCATCCTAGTCATCCATCAAGAGATTAATGGATAAAATATGTGTGAAATATGCACAATGGTGTTTTATTCAGCCATAAATAAAAATGAAATTATGTCATTTGCAGGAAAATGAATGGAACTGGAGAATATCCTATTAAACAAAGTAAGCCAGACTCAGGAAGGCAAGTATATTTTCTGTTATATGTGGAAGTTGGAGAGGGGAAGAAAAGGACATCATGGAAGTAGAAAGGAAACCATTAGGGTAGAGGAAAGAGATCATGCAGAGAGAGACAGGGAGTTATTGGAGAGTGAAATTGATCAAATTATGTTGTATGGATATGTAAATATGCCACAATGGAGCTTACCATTTTGAATCATTAATATTTACCAATGGAATAAGCAATTAAGTAAACAAAGAAAAAAATAGATGGGTTTCTAGACAGAATGTAGTATATTCTTACAGTGGAATACTACTCTGCAATAAAAAGGAAGAAATTTATTTTACATAAAACTACTATGAACCTAAAGGGAATTATGCTCAGTAAAGAAAAAATTCTCATAAGAATAGATAATGAATACATTATTTAATGTGTATAACATTTGTGAAATAACATAATCATAGATATATAGATATGGAAACCAGAATAGGGGCTATCAAAGTTATGGTGGGGAAATTTTAGCTACTTGTACACACACACACACACACACACACACACACACAAATGCATATATAAAGAGTGAAATATAAATTATCACCAAGTTATAACAATGCTAATTTCCTTATATTTTTCTGTATATATGGAAGATGCTAATACCAGGAAAGGCTGGATAAAATGTCCACAAGATCTTCTTGCACAAGAACTTCTTCATAGGTTCCAGTGAATGTTACATTCATATTCCTGGAAATCTCTCAGGAATTTTAATATTACCACAACATCTGGAAAACAAAATAATATAATTAGGTAAATTAATGACCATTACCTTCTCTCTTTTTCTATGGGTTCTTTATAATGGGGTTGGCATCTATCCACTTGATTTGACTTGGACCCTCTCGGTATCTGCCATAAATTGGACTCCATGCTGTGTTCGTAGTACTTTTAGAGTTATGAGATTTCAAGAGTCTAGGCTGTTGCACAGATGCTAACTCATCAAATGATCCACCAATTTATTACACAACTAAAGGACCTGATTTTTACAAAGCTTGACAAAAGTACTCTCATAAACTTGATTTAGTATCAGTTCATTTATTTTCAATCATTCATCTTTTCTAAACAATATGCTTAAGCTAATAACTTTTTCTCTGAATATTGGCCTGGTTTATTTCAGTTTTTGATATTCTGATGATTTAATTCTTAAGTGCTTCATAATTTTCATGCTTTTTCTCTTGAACTCATTATTTTTCCTTGATATAGTTAGACATCTGATTTTCAAATATATAATGAACTTTTAAAGGTATGTTTGCATTGACTAACTCTGAGCATGTCACATTGTGGTTAGAAAGTGAAGTTTGTATAAAGTTGACTCCTATTTTCCTGTGGCATGCAGTCTTTTCTTGGTAAATACTCTTGCATGCTTAAATGATACGATATAACCCAGAATTATATTGCATTAAATTTAAATTATAAATGATACTTTCAGACCTTCTCTTTTTACTCATTTTGTGTCTTATTGCATTACTAGTTTCTGCTTAAGTTCTCCCCATATGAGAAAATACTTGTTATTATATTCTTATTTATTTTAATATTTTGTCCTGTAGATTTAAGGTCATGTATTTAGGTGCATGTTAAATTATGACTGTTGTGCACACTATTTGGCATTTTGTTATTATGAAATATTCCTCTGGGTCCCTTTTAATTATATAACTCATCAATTTTATCTTATATTGTCATTTCACCTAAGCATTATTTGATTATTTCCAAACATACAGTGTTATTTTATATTACATGTCTCTTTAAAAGAAGAGAGATGTATTTTTGTTTGTTGCTTCTTTTCTAATCTCTTAATCATAAGTATAAACCTGTGTATGCAAGTGATGTGTATTAATTTGTGATTATTTAGGTCATTTTTTAATTTTGGTTTTCTATGTTTTTCATTTTCCCCCTGGATTTTTCCTTCCTCTTGCTTTCTCTTCAGTTAATGAAATACACTTTTCAAAAAAGCACAACAGGTTGAATGCTACCAATTCTCACATTTATTTTACCTGTCTCATTTAACATTTCTGTATGTGTTCTTTGAATAAATGCATGCATTATAACACACATGTCATGGAAACACATACATGTAAGAAATACAATTTTAAAAAAAATATTTAGTTACTACCGGGCATGGTGGCCCACACCTGTAATCCAAGCGACTTGGGAGGCTGAGTCAGGAGGATCGCAAGTTCAAAGCCAGCCTCAGCAACTTAGCAACTTAGCAACTTAGTGAGACCCTGTCTCTAAATAAAATACAAAATAGGGCCGGGGATGTGGCTCAGTGGCCGAGTGTCCCTGAGTTCAATCCCTGGTTCCAAAAAGAAAAAAATATATACTTAATTGTAGATGGACACAATGCCTTTGTTTTATTCATTTATTTTTATATGGTGCTGAGGATGGAACTCAGAGGATCACACATGCTACTGTAGCACTGAGCTACCACCCCAGTACCAAGAAATATAAGTTTAATCTGTGCCTTTATTCTGCCCCTAAACAAAATAAGAGACTTGGCTTTTTTTCCCATCACAATACCAACTCTCCTGATAGTTTTGTCTGTTATTTTATTTCCAGTTTATGGTAAAATTCACCAAAAGAATTAAAGTACAGAAGTTTCTCATTTTCTTCCATTTTTTTCTTATCCCTTCTGCTATCTCCCCTTGCTGATAAAAAATCTGTGGCCAGCATTCTTGTGTCTGTGTAGACAATCTGTCTCTCTTACCATCGTAACATTGGAGATTTTCCCTTTATTGCTGGTCGTCCCTATTTTCACTGCTGTATTTCTATGTATAGATTTTACTTTTCAAAATCCTACTAATCTTCTAACTGTTGTGTGTGTGCTGCGGAGTCCTTGTTCCTTGTTTCTAAAGCATTGTCACCAATACCTCTTTAGATATTGTCTCTGTTTTGCCCTGTCTGACTTTTCTTTCTCTTATTAGAATTGCATTGGAATTTATCAATTAGTCTCCCATATCTTTTACATAAGTATTTATGTATGTATTGTCTTTGCCAAACTTTAATCACCTTGTGCTGTCTTTTGGCAGATTTTTTGACTTCCATTTCCTAATTAACCAATTACCTCTTTTGCGAGGCCAAATTTGCTGCTTAACATCCTCCCAGTTCTCCCAACGTGACAGGTTTTTTGTTTCTCTGATGATACTCCAAGATTTCTATGTAGTTTTTTTATACCTTTTTTCAGATTTTTTATGGATACCTTCCTGAATTCATTTGTTTGAATGTTTTAAATAAAATCCTTTAGATTGACTTATTATCCCTAGTGTTCAGGAATTTATCTATTCAGTAAGCTATTTTAATGATGTTTCAGTGGTCATTTAATTCACTAAAAAATTTCATATAAGGGGGTGTGCAATCGTGTCTCCATCAGAGATTCTCATTGGTCACTGACTCAGGATAGCATAATTGGGGAGGTGTTTCTATATTCTGATAGGTTCACTTCACAGTTACATCTTTTGGGGCAATGAGTTTTGCCAGTTTCAATTTGGATTTTCTATTAATATATTAAGGTTTGGTTTTATGTTTCATTCAAACCAGTTATTCCACCTGCAAGAAAAATATAACTGACTTGGAAGATGAATCTTTACTTATAGATACAGTTTGCATCATAGCATGGTATTAGATCTTCATTTTGACATCATTCTAGGCTAATAAGCAGAGATTGTTACCTTCCAGGTTATAAAGAAGTGTCTTTCAGCTTCTGTGTTCATTTCAAAAGATTCTTCCTATGTAATGCTTCTTTGTCATTGGCTATCATCCAGATAGGGACATACAAATCCTATACTTCTTAATGCTGGGCATTTGTGCCGGTTCTCCTATGCAAAGTTTTTCTTTAATTTATACTCAATTTGGGGGATTCTGGTTGTTATGGGGCCTTCACTGTTTATATTTCTGTTTCCAAGCTTTACTATGTAAGTTTTATATCTGTTTAAAATATTTCATCAATATTTCTATGGATTAAAATTGGAGAACGGATCCAACATATCTTTATTGTATACCCAGATTCTCTGTTCATTTAACCATTATAGAAAAAGTCTAGTTTTCTTTCTTATTTTCAAAAACACAAAACAAAAAATCATGAAATATTTTTTTCTTGGAATAAAAATATTTTCACAACAATATTTCTACTATTTATAGAATCAATATTTCCCTTCACTTTTACTACAAAACAGTTTAATTGATTTTTTAATTTTCCAATTCCAGATTTTAATATAGCTACTTGATATTCTAAGTTCTCTAACTGACAAAATGTTTTATTTTCCCTGTCAGAAAAAAATAATCTGAAACTTAGATGTTAAGCAAATATTTGAGTATCAAGTTCTTTCACCCATGCACCGGTTCTCAAGGACTATGAAGTATGGAGGTGATATACATAGTTCATGTTATTATTGAATATTCATAATTTCATAAAATTCTTGCTAGCTTATAAATTTTTTTGATAAAGAATAATTTTAATTTGGGGTAAGATGGTTTCAGTACATTTTGGATCATTGGGTGCACAGTGGATCATATCTATCATAATATTATCTTAACATTTATTTTTGGTTTTTTTCTGAGTTTATCAGGTGTTTTAGAAAGTTCTCATATTTTCCTTGTTCTCCTTTCATTAATAATTCAAACATCATCTTTCTTATATGGTCCTTTTATATTTGCCTGATATGATTTTATCAAGTATTTTAATTTCACTACATATTCAAGTATTTTAATTTCATAACTACATATTATTGGATTTTCCCTTGTATTTTATATTTATATGTAACTTGGTGAATATACATCATAACTGATTTTCTCAAATCTTTCTATGTTTTTCCTGGACCAGATCCACTACTTTCTAGGATTTTCATCCTAAGCTGCCATTATCTGGTTATCTTCCTAGGGGTAGTATATTAGTTTCCTACCACTGATATTAAAAATTACCACTAAATTAGCAGCTAAAACAAAATACATTATTTTACAGATGTGTTGTTTAGAAGTTGCAGGAGTTAAAGATGAGATACATCTCTTCGTACATTAGAAGTGTCACATCCAGAAGTCCCATAATAGAAGACAAGTTAATAAGAGAAAAGCAGAGCAAATTTATCTAATTTAAAGATTTATGTGACACAGAAGGTTTTGGAAATGAAGACCTGAAGACCTGGGAGAATCAATATTTATGCTTATGTTCAATGAAGAATGAACAACCATTTAGAAATATGATTGGACCCAAAGGGACAACCTCATGTAGCAGACCAGGTAGGAACACAGCAAGGGCCATTCAGATTCTCCTTGGCCTTTCTATGTAGCATTTCTTCCTTTGTACAAAGGGTAAGATCCTTCTGGAATGAGGCTATTCAAGGAAGAAGAGAGAAGATACAGAATGGCCTTTCTAGGTTTTGTGGCTTACTTTGGGAAAGAGTTGTTCTAGTTTCTGTGCTCACCTTGGGGAAGGGAAATTCTGATTTCTATAACTCATTTCAGAAGAAAAGTAGGAAACATGAGAGCAGAAATTCAGAGGCAAACATTGCCTTTGTGACCTTACAACATCCTTTAATTCAAGGTGTGCAATATATCAAAGGGCTATACTTTGGAATATCATTTCCAGAGTCTCATAAAAGTTGTGCATGGATCTTTCTGGAAAATAATTAAGTTGTCATCTGGGATTTATTCTGATCTAGAAATTTAATAGGAGAATTTCCTTGAGAGGTTATTCATGTTTCTGTGACTGACAAATTCCTAAGAATAATAATTTTAAGGAATTTCAAGGAGGAATGATTTACTTTAGTTCATAATTTAAGAGGCTTTACCCCCTGGTCAGCTGACTTCATTTTTTTTCTGGGCCTGTGGTTAAACACCTCTCACCTCTCAACAGTTGGGAAACAAGGGTGGGGCAAAGACAGGATATGGTCCTCCAGGTCATGTACCTAGTGATTGACTCCTTCTTTGGTCTCAACTCCTAGAGTTTCTGCCACCTCCAATAGTTCACTCAGCTATGAATCCCTTGATAGATTAATCCATTGATGATGTTAGAGCCCTCATGATCCAGTCACTTACTAAAAGTTTCACCTCTGAATCCCCCTGAACCAAGGACCAAGCCTTCAACACATGAGCTTTTGGGGGATATTCCAGATTCAAATATTTGCCTTTTACAGCTGTTGGAAATCATCATCCACATTCTCTGGCTTTTGGCCCCTTCCTTCATCTTCAAAGTTAGTAATATTGCATCTCTCTGACCATTCTTCCTGCTCACATTTCACTGGTACTCATCTATTCTGTTTCTCTCTTCCACTTTTAAGGAAGACTGCATTGGACCTACCACAATAATCTAGAATGGCCTTGTGACTGCATTGGACCTACCACAATAATCTAGAATGGCCTTACTAGCTTAAGATCAACTCTTTAGCAACTTTAATACCTTAATCCACCTGAAGGTAACACATTTACAGATATTAAAGATTGAGGTATAGACATCTTTATGGGATACTATTCTTCCTACCACAGATAGTATGAATTAAAACTTTCTGTGTTCCTTTTTTTATTAGAAGCAATATGAAACATAGGAATCCTGAGAGTATTCTAGGAAAAGTGCATATTAAATTTTAACAAAATGTGCTACTGCTTCATGAGAAGTGTATAAGTCACTTGATTCAACATTGTTTCAGTGTAGGCTACTATGGTCTTTCAGTAACATACAGGATGAAAGAGCAAATATGGCCTTTAAAAAAATCTACTACATATTAATGAGAATGGAGGTGACTAGTAAGCTTTCACTGTGGCATATGTTCCAGTGTTTGATAGAAGAAAGACAAGGGAAAGATTCTGAAATAGATGTAGATTACTGGGTATCTTATCAATGGAACGAAGGACATAACCTTGCACACCTTTCAGGGTTATGTGAATCTATCAGAGTTAGCTTCTTTCATCATCTTTGACTAATCTTACAATTTGGCAAATTGTAGAAAGTTGTTAACAGTGCAAATGATTTTTGTCAATTGGCAATACAATTTTCACTTCTGTCAAAGCAAATCAGAGCTGGACTACTCTAAGTGGTACAAAACAATTTTATTCAAGAACTAGCCTAATGATGAAAGAGATCTCAGTATAGAATTAGAATCAGTTCCTAATTTTGCATGAACAGGTAGGGATTTATAGTGTAGGGTAGTTTAAATTTGCCCTCTGCTCTCTAAAGTTGCTATAGTTCCAGTCTCTGGAATAAACTGACTCTAGACAGATTAATAGAAGAAGCTGCATGTAGATGAATTATGTGCCATGAAAATAGATCCTCTCACAATATTAGACTCCAGATGGTTGATATTTATATAGTGTCCTAAGATACAGAAAGGAATAGGGGCTTGGCAATTGTCAGGGGAGGTAGTGACAAGATACAATTGGTTCTGAGAGGGTGAAGGGAGGGTCTGCATGGCAAAAAAATAATAATAATTGCCTTTTAATGCAGAGAGTCTCTCAGGTGGAAGCCCTCAGAAGAGTAGGTGATAGGTTGTGCCATTGTCTCTCCAGCTGAGACATGTGCTGACCTTTAGTCCTCTTTCCTCTAATATCAATCTTCTCTGGTTCTTAGGATTCCAGGAAGGGAATTCATGACAATTGCATAACACGGTAAGAACTGCTTTTAGTCAGATAAGGGAAATTCAGACAAAGCCATTTCATATATTTCAGGAAGGAAATAAAGTTAAGACACAGATAGGCAGGAGGTCAGAGAGACTTTGGTTCAGAGACCTCTTCTTTAGATTGAAGTATCAGCACACCAAAGTACCATACTTTGTGGCATTGCTTTCTGCTATAGTTCAGATCTGAAATATCCCCCAAAGCCTTGGTCTTCAACTTGGCACTATTGTGAGGGAGTGGAAACTTTTAAAGGTTGAATTTAGTGAGATATTTAAAGTCACTGGGAGAGTGTTTTTGAATGTCCTGGTCATTTGGTCACTGACTTTGCTCTACCACCTGCTCGCCTCATGCTGTGTTCCCTTGCCACAGAACTAAAAGCAATGGCACAAACCAACTATGGACTGAAACCTCAGTAACTGTGAACAAAAATAACCATTTCCTCTTTATAAGTTGATTGTCTCAGGTGTATTGTTTCAGTAACAGGTAACTGACTAATATACTTTCTGAGCCTCAACAATACCCAAGGAACATGGTGAAATTTAATGTATTAAACTTAAATTATTAAGAGGAAATGTGAGAAATAAGGGAAGAATCTGGCTAAACAGGATTCTTGCTGAAGGCTGACCAGGGTGCTCAGACAAAAGTCTGGGGGGTTCTTTCTAAACTGCTAGAATTCTTGTTAAGACTGGGTGATATAAGCCCTAATTGACAAGAAGAATTAGGGAAAACTGAGTAAAATTTAATTAAGATAATTTTTGAAATGAATCAAGGGAAGAATATGCCCCACAGAAGAGCATTAAGTAACTTGTAAAGTATCAGGAAATTCTTTCAGCATTCTGGGGGTACCTATATATACAGTTGCTCTTCAGATATTTCTTTAATGTGGTTTTGACACCCTACTGGTACATTAATTAATAAGTGAATTAAATAAAGTCTTTGGTACAGTTTCATTCTATATTTTTATGAATAGAGATTTCTTTTCTTTTCTTTTCTTTTCTTTTTTTTTGAAAATTGTTCTTTACCACAGAAAAAAGGATTACACAATAAGGTTCCTATGAGAACTTTCTGTACTGTATAATAATGTATCTAGTGTATAATAAAGGATGGATCTGCTCTCTGTCATTTTCAAACATACCTAATCACTGATAAATACTTTCAGCTCTCATTGCATCTAGCTACAGTTTCCTGGTGATGATAACTATGGACCTTCATGATTATCCATAGAGAAATGAATAATAAACCTAGAGCAAGATTCTTTTCTCAAGACAATTTTCCAGGTTGGAAGAATATCCATATGAAGAGAAAGTCAATCTAGAAGGAGGAAAATGTAGACACTGAAGAATTTCCACACAAATCTGCACAAATCCAGGAGTTTTATCCCTAACATGGGGTATAGAAGAATAAGAAAGGAGGAGAATTGAAGCTTAATGGTAACAGTGAAAATGTTCGAGAAACTGAATGGTTTCTCCTATTTCAAAATGTTCTTGAAAATTTGCTAAGGTTAGTGTGTGAAAGTGTATGTGTTTTCTGTTTCAGCTTGGATTACAATAACATCAATATTTTCTTTAGGATGTTCTGCCCCAGAGTATGGTGGAATATAAAACAACTGGAAGTCACACAGCCTGTGAGAGTCCCTTAGGTTGCCTGCAAGGGATTTAACCAAGTGGGAGCCAATGCTCCTGTTTCCCTTCAATTTATGCTTGTCCTTTTTTTGTTTTTCCTTTTCAAGCCTGTTTTGGATTGTAGAACCTTGAATTGGAAACGCAGCATTAGCAATTCAAATTCTAAACTGAGCTTTTTAATGCTAAATACTTGTGGATATCATTTGAGAAGATTGTCAAGTTAAACAATGTAGATTTTTCATATATACAGCAAAGTGACTTTGCAGATATTATTCAGTTAAGATCCAAGCCATGATATTCATCTTGTGCTTATGCATACAATCCAGAAACAGGGAAGTATTTTGTAAATTCAGCATTTAGTTATCTCTTACCCATTAAGAGGAAGAAAAGCAAACATTCCTCCCCTCCCCAACACTTTATTCATGCCTGAAGCTAAGCAAGGAGAAAGGGAAAAGGTTTTTAGAATTACAAATAGAACCTTTAAATTGTAGAAACTTGCTAATTTCATTTATGAAAGCACTGTCTAACTTCTGCTTTCTCTCTCAGTTGTTATTCAAATCTCTATCCCTAGCCAAAGAGAAAGAGAGAATAATCCTACTAGGAATTTAGTGAGTTTTCTTTTAGGGATCAGACATAAATGCTGCATATTTGAATATGCAAATTTAATAGACGGGATAGCCAAGAAATGAAAAATGGTTGTATGTTCAGCCCTAGGAAGTTAGCCCAGCTTAATAGAGCTGACAAAGAGTTAAGGAGTGCCCAACTGCAAAACTCTAACAGGAAAGAAAATGCATATAATTTGCTTACCTAACAGGAAGGGAATCTGAAAAGTGGGCTAGATTTTGGAGACCTAGATTCTCCCCAAATTAGTCATATCATTCTATAAGAAGTCCTTATTTCCTTCTGTGTAAAATAAGGAGGTTTTCTTAGGTAATCTCAGAGATTACTTCCACTGTGAAAAGGTAAATAGATCTTTCCAGCATATCCGATTAATTCACATCTTTAGAGAAAGTATGGTATGACCATACTTTGGTATGACCAAACTTATGTGGGTCACATTGTTTTGCAGTTTATGTACAAATGTGGTAAATATTCACTTACATTCCCTATGGTCATCATTTATGTGTTATATTTCAATATGTGTAGTTTGCTCTTTTTAAGTGCATTCAATGACTTTAAGAAAAGACACACTTCCATCATGTAAGACATATTTTTAGGCTGCCAAAGGTCTCTGCTTGGACTGTTAACTAATCAAGGCTTTCCTATTTTTCTTTTCTTTTTTGTCCTTTCTTTTTCTCTTTCCTTCCTTCTTTTCTTTTTTATTTACTTATTTAATTATTTATTTGATGAGGCTCAGCTGCCTAGTATTTGGAGTTTGAGAAATTGAAAATTAGTTGCTCTTTTGGATTTACAGTAATCATTTGGGCAGATTGTCAATATCAATTTCCAGCTTACATGACTCTTTATACCACTCTAGGAATTAGGTCAAAACTGCCGTGGATAGAAAATTGGGCAAAATAAGCCAAGATGGAAGGAAAAGAAAAACACTCAAACAGCTGGAAGGAGAGATGGAGTAGGAAAAGAATAATTTACTTAGAGCGCAGTTTGCAGATTCAGAAATACCTTTGTATCTTCATACTATCACACATCCTGACCCACAGGGAGTAGATCCAGTCCTATTTAAATAAGGAACAGATCTTTGCTTTTGTTATGGACGTGAGGTGTCCCCCAAAAGCTCAAGTGTGAGATGATGCAAGAAGGTTGAGAGAAAAAAAAATGATCGAATTGTGAAAGCTTTAACCCAATCAGTGAATTAATCCCCTGACAGGGATTAACTAAGTGCTAATTGAAGTCTGATAGGGTATGACTGCAGGAGGTGGGACTTTGGGGGTATGACTTTGGGGTATGTATTTTATATCTGGCGAGTGGAGTGTCTCTCTCTGCTTCTTGATCGTCCTATGAGCTGCGTCCCTCTGCCACACCTTCCGCCATGATGTTCTCTGCCTCAACACAAGGCCCAAGGAATAGAGCTAGCCTCCGATAGACAAAGACCTCTGAAACCATGAGCCCTCAAATAAACTTTTCCTCCTCTACACTTGTTCTAGGTGGGTCTTTTAGTCACAGCAGCAAAATAACTGACTAAAACAGCTTCATACTCTATTTCTTGAATTCCTTCTCTTTATGTTAACGATTATTAGAGGTCACATTCAGTCCTGCTATTTAGGCTTGGCATTTATTAAAAAATAATAACAATTGCTATAGCCAGTATTTGCCAACTGCATACAATAAGCCAAACACTGTTGTAATCAATATACATATATGAAGACCAAAAGTATACTATCCTAACATATGCCACTCTTGCACAAGGATTATCTTGAGTTCAGGACTGTTTAGAAAAAGCAGACACAATGACCTCTCTGCCAACCACCACCAGCTTCAACCTCCATCAGGAATTCCCATCATGAAAATGGCTCCCTGTAACAAGGACCTGGAAGCCACATTAGCTGAAAGCACTGACAAATTACTTGGGTTAATAGATGTTCAAGGGGTAACTAAAAGCAGGTTAAAAGCTTGGAATCTTGGCCTTCATTTTCTATCTGTCTCCTTTCCTGCCTTCTCTGCCTTGGAAAAAGCCAGTAATCCTCTCCTTTCAAGACTGAAGGTACCAAGATGACAGTAAGCAAGATATTTTTCAGATTTTCTGGGACATCATAATTAACAGATTGTGAACTGCCATCTTTTACAACATCCTTTTCCAGACCATTGGAGCAATGCCTAAAAGTCTGCAGCCGTTGTCCTAAATCCAAAGGAACTAATGCCATCTTGCCTTTCTAACTTGCCCTTTCTTTAAGTCATTCTTTCATAAATCACCTTTAGTCAAGGAACAGCAACTCTCATGGATAAACATCTTGTGAGAACAGCAGCAGTGAGGTTCTTATCATTCACAAGGCTCTACCTGACTAATCCTGAGATAATGATGGACCATACCCCAGTTTGACCAAAAATTCTTCACTATGCATACTTCTTGATCCACTTTTGTTCCATCACCTTTTTAAATCTTAATGTCAGGTCAGTTACTCTGAAATAGGGTTGAGGACACCAGTTTGGCTCTAATGAATATTTAATCACTTTCCCAATTCAACATTACTTTTGGCTTTCAATTTTCTTTTGGGGCAATTGGACAGACCTGGTATATTAGGACTCTCTGATATCAGGGCCACCTGCATCAGGAAAGGAACAACAACCTTATCAATGGAGATGAGATGGCACTAAGACTTACACAATCCTTATTAAAATGACCCTCATCTTCCATTAGTATCCTCTATATATTCTACCTCCCAGTTCACTATACCTAAAACACTATATAGTATTTCATTGTCTTGTTGTTTTTCTACAAATCTACATTCTTTTAAAACATGCTATGCAAGTCCAAGTTCTAACCATCCCTTTGAGTTTTTCCTTCCCTATGTGTGTGTGTATGTTATGGGGGTGGGCATAGGGGCTTTCTCTCTACCATTTAAGATTTTGATGATTGAACGTATGAAATAACTGACAGAAGACAGAACTACAGCAGAGAAAGCATACAAATTTATTTTGTGTTTGGGGTCATCACATTAGAGAAAAATGAATAAGCAGAAACTCAGTGAGATCTAGAAGTTCATAGGCCTTCTTCATAGGAAAGACAGGAAGGAGAATTATGATTTGGATCTCAATTGTTCCCCCCCAAATCATGTATTGAATACTTGTCCACAATGCACCAGTGTCCAGAAATTTTTTTTGGGGGGGGATGATTGGATCATGAGAACTCTAATTTCATCAATGGATTAATTTGTTTGATGGATTAATAGTTTGAATGGACTTACTGAGAAGAGGTGGAAACTGCAGGCAGGTGGTGCACACTTTGAGGAAGTGAGTCACAGGGGGCATGCCCTTTGTGACTCTGTACTGTCCCTGGTCTCCTTCTCTTCTCTTCTCTTCTCTTCTCTTCTCTTCTCTTCTCTTCTCTTCTCTTCTCTTCTCTTCTCTTCTCTTCTCTTCTCTTC
>JAJEJO010000249.1:108900-237657 GCA_020662805.1 Glaucomys volans | reverse complement strand
TCTCTTCTCTTCTCTTCTCTTCTCTTCTCTTCTCTTCTCTTCTCTTCCCTTCCCTTCCCTTCCCTTCCCTTCTCCTCCTCCTCTTCCTCTTCCTCCTCCCTTTCTCCTCCTCCTTCTTCTTCTTCTTCTTCTTCTTCTTCTTCTTCTTCTTCTTCTTCTTCTTCTTCTTCTTCTTCTTCTTCTTTTCTCTCCCCACCCCCCACCCCCGCCTTCTTCCTGGCTAACATGAGCTGAGTAGCATTCCTCCACCAAACCCTTCCACTGTATTGTTCTGCCTCACCTCAGGCTGAAAATAATGGAACCAACTGAATGGACATAAACCTCTGAAATCATGAGTCAATTTTTTTCTCCTCTGCATTGCTCCTGTCAGGTATTTTGGTCACAGTAATGAAAAGCTAATTAACACATGGGGTATGTAATAACTTAGGGGAGAGTGAATAATTTTTTGAAAAAATTAATGATCCTCATAAAAACAGATGACAGGCTGTGATGAAGTCTGTCTGGGTGTGGTATTGACCGTTGGTCTCTTCTCCTGGGACACCAGTTTAAATTTTCCTTCTTGATGAGATTCTTGACAAGGGTGACTCATGGTGACTGTGTTCCTTTTGGAAGATCCCTAGTTGGGAAAATGAGGGAAGTTCACAGAAAATCCTTTGAAGTCCAAAGTGGCATATTTTGGGTTGGCACTTTCTGAACTCCATCATTTAAATACAATAACACAGTTAATAAAAAAAATACTATTTTAATTTTACATATAGAATTATAGATCTGAAAGATTAGGTTGCTATAAGTCATATAGCTTATAAATTATCAGTCTGGGATTTAAATCCTGACAATCCCCATAGATCTGAGTTCTTTGATTTCATTTTTCTTCCTCTTATGGTATTAGAAGTTAGAGTTCATTATATGTAAAATACAAATATATTTTATAAGACTGCGATTCAAGAAAACAAATAGGGGCCAAAAAACTTATGAATTTTGCAATATATGTAGAAGATACTTTTTAGTATGTCAGTTAATTTTTCCAGACAACACATATACTTTGAGTGAAAACAGTTATAGTGTGAACAAGAAGTAAGGAAATTGAGTACTGGTATTTCCCACATGGAAAAGTAGGAATGTAGTGAAAAATAAAATATTTTTGTTTTCCATAAAATTTTATCCTCTCCATATATGATAAATTCTAATCTCTTCTTTCCAAATACATCAACAAGTTTAATGTTACTTTTATTTTGACATGAAAATGCTGTCTGTATTGCTCTCAACAATATTACTTTGATGTGTTTACCATAATGACTGTACATTCTACAAAGATCCTCAAGATCAGGAGGATTCTTCTCTAGCATATGTAAATTAACTATTTCCAGCTCTACTGAACTGGAGCTATGTGTAGGATTAGAGTGAGCTGTGCCACAGTGGGAGAGAGCACTCTAGTGTACCTGAGGTAAATGTGATTGTTAAAATATGGAAATGGATTAAGGAAGAATTTGACCTCAGTTGATCCATCTTCTAAAATCAGACATATCTGAACAGAAGGGAACACATCAGGGAGAACTCCTTGCCTCCTCTAACTCAGTGGATCTCCTTTAACAAATATTGCTAGCGCCCTGCCTCTCTGTGGCTCTGTCATCCTGGAAAGGGATTCCAGTTTATCTCAGCCACTGTAACTGACCAGTGCGGAAAAGCACATGCATTTACCTGAGACAAGGAGTTAAAGGATAATCTCTTCTTTCTATCTCTCCAACTTAAATTTTGACAATACTTTCTTTCCTGGAACTTATAGGAGACAACAATGCAAATTTTCCAAAATATGAATGTGAGAGACCAGAAAATGAAACCCCAGATATGCCACTTTTTGCTTAAGGATTATATTGAGCTCATATTTTTGAGAGAAACAGTAGAAACTTTGAATAACTTGCCCTTTTGTAAGAGAAATTTACCTTTACAAAGTAAATCTCCATTTGTGAGAGTATCTCCTTCTCCATACAAAGAGCAGAAGAATGACTTATAAATCACAAGAATTCTTACAAGTTGAGAAAGCAGCAACTTAAGTATGCATAACAAAGCTTATTAATATTTACAACGCTTTTCCTGAACACCTTTTCTTAAATGGATTCTCTCTCACCTTTCTTTGTTTTGAGTTGAAGATACAATTTAAGTTTGAATTCTAAGCCACATTTTTGGACTTCTGATTCTCTGGGCTTACCCCATATACATTAGATACACATGTTAATAAACTTCTATTCACTTGTCTCTTATTAATCTGTCTTTGGTTACAAGGACTCTAGCTGAGAATCTGGGAGGAAGTAAACAAAATTTTCCTCGTCTATAAACTTCAAATCATCTATAACCAAAAACAACAACAAAAATATCTTAATCAGCTATTATAAAAGCGAATTTTCTAAACTGAAGTACTTACCCAAACATCAAAACTGAAACTCCCATATAAAAGTCTATGAATATTTAACAGAAGCTCTCAGCTCTTATGCATTCACGTATATTTCCACATATAATTTAGCCAGCCAGGTTCTGGGGCACTGAAGAGAAAAAGACCTAATTAGCAGTCATCTAAATTGGAGAAAAAAATATAAAGGAAAATTTAAATAATTCTAGGATTTTGTTGCCTTTGAGGAACAAATTGAAATAGAGTTTTTAAAATAGAAAAATAAGCTATAAATATGGGACTCTGAAAATATGTCCTTGTGGTTTAATTTAGAGAGCACTGCAGGAAATCAAAGCACATTTACCTTCCATACAAGTGTTGTGCTTTATGCAGTGTTTGCCTTTCTCATTTTGGGCAGTTTTTTGGTGACCCTATGAACTCTTAAATGTAATGTTTACTATAGAACTGTTGGGAAAATACTAGACTTACACTCAAACGCAAGGATACAAAAGAAGCACAATCAATAAAATCTTCCTGATGGCCAACCATCAAAGATACTGAGATCTATTGATGGAATTATATGAATGCAAAAACCAGTGTTCTTTCTCTATGACTTATTTTGTATTTCTGTTTCCCTCCACAGTTCTTCTGTTGACTTGCTTTTAGATTTCTCACAATGCTGAGAAACACTTTGGTGATTGTACCTCAGCTTATTTATCTCCCTCTTAAGTTTTTGTCCTCCCCTGGAACCATGTTGAAGCTCGGAAAACAATGCCCCAGCATATGGCTCATTGGCATGCTGAATACTTTGAAATAAAAAAGGAGCAGTTTCGGAGCCAGTTTTTCTGAACTTCTCCTGCCCTCCTGCCTCTTGCCTTTCATTTGTCCCCCAAATAAGTCACAGAAACTGGAATGCCTTCCCCAAGATGGGTCATTGTTTTGGTTTGGATTTGAAATGTCCTTCAAAATTCATGTATTAAAATCATGGTCCCTGATGAAGCAAGATTTAAGGTGGGACTTTTAAGCAATGATTCGATTCTGAGGACTCATCAGTAGATTAATGTTTGTTGGATTAATAATTTGAATGGACTACTGGGTGGGAAATATAGGCAGAGGAGGCATGACTAGAGGAAGTAGGTCATTGCTGGTATCATTAGGGATTTTGACTTGTCGCTGGCTGTGATTTCTCTCCCCTCTCTCTCTCTCTCTCGCGCGTGCTCTCTCTACCTTCTTCTTGGATGCCATGACCTGAGCAGCAAATTTTCTCCAACATGTCCTTCCACCATGATGTTTTGCCTTGGAGCCTGCTGACCGTGAACTGATCCTCTGAAACCATGAGCCAAATAAACCTTTGTTCCTCTTAGTTGTTCCTGTCAGCCATTTTGGTCTTAACAAATGAAAAGATGGCTAATACGTTATAGAAACTATAACCACATGCCAGGTACAATGGTGCAGACCTATAATTCCAGAAGCTTGGGAGGCAGTCGCAGGAGGATCACAAGTTCAAGGCCAGACTGAGAAACTTAACAAGATCCAGGCTCCAGTCTCAATATAAGAAATAAAAAGGACTGGGGATGTTGTTCAGTGGTAAAGTACCCCTTGGGTCAATCCTTAGTACCCAGTAAAAAAGAAAGAAAAAGAAAAAAGAAACTAGAACCACCTTTTCCCCAAAGCCAGTCACAGAATTAGAATTATTACTCTAAATTTCCCCATCTTTCTGTCTAGAAGTTGGTCATAAAGATATTCTCTTATCAAACCTTATCCAAAGGAGCTGTGTCCCATACTGAGGAAAACATTCTCAACAGGGAGGCCAAGAAAACTCTGAACAGACAGACCTTGTTTGATGTGTCAGTTCATTTTCTGTTGCTATAACACAATACAGAGGCTGAGTACTTAATAAAGAAAAGGGATTCATTTAACACTTAGCTCTGGGGTCCAAAGTCAAGGTGCTGGCTTCCAGTAGGCTTCAGGTAAGGGCCATAAACTTAGTTACATCATGACCAAGAAGCAAAAAGGGGAAGCAAAAGCATACAGGAGGAGCATCTCAATGCCCCAGATAAGAGGCTTGCTTTATAATGTCCCATTCTCTCAGTAATCAATCTAGAGAGGGTATAAGCTCACTCCCAGAGAAAAGCATTAATACATTTATAAGGGCAGATCCCTCACGACCCAGATGCCTCCTAAAAACTCTGCCACCTCTCAACACTATTGCTTTAAGGAATTAAGCCTCAACAGGAGTTTTAGTGGCTAATCATCAGTGAATTTTCCCACTTGGGTACCTTTAGATCATACCCTTTTCATCTGATCACATTTCTATAACAATGTCCATTTTTCATCAAACCTAAACATAAAAATGTAAAATTTTCCTGTATATTTGTCTACATTCTAAAATGTCATGTAAAACAGGTTAAATAAATTTGTTATGCTTTTTTCAGTCCACCCTTTGTTAAAGAATTTTGACTGTTACTCTTATGAAGGATGAATATGAATTTTCAAGATTTAAAAGAACATGTGAAGGTTAAGTATCGTTTTTATTGTCCAGACATTCATAAACATCAAATTAGCTTTCAAATGACAAAAGATTCTGTTACTGAAATTATTGAATGTTGAGATTTTTGATTAGGATTTTCTTTGAGGAGGATAAGGAATGAAACCCTCATCAAATAAGTTTTAAAGGAAGCATTTTTAAAAGGCATAGGAGAAATCTCATGAACATGTAAAAACAGGAGAAGAAATGTAGCTGTACCACATAAAGGACGAAACAAGAAGAAAATGAAGGGCAGGAGTAGTTGAGCAGGAAAAATAGCTTTTATTTTGATTTTTGCTCTATACTTTCTCTTCCTCCCCACCTCCCAAAATCATGGAAGGATTTTGCTTAAAAACCTCTTTTATTTCTGTTATTTTATTGTAATATGTGTCTTCAACACAAGAGAAAACTATCTATAGAAACAAACAAGAACCATCTGTCAATATTGGAGACCAAAATGCTAACAGAGCAACAAGGGAGGTCTCATAAGCACTGAGATGACAGGACTATTGTCCAACTATTAGTGCTTCATGGCAAAACTAGACCCAAAGGAGATGATTAAAGCAGTGGGTAGGCCAATTCAAGAGGGATGGATGGCCTACTTGGAAATTCTTCGATCCATCTCTACCTGCCTTCCTGTGGTTCAAATGCTTCACACAGCAGGTAAAACAGACTCCATCTCTTTCCAACTCAAGGAGTATGCTCATATGTCTTTCATTTTCTTTTTTTCTTTTCTTCTTCCACCTACTCTGTTTATTTCAGGTTTAAGGGGAAAAGATAGAAAATGCAAAAAACTATAAACTTATAAGTATTATAACCTTGGTTCTTCAGTTTTCAGTGCTTTAGTTTTTAGATTAAGCTTTCAGCTACACTGAGCAATGACCTAAATATGTACCGGATATGATACTGTCCAAAATATCAGGAACCTTGGCTTCTCCCTTCTCTCTTAGGGCTCATTGAAATTCCATTGCATGGCTATGCTATTCCAGCTTCTTTTTGAAGTATATTCATGACTTCTATGTTTCCCTATCACTTTCCTTTAATTCAACTACCTATTGGTAGCAATTTCACCATCCATGATTATACCATCATGAGACTTTTCTGTTTGAACACGTATCACCATGTGGTAAGAGTCTTTTAAGGGGATTGGGTATATAGGTCAGTGCTAGATTGCTTATCTTGCATGTGTGAGGCCCTGGATTAAGTTCCAGGCATAGAAAACAAAGTGTATTAGTTCACTGTCTTAAGATCAAAGGCAAATTGTATCTATTTGCACAATTTTTTTAATAATTATGATCTAATTGTGTTTTTGAGGGGTAGAATTAAAAACGGAGGCAATTAAGTAGGTTTTGCCCAATTAGCTGAGGTCAAGAGTGAATGCAAATTCTCTGAGAAATATTTAGTCAGAGAAATAACTACTACCTTTCTACCATAGGACCACCTATTCCAAATTCCCATATTACTCCTGCCTATTTTCCATATGGTCTTCTAGCCTCTAGATGGACACCTCTGTGATAGAAATTTCATTGTCATTGAAGTAGCCTACTGCATGGGAGAACATTACTAATTACACAAAATTTTAGTAATATTGAAATATACTTAGTTGTAAGTTTAGACTTTATATCCTACTTATGCCTCTGGGACAATAAAACCTCATTGTGTATTAAAATGGCAGGATTTCACAGTCTTTCCTGTCTAAACTAAACATTGTAATCATTGTTTGAACAAAAGTAAAAATACAAGTTGATCCACAATTTCTTTACAAGGAAAATGGAAGGAAAAAAAAACTGTGTTCATAATTACAGAAAATTGGAGTGTCAAAATCTTGGTACATTTGATGGCAGAGAACCTGAAAGCAAATCCTGAAGGTGTCAAAGTGTGTTCTTTGAATACCTGGTTCTATTTCAAATTTGAGGAAATAGAATGGATAAGAACTTATTCAAGGTCAGATGAACTATAAAAATGAGATAGAATCAGGGGGCACAATGTTTTAAGATTCTTAATCTCCCCCCAAAAAGTTTTCATAATCTGTATTACCCTCTTCTCGCCTTTTCTTTCCAGGCCCATCTTTCCTTCTTCTTTCCTCACCTATTCTCCAAAATGGAGCCACAATATATTTCTTCAGCATCCAGTAATGGGCAACATTCTTTCTTGTTGCTGAACCATTGCACATGATATTGCCTCCATGTGAAATATTCTTCTTCCAAATCTTAACTTTAATAACCTCTACTCACACCTCTGGTCTTCATATCATTTTCTTGGGGATGTGGGCATAGCTTTATTAAGTGCATGGAACCAAGTTATGTATTTCCTTATATGTCCATTTAGAACTTTGACCCTTAAACCAAAATGTGTATACAGTTAGTCCACATGACAAGATAAATGTGGCAGCCATAATATAAAAAGTGGCATTAGTTACATCAATAACAGCTTTAGTAGAGTTGAGAAGAATACATCTGTGAGGAGCAAATATTGTGCTTTCATTGGTTCGGTATTCCTTAATATTCAGCTTTACTTCTCTAGATGATTTTTGGATAGATTCACACTAGGAGGTCTTATAGTAACATTTCTAGAGCAGTGAACAAATGGCATGTAGTTCACACTTTCATTATTACTGTCTCCACCATGGTCCTGAGCTATTGGTTTTCTCCAACTGACTTGCAAACATAACTAACAAGTGTTTTTTTCTCAAAGATTTCCCTGCCTCATTGTCCACTAGTCAAAGTCTAGTCATACAGGATGTTTTTACCCATCTGACAAAGGCTATGTGAGATCATGAGCTATTTTAATTCTGATTTCTAAGCATTCTACCCCAGGGAGAGAGGGAACAAATGTAAAAGTTTTCCTTCAGGCACTTTTCCCAAAGGGATTAACTGCCACCTTTTTCTTCAAATCAAACAAGATCTGAAGTCTGTAGTGCCTCGGTGCATCCATTTCCTGGAAACCACTGGAACCTCTACTTGAAGATGGCCATTCTTAGAAAGTGTTTTGACACATTAGGAACAGATGACAAAGTTATATGACTAAGATTTTTTTGTTTGTTTTGTTTTGTTTTGTTGGAATTTGAAATTCCATCACCATCTTTTATTTATTTTTAGTTTTCTCCCCAAAGAACATGCAGACAAAGAATCATTGAATACCCTACATAGACCAAACAGCACTGTCAGGTCAACTATGAGAAGTAAATTTGCATATCTGGGGAAAAGTGTGCATATAGATCATAGATGAGCCCATCTTAATAACTGACCCTCAGTGAATCAGCATTTCCTAGCCAACAAATGCTAGAACTCAACAGCTTCCATGGGGCACCATGGCAGCTACCCATCTGGCAGTTCCTGTTGCTCTCTCTCTTAGAGTTGCCTTCCCTCTGCTTTAGCAATGCATAAGGCATTGATTCTCTGACAGTGGTGCCCAAGTTGTGGAATGGTCTAATCCTCCACCATGATCTAGCACATCAGTTTTTCTACTACTGCTATCTCACTTTTTATTTTGACCCCTGAGAAGTCTTTCCATGTCATTTACTCTTCTTGGAATTCCCACATAACAATGCTGAATTACTTTTAGTATCTGCAATATTTGGGAGCATCATTTCTTTCCTTTATCATCCCCTGAAGTGCCACAAACACCCATTTTGGAAATCTGACACACTCACAACCTTCCGTCTGATGAGAAAACACCTCATCTTTCTCACTCATTGTTTGGTTACCAGCTTCTCCTTTGCTGAGTCACTTTGTCAGTTTTACTGCTCAGTGTGTTCTTTCCCAGAGTATTTGGGTGAGTGGTGTCTGAGTGAGGAAGGGGTTTGAAGCTGTGTGCTTCAAAATTCCACTGGGAACCTCTGTCCCACTCGGAGAGACCTGTTGCCAAGTCTAACCCACTGGGCTTTCCTCATTTGTAATTTCAGGGTTTTCCTTTATTTTATTTTATTTTTCTCTTTTATTCTCTCTTATCTTCCAAGACTGTTCAAATCATGTCCTTGCAGAGTCACAGATGTAACTCTTAGGCACCAGGAAAGTCAGTGGATAAATTTTTCACATGGAATTTTAAAAAGTACGCTCATACATATACAACAGCTTAGATTTCACTCTTCTAAATGTCTAACATGGCACACTTATTCTATCCTTGAAATTAGGAAATTCATCTAAAGAGACACAAAGAAAAAGTCCAGAGTTATAAAGAAGTGTCTAATTCTTCACAAGATACCTTTATTTTTTGCTTACCACAGGTACTCTCATCCCAAGCCTTCTGAGGATACTCTCACATGTAAGGCTTCCTACAGATAAAAGTTGACCTTGTCAGCACCTGCATCCCTTGCTCTCTAGCTATTGGAAAACCCCCTGCATCATACATTTTATCCAGACCACTTTCACTGAGTAAATGGTCAAGGCTCAGTGGGAGTGAGAGATCTCTAGTTCTGGGAGAACCATAGAATTGGCTCAAATTTTTGTGGTTGAGGAGATTTCCATACCATTGGATAGGCAGCATCTGGATTTTCATTTTCTGCTGAATTCCAAAGACCAAACACTGGAAACTGTGATGACTCTCAGCAAATGGCAGGAAAGAATGATGAAAGTAGGGTAATAATATTCTGAAGGTCCTACAATTTCATTCCATCTGTGCTGGTACATGACTGTTATAAAAATTAAAACTTTTATAATACATTCTCAAATCAGTAGAAGTGAGTGATTATAAGTTTGTTTTATTTTTTAAAACCCTTAAGAGCAATTAAGCCCGCATGATCTGGAAGTTTTATGGAAATAAAGGTTTGGAATTTATATTAGAGGAGTGGGGCTTAATACTCAATGAAGAAAGGCCTTCTATTCTGGCAAGCAGGCTAGTTCATAGCTAACTTGCTAAATTAGCCCATTAGCTTATAAGAGTTTTATCATAACTCAGCTGGAAGATATATATCCCTCAATATGTGACATTTCAAACCAAGTTTTAATGTGACTCTCTCTTCTTCCTATTATAGGTATAGATGGTATCTTATTTTGATTTTGATTATTTGGCACAGAAATGGTTTAATTTTATTCAATATTGACTTTTTGGCAAGTATCAATTTCCTCCAACTTTGCTGAAATGATCAAAAGTTAATGTGGGGAACATTGAGCCTGGCTCATAGAACACATATGAACTACAACTGTGAACATTGCAATAATCAATGTGGAATTTTCTGTTCTCATATAACATTACTTAGTTATTATATCAGAAGAGTATCACACTTCAAGAATAGATACTTCTCTCTGTTTTCTGTGACGACCGTGTTAATGTGATATTACATACATGTTTTGAGGGTAAGACAGAGTGGTGGGAAGACCCCATTCCCATAGTCCAGGAAGTGAGTCATTTCTTTACCAGAGTGCTCAGTGATACTCATTTAAGCATTTCATATCTGAGTTTCCTTTAATGAAAGCAAAAGATTTCATATATGGACATCTGAAGTTTCTTCCATCTCTGTAATTATGTGATTCTCTGGTTTTTAATATTGTCAAAGGGATTTCACCTTAATTTTTCTGAATGACAAATGAGCTCACAATCTTCAAATAGCCTTTTGGTTTCAATTTTATAAATAATGCAATTGCAACACAGTGAACTCATCTAAGTCACACAGCCAGTTTAACCCTACAACTGCATGTAGGATTGGTTTCTCCAGATTTTCTTGACATTATTGTGCAAAAATACAAAAGGGGGTCTGAACACTGGGATACTTTTCGCATATAATGATCACAGTCATTGTTTTTCATTTGAAACATCAAGATCATATCACTGTGGATACTTTTCCATGCTAATATTAGATTGAAATTATTGATACATGGGAAAGCATTATGAAAGCTATAAAATGTTATTCATATATACTAACAAGATTATATAGTAATGCTGAAAGCACCAACATAATTTTTAACTGAGCTGCTTGATGCTATACATTCATCATCACAGCCGGCTCATTGGAAATTCTTGCCTTTTTGTGCGTGTGCTTTGTTGAAAAAGCAAGCAATATGTAAATGTTACATATTTTGTATAAAGTTACTTGAAGTTCTTTTGATAAAGTCAAAACTCAGCTTTATCAATTCATTCAGCAAACATTTATTGAACTCCCACTATCTGCCAGGGGCTGCTTGGGGTACAAGGAAACAGAAGTAAATAATGAAGGCAAACTTCAAGCATCATGAAATGTATAATTTAGAAGGTGGACAAAGAAAAAATAAATAGTAACCAAGAAAAATAGATCAAGTTTTGGTGAGTTGTTTAATTAAAAAAAAAAAAAAAACTAATGGGATAGCTAGGATTTAATGAACTGAGAATAAAATTACAGAAAGGATCAGGCAGGTAAAGTTGGTGAGGAAATCCAGGGCATACAAAGGGAATCAGCATTGCTTACTGTTTTAGTCAGTTTTTTCACTGCTGTGACCAAAAGACCCGACAAGAACTACATAGAGGGGAAAAATTTATTTGGTGCCCATAGTTCCATAAGTCTCAGTCTATAGATGCCCAACTCCATTGCTCTGGGCCCAATATAAGACAGAACATCAAGGGAAAGGGTGGGGCAGAGGAAAACAGCTCAGGACAGGACAACAAGGAAGCAGAGAGAGAGGGAACCCCTCTATTCACCAGGGACAGAATATAAACCCATCCCCAGTGACTCACCTCCTCCAGTCACACTCTACTTGTCTACAGTTACCACCCAGTTAATCCTGTCTAGTGGATTATTGTACTGATTCGGTTAAGGCTTTCATAAGCCAATAGTTTCACCTCTAAAGTTTTTTGCACTGTCTCACATGTGAGCTTTTGGGGGATATCAGAAATCTAAACCATACACCTACTATCTAAGAAAATAAAGGATTTGCATGTTCCAAGAGAAGTTAGGATGTGAACTGAGAAGTAACGACAGGATATAGTCACATGGGGATCATCTGGGGTATTGACAAGTGTAAATCAGTGAAGTTATTAGAAAAGAAAAAGCTAGTTTGGAGAGATTTATAGATAAATCATGATAAATATACATGAATTAGTAACCAGCTGTCTGTGGGTATTTAAAGGATGCTTACAGGTTAAAATTAACCTGCAGAATGATTTCAGAAACAGAGAAGAAATTTTGTATTTAGTGTCCTTTCATTTAACAGCTATGTAATAGGAAAAGTAATTCATTTTACAGGCAATTTATACAGTTTAAAATCTAACAAACAGACAATAATTTAAAATGGAAAAGCAAAATAATGAAGCATAAAATAAAATAAAAATACTATCAAAATATTCAAGTAAATAAAATCCTAGGTAATTACTAGAAACTTATTCTGAGGCTCTCCTTCGAAGAGACAAGGGGAGTGGAATTCTATGTGATAAATAGTTCTCATTTTATGATAAAAAGGGAAAGGTTTTTGTTTCCCCACCTTTTCATTGTTCAAAACTCAGGTAGCAATTGAAAAACAAAACAAAAGCAAGCTTAATATGGAGAGTTTGTGCAACTTTGTCTTATAGAGATCTTACCAAAAAATATATGTGTTCTCCATGTAACATCTCTTGACCAATGAGAGCCAGGGAAGTGTGTTAAACTGTATATTCATGAAGACTACTTTGGAAGTCTTTGTAGGAAACACAGGGGAGGGGACAAGAAAAGGGTAAGTGATTTATGACATGCATCTTTATGATGATAACCTAGCCTAATAGAGGGCTAGAAATTTAATGGAGAAATTGATAGAAAACAATGATTCTGCAATTTTGTGATGGCTAGAGGCTAAAAGAGTAGAAAGTATATTGGATAACAAAATCAAGATCCATAGAAATCTCTATATATGAGCTGAATATAATAGGGGAAAATTTAACAGATTTAATGTTAATGCTCAAAAGTTTGAACCAATATATAGCTGTACAAATCTAAGAATAGTTCAGACTATCTAATAGGGGGACATGTAATGTTGTGATATAAAGTACTTTAAAAAAGTGTTTAAATGTTACATGAACAGTAAAATTAGTAGGTGTATGGTTTAGATTTGTGATATCCCCCAAAAGCTACTACAATACATATCCCAAATCATAAATCAACATGTGTTGAAATTAACACAAACCTAACATTAAAAAAATCCCACTTTATTCTTTATTTCTCAGAATTCAATGTGCATCTTCATACAATTCTTGTTCCTAAATTGTAGAAAGAAATGAACTGGGACATGTTTAAATGATATTGCTGAAAGGAATTGAACCCACAGCCTGGAAGATTTTGTTATAGGAATCAGAAAGTTTGGCCTGGAGTAAGGAAGATTTGGGGTATGTTATGGTATAGACTAGCTTACTTCAAACAGCTGACAATTGTTCACTTATTCTTTTTGAACACAAGAAATCTAAAGGGTAGAAGATTTTTTTAAAAAAAGCTAATTTTAGCTCTCTGTAAGTAAACTGTTCAAAGATACACAGATAGTCCCAAACTTATGATGGATGGACTTCATGAGGTTTCAACTTCATAGTGGTACAAAAGTGATACACTGTTCATAGAAGCTGTACTTCTGATTTCGAATTTTGACCTTTTCTGGGCTAAGGGTACCTAGCAAAGCTGGGCCACAGCAGGAAGCCACAGCACCCAGTCAACCAGTTGATCAGGAGGGAAACCACTTTGAGCTCTATAATGCAATTGTTCAGCTATCCTGTTCAGTAGATTCAGTGTATTAAGCTCATTTTATCTTACAATATTTTCAGTTTGTGGTAGGTTTTTCTGGACATAACCACATCATAAATAAAAATGCATGGGTACTGTGAAATTAGTTCTATTTGGAAAAAGGATCTGTCTTTTTTTTTTTTTTTTTTTTTTTGAACCTGGGATTGAACTCAGGGACACTCGGCCACTGAGCCACATCCCCAGCCCTATTTTGTATTTTATTTAGAGACAGGTCTCACTGAGTTGCTTAGGGCCTCAGTTGCTGAGGCTGGCTTTGAACTCGCGATCCTCCTGACTCAGCCTCCCAAGCCGCTTGGATTACAGGCGTGCGCCACCACGCCCGGCAGGATCTGTGTTTTTATAGGCCCCTAAGTACATGGTGGAAAAGGCTCAAATCTTAAAAGTAATTTAACAGAAAACCACTCATATGCAAACACCTTTTTGATGGTTATTATTTTTATCTTGTTTTTAATAAGAAAAATACAACATGGAAGATAGCAAAATTTCTAAAATCTTCTAGTTGAATTTGTGAATGTTTTATAAGAAAGTGTCTATGCTTCATCCTCACAAGGGGAGGGATTTAAATTTCTACCACTTATCTCTGTTATTTAATTGTAGAAAACAGGATATGTATACGCAGAAATGCTTCGGCAATGTCAATATTTACATCTTCCTTTAAACCAAGCGCTCCTGATATAATTTTGGTTTTCCCTGATGATATATGCCCATGTGAGTAAAGAAAGATTGTCATTACAGCATCCCATTTTGGACAGTGCACATTTTACGACCCCTGCCTTGATCACCTGGCAATACTGTTCTTTCATTTTTCTCCCAGCAAGCCTGGCTTTGTGTAGAGCATCGTTGGGTAGTACAACAGCTGATCTCAGCTCTCAGAGGGTTCATGCTGAGCAGCTGGTTGGATTTTGCTTTAAACTTGTTTGCACAAAGCTGCTGTGTACAGCTGTTTACCTCATCAAGTTTATCTCCCAAACACAGCACAATATAATTTATTTTTATAGGGAATTCTTCATAATAAGGGATCACAAATGGCTTCTCGGGGAGAGTCAATCATAGAATAAAGAGGAACAGAAGGACTGAAGGGGAATTGTAAAGTGAGAAAGTGACACATGAGAGGTGAATGTTCCAGGGGAAGTAAGAATTCCAGCAGGCTGAGAAGAAAGACGGTGGGGGAAAATCTCAGAAAGGTGATGGATGGTGGTGAGAGAGTGTTGAGATGCCAGGAACCCAGGCATCGGAGGAGAGAAATAAAGAGCACCTGTGAAACATTCTGTGCTTTGTGTTTTCACTGGTTTACTTTAAGCCCACATTGACAATCACCAAGTGGAGAGTGGAGACAAATGTCTAGACAACTCATATTTTGTTTAGCGAATGCAATTTGATCATGTAAATTTGGAAAATATTGACCTAAGGATCACCCAAAATGCCTGTTAAGTGTGATCTTGCAATATAATCAGAAAATTGAGAGATTACACTCTATGCATGATCTATCAAAATGTATTAATGTATTCTACTGTTATGTGCAACTAATTAGAACAAATAAAATAAAATTATATATATGTTGAGTCTCATCCCAACCATAGTAACTGGAATTGGATCCATCACACTGTGATTCCTATAAGCAGTCCAATTTGAGAAACAAAGACTGAGAAATACATTTGGTGGTCAACAAAGGGATAGCTAATTAACAAGAGTTCATTCCTAAAAACACGTATTTTCCTTACACAGGGAATCTGGAAGTAGTTGACCATGGATATTGGGTCAATAGCTTAGAAATGTCATCAGAGACCCTTGCTCAGGCAATGTGTACAATCCACCATCCCAGCTTATGGATATTTGTCTCATACTATATGTTAATTCATAAGCTATTGCAAAATGGCCATCCTAATGCAGACATAGAGTCCTCAATAAAGGTAGGAAAGAAGAGGGAAAAGAGAGAAAAGGAGCCTGTTCACTTTCATCAGGGAAGTTAAGATTTCCTGTTTAAGTAAATTAAAATACAGACCAGTACTGTGGAATCCCTGAGTAGACAATGTCATTTATCCCTCAGAAAAGTGACTTTAATCTTCCTTGGTCTGCATAAGTTAAACCTAGCTTGGGACATTTCTTCCGAATGGTTATATTAAAGGAAAATGAAACTTTAGGCTAACCAGTCAGAACCACCTATCATTCTATATATAACTAGGGACTTTCCGGAAGGATAGCCCAAATAAGCCGCTGTATAACTGTAAGTAGGTATTTTCTTTGCTTTATTTCCATGTTCTTTCTATAAAATCCTTCCCATTCTGTCTCTGTGGAGGAGCCCCTGAATCACTCTGGTTTAAGTTGTCCAATTCATGAATTGTTGTTTGCTCAAATACCTTCTTCAAAATGTTATTTGTGCCTCAGTTTACCTTTTAATATTTCTCCAAAATCACACCAGCTGAACTTCACTTAGGTCCCATTGGACAGCACTATGTCAAGAAGCTACTATTAAATTAAGAGGAGACCAGAAAGGCAAATGTTAAACTCTTTCTAGTAAAGAAAAGCAAAGAAGGGAACTGGGAATAGCGTTGAGTCTAGCAAAATTATAGTGTCTGCTACCTTGATTTAGGTCATTTCTAGAATTTTATGGATGAACTATTCCAACCTTTCCAGGTGATATAATTTGTTTGCAGCACAGAAAATTTGAAAATTGCACTGCGTTGGCTCCTACTTCAGTGACTCGTCCTCTAAACTATGTTAGTATCATTCCTATTCTATACAGATTTTCAATATTGTCTTAAGAGGGCTGAGTTTTCTTGATTTTTACTCTGGTTACAAGTTTTTGAACACATTGTAGCTGTTATAATACAGATTCCTGAATCCCTTGCCAGATATATTAAGTAAGAATCTTGGGAATAAGAGCTGGATATTTAAAAAAAAAATTGTGTTTTGTCAAAACTTTAGATCAGCTGGTACTGTGAGATTATTACCCAGAGAAAGAAGCAAACCCCATCAAATTCTAGTTTGCTTCTCTATTGGCAACAGGGAGAATAAACTTTATGTTTTTAAGGATAGGATGGTCTTGATTAAGAGAAAGATCCAAGCCTCAGAATATTGGAAAGATGTAATGGAATATTGTTTTAAATTATTTCAAAGTTCCAAGAGCAGGTAGATAACAATGCAGAGAAGCAAAGGAATTTGTAAATTGTTAGCACAAATTTAGATTAGAGATATTGGAATAAAAACAGAACTGATAAGGTGGCTGAAAAGCAGAAATAGGAATGCTTTTCAATAAATAAAATTTTCTCAGAGCTTAGCATTTCTTATTCTTATTCTATACTTATAGTTCTGAAAATATGGACCTGGGATATATTTAAAAAGAAAGAGTTTTATAACATAGTGAGGAATGACTTCAGAAGAAAGTAAGGATTATGAGGAACCACCAGGGTTTTCTATGAGGATATTAAGGTTGTGCCCCCTATCTGTGGGGTATAGTCCAAGAAGCCCAGCAGAAGCCTGAAAGCATGGATAAATAGGACCAAATCCTGTTGTTCAGCCTTTCTTATCACAACTATGTACTTATCATTGCACTGTGGCCATAACTTTTTCAATTTTCAGTGTAATAGCAAAACTAGCAAAAGTTTGTTTTTCTTCTTCAAAATTTCAGTCAACTCATTCTTACTAGGGATGTTAGCAACCTCAGCATATAATATTTGTTCATTCCTTTTTTTCTTTCACTTAAAGGAAGCATGAGTCTCTTTGTCATATTTGAATTGCAGGCATCACTAATCTTGTACTTTGGACCATTAAAAAGGTAAAGTACCATTGTTTGAACACAAGCACTACTGTATCACAACCATAATGCAATCGTCAATCTGATAATCTAGATGGCCACTAGGTAACTAATGGGCAGGGGACATGTACAATATGAATGTGTTAAATGAGGGCATAATTCACATCTAGGGCAAGACAAACCAGGATAGATCAAGATTTCTTCATGCTACTCACAATGGCCAGCAATTTAAAACTTCTGAATTATTCACGTCTGTAATTTTTATTCAGTATTTTTGAAACTTGGCTACCTATGGGTAACTGAGATGGCAGAAGATAAAGCTTCTGATTAGGAAGGAGTATTGTACATTCTTCCATAAGGTGTTTGTGACAGTTTTTATGCCATGCTAAGAGAAGACTGAGTTAAAGGAAGCCATGGAAGAGCATGGTGACACAAAGCAGATCCATAAATGTTTTATTTATTTTTTTGTTTTAAGGTGACAAAAGTTAAATGTTTATATTCTAAGTAATTTTAATATATTTTAAGAAAGTGCCATCCTTTTTTTCTGTCTCCAAATAGATATGTTTATCTTTAAATTTTATAATTTTATTAATTTATAATTTATAATTCCTAAATCCTTCAGTTAAACTAGAAATTTCAAAGCAAGGCTTATGGACATCTTTTGTCTTCTAATACATCTCACCTTTGAATTCCAGAATATTTAGAATATTTGTGAAACCTGGGCAGCAAGGGGTGTAGGTATGATAGGAACTACAGTGCCTGTTAAGAGGGTTAATCATTGAAAACACCCATGACACTATTTTTGAGAATGTCTTATTAGCAATATGCATTCTCCATGAATTACAACTCTCTATTTTGACTGGATTCTTGTATTAAAAATGTAAAATAGAAGTCTTAAATGTCCAGATGCCTTTTCACAGCTAAGGAAAAAAGTTAACATTAAATAGCCTATGTGATCTTAATTTTATTAAAAATTTACCATGTTTGTTTTATATATATTCTTCTTTCTTTACTATGGGCATATGTAGATGTACGCAGCTATGTGTAGAAGAGCAAGTGAGGTTGAAAGAGAAGCATGGATAGTATTCAGGTTTTTCACTTACTATCAACTGGGTCTATCTTTAAAACAATTATATAGCTATTACATTAACCTGGTGAGTAACATTAAAATTTCCTTATGTATGTCTTTTGAAAATCAGAGGCAATAGCTTTAATATTTCTGATTCTATTGCATGAAAACTCAGGGAGGAGTAGATGATCAAGTGTGTTGAATTTAGCTGATTCTGAATTCCATTAATAAAGTATGCATGCATACTTAAAAATATAATTGGTGTTATGGTTTAGATATTAGGTTTACCCCCAGAGCTCCTGTGTGAGACAATGCAATGATTTTAGAGGTGAAACCATTGGGTTATGAGGGTTTTTACCTAATCAGTACCTTAATCCCCTAATGGAGATTAACTGGGTGGAAACTATAGGCAGGTAGGGTGTGACTTGAGGAGGTCATCCCTAACCTCTTCTGCTATGATGTTCAACCTCAGCCTGAGCCCTGAGGAATGGAGCCACCTATCTATGGACTAAGACTTCTGAAACTGTGAGCCCCCAAATAAACTTTTCTACCTTAAAATTGTTCTTGTCAGGTCTTTTGGCCACACCAGTGGAAAACTGACTAAAACAGTTGGTATATATTGGAAAAAAATAAAGAAAATAAAACAGTATGAACCTGCAATCCAATACTAAAGCTTTTTTTGTATTCTATTTGTTTTGCGGTGAACATAAAACTAATGAGTTTACATTATACATGCTGATTGTCATTATCCTTTTTCCTCTCCCTCCTTTCCTTCCTCCTTTCCTCCTTCCTTCCTTCCTTCCTTCCTTCCTCCTCTTCTGCTTCCTTGTTCTTCTTATCAAAATAATTTTATGAGGGACAGCCTTTCCAAGAGCCCAAGGGTTAGATGCAGAAGTGCTGGATAGAATTGGAAGAATTAATTCCATCTTCTCCCCTGTGTTGGCAAGTGCTCATGTTGGTGCTGAGTCCAGTCATTAAGAACCAATACCAGTACTTATTTGGGTTTGTCTCTGTGTCCTCTATTCTGTACCATTGATCTACCTGCCTATTTTGGTACCAATACCATGCTGTTTTTGTCACTATTGCTCTGTAGTATAGTTGGAGGTCTGGTATTGTGAAACCCCCTGCTTCGCTCTTCTTGCTAAGGATTGCTTTAGCAATTCTGGGTCTCTTATTCCTCCATATGAATTTCATGATTGCTTGCTCTATTTCTATGAGGTCCATCATTGGGATTTTAATTGGAATTGCATTGAATTTGTATAGCACTTTTGGAAGTATGGCCATTTTGACAATATTAATTCTGCCTATCCAAGAACATGGAAGATCTTTCCATCTTCTCAGATGCTCTTTAACTTCTTTCTTTAGTGTTCTGTAGTTCTCAGTGTAGAGGTCTTTTTCAACATCACTCGTTATAAGAGAAATGCAAATCAAAACCACCTTAAGATTTCATCTTACCCCAATTAGAATGTCTTTTATCAAGAACACAGGCAACAACAGGTGTTGGCGAGGATGTGGGGAAAAGGGTACACTCATACATTGCTGGTGGGAGTGCAAGTTGGTGCAGCCACTCTGGAAAGCAGTGTGGAGATTCCTTAGAAAACTTGGAATGGATCCACCATTTGACCCTGCTATCCCACTCCTTGGCTTATACCCAAAGGACTTAAAATCAGATTGCCTCAGTGATGCAGCCACATCAATGTTCATAGCTGCTCAATTCACAATAGCTAGATTGTGGAACCAACCTAGATGCCCTTCAGTAGATGAATGGATAAAGAAACTGTGGTATATATACACAATGGAATATTACTCAGCCATAAAGAAGAATAAAATTATGGTATTTGTAGGTAAATGGATGATGTTGGAAACTCTTATGCTAAGTGAGATCAGCCAATCCCAAAAATCCAAAAGCCGAATGGTCTCTCTGATATATGAATGATGATGCATAATGTGGGGGGGGAAAGATGGCAAGAATGGAGGAAAGATAGCTAGCATAGAGGGAAGGGAGGGGTGGGGGGTGGGTGGGGGGTAAAATTAATAACAAAATGTGTGACAGATACCATTGCCCTGTGTACATGCATGAATGCACAGATGGTGTGACTCTACTTTGTGTACAACCAGTGAAACAATAGCTGTACTCCATTTGTGTTCAATGAATCAATAAGTAAATTAAAAAAAAAAGAACCAATACCATAAATATTACCATAAACAGAAGGTATAGACTATGAATATAAGTTCTATTTGACTGTAACAGAAACTAGAATATAAAGTAAGTGCCAAAGCAAGAATCCAACTTATAGATCAGCAGTAGCAGAGCTTTTTCTGGGTGGAGAGCATCTTTGGCAGAGGTTTCCCTGTAGGGAGTCCAGAGTGAAGGTAAACTACACTAAGGCAAGCTAAACCTGCTCATTCTCCATGACATCAGCTCACTTTTCTTAAGTTCTGTACCTTTGGATAGATAAATTGCATGCTTATTGCAGGCATGGACTCTTTTCTCATTTCTGCCACCCATCTGCAATATTGCACAGTGTACCATGAACCTGGTTTCATGAATGTACTTAAATGTTTGCCTTGTTGTCCAGATGTGTATTATTGATAGAAATTTTTCTATATTATGAATAATTCTGTAAGAAAAAATTCTGTGGATATACTTATGTGGCTGCAGAAGGAATTCCTAGAGTTTCTTACAGAAGTTTGTAACTCATTTGAAATTTAATGATGAGTGCGTTCATTTTAAATTTTGATATGGACCTTGTATTTATTTTGTACATCATTTTGAAGCAACAAAAGATTACAGAATTTTTAAGCCCATTTTCTGATATTTCACTAAGTGGTATGGTTAACAAATTCATATTAAATAAAAATTATATGAACAAACTGAAATCTCCTGCATTACTATTAAATATTCATTATTAAAGTCCAGCATTTATTTTAAGTGCATATGTGACGCAACTCTAAGCCCAATTAATCTGCTGGCATCTTTAGTTAATGTTGATTTTAGCTGAAATGTGAAATTTCCCCATTATAGCACATAGCCAGACAAATAGAGAAACATGTTTAGCACCATGCAAATTAACGCAAGGTCATAGGCAAGACCCACAAAATAATTAAACCAGGTTAAGGGAACCATGCTTTGGGAGACTAAGAATTTTAATTAAAACTGTTATTGAGTTCAAATGAGGGGGTTCTGTCTGTAATTAGTGAGTAATATCTTTCTGCATTAATCAACGTCACCAAAAACTGCCTAAATTAACACTTTGCTTTTCCTATATTGCTTCAGGTTTGTGGGGTTAGTGAGGAGTAAGTTATATAAAAAAGTAATTAAGATTAGAAGGACACTTTTAAAAATCTTGCTTTTCTACCTGATTTAATCTTGGGCACCATACTTGACAGCAATGAATTAACACATATTTATTGAATACTTACTACAGGAGAGTCATGGTTAGAACAACAAAGAAAGTTCAGCTGCTGAGCACAAAGGACATAGGATGCATTAGGCAATGATTTAGGCATCTTGTAACCATTGTTTTCTTTTTTTCTTACAATACTATTTTTGTGTTTGAAAATACTTTTTCTTTTCCCATAGCAAATGAATGGTTTATGCAAGGTCGTAGTTATAAATTACAATGAAGACAATGAAAATGAGACTGGAGAACAGATTGGATTTGCAGTACTAACAACTTCTTCTAACGAGACTGCTTTGTCCCACCTACTTGCTGGCACAGGTGGAAATCCATAATCTGCCCACTCCACATCTCATGTTCAAGAGCAAAGCAAATCACACCTCTGGGTGCAGGAGATAAGTCTGCAAGGTGAGTGTATCAGATGTGTCTCATTTTCCCCAAGTAAGTGACCCCATTCCTTGGGGGACATTGAATGATACAGATGGGGAGATACCAAGTAAGTTACTTCCACAAACTCCCCATGAACATTCAGTGCTAGGGAAGTAGAAGACATCTCTGACAGATGTTGAATTCGAACTCAGTGAACTCCAAAGTCAGTGTTCTTTCTGTGCACTCTTACCCCATAGGACCATTGGGTCCAAGAATGGGAAAGAAATATGTGGACAGATCTTATTCCAGATCCTTGTGATACATAAATGCTCCCCACCTTTGATGGTTAGCTGCTTCCAGCCTGGTGCCCAATTTTCCAATTAGTCAAGCAGATGATGACGTGTTCAGGACAAGGCAGAAAGCCTTGGAGGACCATAGGAGGCCAGGAGTTGTCAGTTACGATTGAAGTCTTTTCTCCTGGAAGCAACACACCTCTTCACTTTACATGTTGAAACAGGTCACAGGAAAAGAAAAGCATATCTGGATTCACTCCTTCTCACTCCCTTCCTCCTTCCTACTGTCCTCCCTCCCATTCTTCTTTCCAACGCATCTTGACTGAATGTCTTCTGTGTGCTGGGTGCTGAGTGCACGCACAGGTCAACACCTTCCTAAGGATTGCAGCTTTACAAAAGCCTTCATCATTTCTCAAGGGTCCTCGCATTTCTCCTCTTTTTCACCTTCACAACAATCTCATCTTTATTGTTTTATGAAAACACCTATTTCTTTCAACAACTGAAGATTTGCTTTAAACCCTATTAAGATGAGGTATAAAGGGATTAACATCAGCCTATTTCCTTCTGTGGAAGATGCATATTAATTCTTCATATGAGTAAAATGAAACTACAACCTCAGAAATCTTCCAGTTGCTTTGCTATTTGAGGGAATTTTGTGCTGGTTGTCTTTGGTTTTTGTCAATGATGTGGTTATATATCATTTATGAAGACCATTTTTGGGGACAGATTTTGGACATGTATATTAGAAAACTTGTAAATTGAGGCATATTATTCCTCACTGGCACTATCTCCCTGCTTCATTAGGCTATATTTCTTCCTTTTCGCCCACAAAAACAGCTCCTATCTCCAAAGGCAAGTTTGAAATTCTATTAAACTTAAATTGCTTAGTTATTGCAGGACCAAAATGCACGTGCGTGCACACACGCGCGCACACACATATTTGGGGGAAAATGAAGACCAAGTGGTAAAAAGGCATAACACATTAAAAAAAAGGGAATGAAATCTAAGAAGAAAACAACCTGAGAAAAAGAAGTGGCAGAGAACAAGGGGATGCTAATGCGCAGTCAGCTTTTGAATTGGGAAGTCTAAAAGGCAAATAGCTTCTGAAGCAAATACGCACGACACTACTATAGATTTCCGGATAATTAGGCATGAGAAATGGTAAGTGATATATTCACCTACTGCATTTATGTTCTTTTAAGGTACCTAGCAAATTTGTTTTTTTCAGCAGCTGATTTGAGGCATCGAACTCAGCTAAGGGTAAAACTGAGAATAGTTGAGACAATCTTCTAAAATAGTTTTTGGCCAAGCACAGATTAATTAATTTGACTACTGCAGTTGACCCCCTAAGTTGTACAGCCTGAGTTCCCAACATTAGACTCAGACATTTTAAAGGGCTTGGTCCTTTCTTTTCATTCGAAGAACACAACAGTAAAAGGCATAAAAAGAAGGCATAAAAAGAAGCTGGGTGTGATGGCACATGACTGAAATTTCAGTGACTGGTAGTCTGAGACTGGAGGATCACAAGTTTGAGGACAGTGTCAGCAACTTAATTTGCTTAGTCCCTAAACAATTTAAAGAGAACTTGTCTCAAAAACAAACAAACAAACAAATAAATAAATAGATAAATAAATAAAATGGCTGGGAGATAGCTCTTTCATAAAGCACCCCTGGGTTGAATCCTCGATACCAAAAAAAATAAATAAATAGAAATTACAGAATGGCTGGGGTGTTGGCTTTACTATCTCTTAGATTAGATGATGGCAGAGAACATGGAGCCAGGCTTGGTTTGTAGTCTAGGGACCTCCACTCTATGCCACAATTCTGTAACATGGGAGGTCACAAGATACAACCTTGCTCCTTTTGGGAAATGGTCACTGGGTTTTTGTCCACTGTACCTTGGAAATTTTTCTTTATGCAAAAAGTCCATATATTAGGTAACCTTCTGAAGAAGAACACTCCATATATATTACAAAATAAAAATAATAAATCAATCATGCTCTTATATAATATCTATAATTGCTAACTGGATAGCTCTCTTCTTGAAGCAGCTACTGTACCTTTAAGGACATATTAGATTATATCTAATAGATAAAAAAGGAACCAACAAGAAAATCTACATCTCTGGCAACTTCCTGATTAAACTAATTTATTTATTCAAAAATCTTCGTTGAAAGTCTTTAGTTTACCTGGAATCATGGTGGGAGTTGATGAAAAAATAGCAGCAACAAAAGTCAGGTGTTGTCCTTACTCTCCAGGAGCATAGATACCAGTCAGACTAGACTTTCGGAAAACAAACACACAGAATGATCGAATGTCTTAGAAACAGAAGAGAATTACTAAGGTGCTGCACACAGAGTAACTAGGACATGGAAGTGTAATTGTAGGGTGAAGGAAAGCCCATTTAAGTAAATGTGACTTGAGCTGGGTCCCAAAGGCAGAGTAGTAGTAGCAGACAAGCTGGTGAAGAATAGGAAGAAAGTGATCTGGGCAAAGAAAGAGCATTTGTCAACTTCTGGAGCCTTTCAGCACACTAAAGAAACTGCAAGAGAAGCTTCATGGCTGGAGCTCTTGGGAAGAGAAGTATACTATACTTCACCATTTCTTTTAACCCTTCCGTGTGATGAATTTAAGCAATCTTGCCCTGGCATTCAGTGAGAGCTCTTTAGAGCCAGGGTCACCTAAGAAAAGAAGTCTCTGTGGAAAGTAGAGAAGGACTGCACAATAAGGCTGGGTAGGGCCCCAGGCTCCACATTTGCCAACTGCTCAGTATTGCCAGAGGCAAAATGAGGAGAACTGGAAATAGCACTAAAATAGGAGCAGGGGACTTGGTTTGGAATTTTTAATTTTCAGTTCTTTCGCTTTGTTTTGGAATAAGTTACTAACCATGGTAGAATTTTTTTTCCTTGTCTATCAGTTGGGGATGATCCAGGGTAGTTTTCAAGATTTGAATGATGTACTGTACATATCTTCAAAAGGTCTAAAATGATGAGCCCACAGAACTCTGTGGGATTTGGAGCTGCATAACCCCTTCATAATGCTTACTCTCAAATGTAAGCAGCCCTCACAGAAACATCCTGGTTCACCACATCTGGTACTGAAATAAATTCTCTTCCTGTGCATGTATATGTGATGCATGTGTAATTTAAGTGTGTGTGGCATGAGTGGTGTGTGTGTCATGAGTATGTGGCATTCTGTATGTGCATGCATGCTTGTGGTGCAGGTATAGAGCGACTGTGTGGTGTAGTTGGAAGCAGGGTGTGAGACTATGTTGTTTGTGGTTCTGGGAGATGTGTTCAGGCTGAAAGTCAAGAATCATTGTCTGAACATATCATCCAACTTCATCCCAATTCCCCAGGGAAATCCTGAGATGGCATACTGCTTAACCCACGGAAATTGCTAGCTTCAATATAAACACAGGCTCTTTTCTTTCTAATAGTTGTACAGGGAAAAAAAACAGAACACTCCGGAAAGAGTAAAATGGGTCTGAGATGAACAGAGCTTTAGAGCCCAGGCCAAATGACCAAGGGGAGATGAAAATGATGAAAGTTGAAATGGACTTCAGTTGGTCACAAACACAGAGACTCAAAGGAACAAAATGATTTAACATGATATTTCTAAGGGCACTCAAAAGAGAACTCCTTGATGCCCAGGATTTGTTAGTCACTAGCACTAGTCCTCCTGAAAGACTTCTGGTGATGGCCAGACTCTGATGCAGAGTGTACACCATTGACAAGAACACACTTCAGGGCTAGGCTCTCAAAATACCTGTCCAGGCCAACCCAGCCACTAGTAGCTGGTATGGGGAGACTAAGTGATCAAAATACAGGAGTTGTGATGATAATCAGATGGGAAGCAAGTGGATTCCTCAGGATTTCTACAATCTTCCCTTTATGCAACCTTGGACAATTGGTAGACACTGTGTCCTGGTTCCTGCACCCCAAACCCAAACTACAGAAGAACAAACTGTGGACAACTAAACAACACCTGGAGCCTTGGGCTGCATTCCTTTGCTTGTTTGCCCACTTATTCAGGCAAGGTGCTGTAGGAGCAGTTATGATATACAGAGTACCACACATTCTTTGCACATCCACTATACTGATTGCACCTTTAGAATGGATCAGAGGAGAATTTCAGTCTAAAATCATAGCTTGAAGTTCTATTCATCATACTCTGGGGTGTATATTCATCTTTGCAAGAAGAGGGGGAAATAATGCAGTTCTTCTGCACAGAAAATTATGGGCTAATTGTTATGATTTCAATACGAGGTGTCTCCTAAAAACTAATGTGAGAGACAATGCAAGAAAGATTAGAAGTGAAATGATTGGGAGCTTTAACCTAATCAGTGTATTAATTCACTTGAGTGGATTAGCTGGTTGGTAACTATAGACAGGTAAGGTGTGGATGAAGGAGGTAGGTTACTGCAGGCATGGCTTTGGGGGTGTAAATCTTGTTCCTAGTGAGTGGAGCTCTCTCTACTTCCTGGATGTCATGTCCAGAGCTGCTTTACTCCTCCGTTCCTTTCTGCCATGATGTCCTGACTCACCTTGGGCCCTGAGGAATGGAGTCAGCCATCTATGGACTGAGACCTCTGAAATCATGAGTGCCAATTAAATTTTCCTCCTCTGAAATTTTTCTAGTCAGTTCTGTTGGTCACAGAAATTAAAAAGGTGACTAAAATTTTAATAGAGAATACAGGGTGCCACTAGATAACAACAGTGGAAAAAGGTGGCCCTAGATATACTTAAATATTAAATAGTTAGCAAGTCTCAAATTTGAAATCAAGAGATGGAAGACATCACTGATAATATCTTATGAATGGGACTTGATTTTGGCCTAAAACTAATGATTTTGCCAAATGTACTGCCTGAGGGTGGGAGAGAAGGGCAGAAAAGGGGATTTGGGTTTTTTTGGTGGTATGGAAAAGTGATTATATTTTTCCTTTATGTTGTATAGTCAGTGTTTAAAACCCATGTGTTTTCTAAATGACTTCAAAAAGATGCTTGAGATCTAAAATAAGAGATATAGATCCAAAATCCAAAAAGCAAATTTTAGAAGTCATAAGCATCATTATGGTATCTATAAAACAGTATAACTTCAACCTATCAGCTGTATCTTAATTCATATATAAGGTATTTGTTGTGGGTGTTTGGTAGAATGAGTAGTTAGACCTCCAAACAAAGCATGTTCAGGACTGAAGGAGTCTTCAAGTAACCTCGGTTTCAAGAGACATAGAAAATAGAAAGGTACCTAGAGAATATTGCTAGCTAGATCATACGTTCTCATGAAAAAGAAAACCAACTTGGTCTCTCCAAAGTCTGGACATCATAAAATCAGAAAGTAGGGGAACCAAGAAAATTTTTAAGTTTAGAGGGAGATAATAAACTTTTAGAGTAAATCAATGAAATTATGCACATTTGGAAAGTTACTCACATATAGCAAGAAGGCAGAAATCACACAATGTTTGTGTATTATGTTAATAATTATCTAGTAAATGTTTATGCTTTGTAGCTAAAGCTAGATTTTGATTTATTTATTTTGATCCAAGGGAAAGTGAACAAACCAGAAATACTTATTATTTTCTAAATTGATTGAATAGTGGGAATCCAAAGTATTGGGACAGTAATCAGGTACTTGTGTGAACCTGTTGACAAGGTATCTGATAATGGTTTTAGCAATTTGAATTCAGGCCTTACAACCTCAATCTAGGAAGTAACATCAATCATTATACATGTTTAAGGAAAAACCTTAGGAAAACAAGAGAATGTGCCAATAATTTTCCTTTTACAGACCCATGTATCAATTGATAAAATATAGCTGCCTCTTATGTTGTGAATCTTGATTAGTCAAAAACTTGTTATCATCTTGCAAATATTGAGGATGTGTGCTGTAATAGGCAGATAGAAGAGAGTTCCATAATTAAAAGGAGTAAGTTTTTTCACCAAGATCAACATCATAAATATATAAATTTCATAATGTCTAATTAAATAAATATTCATTTTATACTTCTGGATTTATTTGCATTAATAATTGTTGAAATTTTGCAAAAACAGAACTGATCCCAGCTAACTTACTTGGATGCTGTTTATAGAATCTAGCAAACTGAAGATTATTATTTTATAAATGTTTTGCTCTGAAGATAAGGGTTACAAACACCAGAAAAATATATCCTCAGCTATATCTATAGATTTCCTTCTTAATTTTAATTCACTCTCATGGATATTCAATAATTGATTTGCATATACATTTTGTATCATCCATAACATGGTAGATATTTCCACCTGAATTTGCCAAATAAATAAATCAAGTCTGAGGGATGAAATTTTGTCCAGGGTCACAGCTTGTTGTAGGGGAAGAGTAGATCTCTCAACTCCCAATTATACCTGTTCCCAATATGCCCTCATGTAGCAGAGTTGTGTGGTTGTATGAGGCACTAATTCCCCTCGTTAGTGTTGTGAGGGGGAGTTGTTAAAAACCTGAATTCAAAATAACTGAGAAAATACCGTCTTGCTTGTAATAAAATAGATTTCTTTATTGTAGGATTCAACAGAACCTTCAGTTTGCTGACCTGTCCTATAAAATACTTAAAGGGATATTCATGTAGAACGTGTTATTGTCCAAAACATATTTAACTAGAGATTTTTTAGTAGGTATTCAAATAAACACATTTTCAAAACCTTACCTTCCTCCTTGAATTTATTAGTCTCCTAAGAAAAGAGGCTCCTACCATTGGCACTATCATACCTTATGCATCTGATATTATTGTCAATGATGACACACAGGCATTTCAAATCTTGCATCTTCTCACTAAGAAATTTGTGCAAAACAAGTAAGGGACGCCGACTGCAGTTTGTTTAAGAAAGCCTGGTTAGTGGTTCAGACAGATGCTTTCTGGAATAACAGCTAGTGAGCTGTGACTGGAACGCTATGAAATGTTTTGCACATAAAATGAATCCTTATGCATGGAAAGTCAATATCCGTTGTGAGTGGTTATCTTCTGGTGGTTAGTTTGAAGGCTTGGGAATTAAGATCAGCTCATTCCAGCTGAGACTCTCACTCTTCAATGAAGAAACAGGAGCAAAGAAGTTTACACATATCTAAATGTATTGCATTCTGGCTTTGTCCCAGGTTGGTTTAAAAAATGCACAGCTCATTCTTTTGGAGCATTTGCCATATACAAAGAGTAGACTTTGCCAGAAAGAAAACAGGGTTTCTCATCAAAGGCAGAGAACACCATATAGCATCACACAAAAGAGTATTGATGTTTCATTCCGCATAATGTAGAGAATAAGGTAGGTAATAAATCACCTTAATAATTGAATAATGTTGAGCTTCCTTTATAAAGACAGAAAAAATGCCTTATGTCTACATAGGATTCTCTTTGTCAGTGGGATGTATTTGAGATCAGAAGATTGGAAAAGGCATAGACCATGGGGTTTACATGACATCAAATCAAGTATTAAATTCAATCACATCAGAAAAAAAAAAAAAGCAAATCCACTTAAAATTTTGGAATACAATGAAGGGAGACTTCAGTCCCGGGGCCTATTCTAATCATTAAAATAATTTTTCAGTCACCAGTTACACACCAGGGTGAACTTACATTGTATAGGTAAGCAAAAGCACCTAGACCTTCTATATCCATCCAAAACAAAAATCCTCCAAAATTTTAATCCAAGTGAATAGGGTGTGTTTCCTGATTTTCACATCCCCTTCAGCTACTTCTTTCCTTTGCATTTGTGTATTTGTTTCTCTGTGAATTTCTACTGTCTTGGTATTATCTCTATCTTTTTGTTTCTGTTTCCATGTCTCTCTCTCTCTGTCTCTTTCTTCCCAATTTTTGGTGATGGGTAATGGCTAATCATGATGGATTAATAACATGAGAAATATGCTGGGAAAGAAGAAACAGCTAAAAACAAAAACAAGAAAACAACATACATAATACAATTATTTTTCAAAAAGGAAAAAATGGAGCCACTATACAATTTCCTTTGTGATTACTTTGTGGTCATGGCCTCTTGCCTCAGCTGACACCATCTTTACATACAAGAAGGTCTTTTGCTCCCTGAGCCAAAACTTTATAGAATAGTGAAAAATCACAGAAACAGAGAGAAGTTGAGTTCAGAGGAACATCCAAGTCAATATTCATACTGTAGTAATGGAGGGGATGAACTCTTGATGGTTCAAATTTTATCCTACATTTTCCCAGTTCTTTCTCTATCAATTTCTCTACAGATTTCTTGTTTGCCTTCATCTGTAAAATGCAGGTGATCAACATGTATGTTTCAGGAATTCTTGAGTTGCCTAGATGAGTGCATCAAACATCACATAAAGATCAGTTGATATTGCTACTATTGCTATTGCTTAATACTAGTAACCATTGCTATTAGTGATCCTAGTAGTAAAAGTAGAGGTATTTGACATGAAATTAGTAGGAGAGAAGTGAAAAGGAGGAGATGGAATATCTTAACTGGGAAAGCCACCAGCCACTGCAGTCTCACATCAGAGTGTCTTCATTGTTCCCTGGGTCTACCATGAGTTGTACCTAGTGCTGTCTCAGGGGCCCTGGAGGCCTTTGTCACATGGTAGAAGGTACTAAATATATAGAGAGGTAAGTGAAGAACAATGAGCTACTTCGGAGTAGCTCATTTGTCACCAGGTGAAGAGATTAAAGGATCAAATAACTCTGAAGTTCTACCAAAATAGCCTGAAAATATAACACTTCAGACTTTGAGGATGGAAAATGATGATGATTTTTGAGAAGGTTGAGAATTTTAGGGAAGTGAAAATACTATATTTGTGAAATATGTTAAGACAGGTGAGACAATAATGGAGAGAAAATAGGAAATTTTAGAGGCCTAAACCATCAAATAGCAATAAGTTTGTGAAAAGAAAATACATTAATTTCATATAAGCCAATATTAAAAGTCTATGCATTTATGTTTAAATATTGAATATATGTACTATTTTGCATACAAATTTCTTTGTTTAGCTTGTGGTGATGGTGTTACATTCATGCCTTTCATTGTTACTTTTTATTTTTTTCTGCTAAGAACTTGCAAATGATTGTGCCTTCACTTTCAGTAACTGTCAGAGTCATGCAGTACTATCAACTTAAGTCAATTTAGTACTACCACGTATTTTATTTATCTTTTAGCATGAGACAATGAAGCAAAGAGATACACAATTACATATGTTTAAAATTAAGCAAAACTCTATGGATTGATTATATTTACTTTTTAAAAATATTTTTAGCTATAGATGGACCTAATCTCTTTATTTATTTTTTTATGTGGTGCTGAGAATCAAACCCAGTGCCCTACATATGCTAGGCAAGTGCTCTACCACTGAGCCACAATCCCAGCCCATATTTACTTTTTTTTTTTTTTATTTTTTAGTTGTAGATGGACATAATACCTTTTTTATTTTATTTTATTCATTATTCTATTCATTTTTATGTTGTGCTGAGGATTGAACCCAGTGTCACATGCATGCCAGGCAAGCACTCTACCACAGAACCACAACCCCAGTCCAATTATATTTACTTTTTATACTACCAAGAAATCTTCAGTTATGATTAAAAGATGAATAGAAATGTAAAGATTAAGAATTTTTGTTATTACTCTAGTTCAATATATTTGAATACTAAGACTATATTCTATCACCATCTGGATTACTCTGAAACTTTCAAGCTGAATGGGAATGAAAAGTTGTATAAAACAAAGATCAGAGATAGAGAGCACTTTGAAGCAAGGTGATAACAAAGGAGAATTAATGACAAGCATCATTTCAAAAAATCCTATGTTTGGTAATGAGAAAGGATGAACTCTTTTCCAATTCTGAATGAGTGGATGCTATAGAAAGAGATATGCCAATCATACTTCATTATAGCAAACACTGCAAAAGATTCAAATTATTCTTGTTATAACGTTTTCCCCTATAAACCATATTTACCTTTGGCATAACCTGAGGCCAAAAAATATTTTAAAAATTGTCAAATACGTATACAGTACTTGAACATGAGCTTAAATGTAGAAACTGATTGTGAGTGAATATATTTTTGAGTGAAGTAACTTCAGAAATGAAAAAATGCTTTCTGATATAATTAATTCTACATTTCTTCCCCACTTGCAAGATTGTTATATCCAAATTTTTCAATGCAGTTCATTTCTTTGGTAGAGTGGCAGTGGAACAGTTTTAGATGGAGAAAGGGAAAGACAAAGAGAGCTAACCAGCGAGTAACTAGGAGGAGCAGGGCTGGTGCAGAGCTGAGATCTCTTTCTCATCCCCAGTTCTAACAAAACACACTCTTCCGTTGATTTTTTTTTTTTAGAAAGCAATAATTATACAGTAATTAAACAATAAACCAACAAGTGTTTTATTTAGAGACTGAATATTTTATGAAGAGCCAAGAGAGAAAGCATTTGCTGTGTAGTGATATTAATTGTACTTTATTTGTTGTGACCAGATCAACAAAATGCTATTTGTGTAGATCATTCCCTCTGGGATACAAGAATGACTTTGTTATGCAAAATGTCTCTGTAAAGCTGTGTGCCAGAATCAGATTTAACTCTGACAGCACTTTATTCTACACAGCTAGCAGCACAAAAGCTCTGCTCTCTGACCTATGATGAAAACCTGAGAACTGAAGGGGAGAGAACACTTATTGCCACCCACTCACTGAATTACTCTTAGTGAAAACAGAAAGGTGTATCAAGAGAACTCTGACCCAGGAGTCTCAACTTCCACTTTATAATGAACCTCGAAAACCCCCTTTCTTACCATATTGTGCACTAGTCCCTGCTTATCCACGGTTTCATGTTTGTTCCATGGTTTCAGTTGCCCACAGTCAAGCACAGTTCAAAATATTAAATGAAAACTTCTAGAAATAGACAATTCATAAGTTTTCAATTGTGTGCTGTTCTGAATAGCATCATGAAATCTCACACCTACTCTCCATCCAACCTAAGCCATGAATCATCCCAGTGTCTAGCACATCTAAATTCACCCATTAAGTCACTTAGTAGCCATTTCAGTTATGAGATTGGCAGTCGCAGCACTGAAGAGTTTGCATTCAAATAACCTTATCATACTCTAAAAATGGTCCCAAAGCACATGAATGGTAATTCTGGCAATTTTATTTGAGCATGTTGTAATAATTTTTTTCTTTTGTCATTAATTATTATTTACATCATACCCTGCCTAATTTATAAGTTAAACTTTATCATTGGTATGTTGGTTTAGGAAAAAAGTATAGTATATATAGGATTGGGTATTGTTCACAGTTTCTGGCATCCACTGGAGATTTTGGAACAGTTTCCCACCAACAAGTGAACACTATGGTACTTCAATTTCTGCACCTGTGTAATGGTAGACGATAACTTCTGACTCAAAAGATTTCCTGGAGTTATTATAAACAGCAAGATCAATGAATAAAAATGGTTCATCCTGAAGTGTGTAATGATAGACATGTGTGAGGAGCAAGAATATTTCTTTTATGGATCAAGGACATGGAGCAAGGGTTATGACTCAGTTGTTCAAGATAGTTGATATTAAAAATATCTAAGAAGAGGCATAGCTGTAGTACAGAGGGAGTAGATGCAGGAAGAACTGTATCAGTGGGTGTCATCAGTATCCCAGCCCTGGCATTATTTGCCATTAAAGCCCGCTCATCCAGGACATCCTTCTGAACTTCACCTGAATAATCAGTCTCTCTAGACGTCCCTGTCATCTTTTCTCCTTTGGGTGGGGGAGTCATCTCCTTCAGTGTCTGCCAGACAAGAGTGCTTATTACATTACCCTTATTAAATTTCCTTTTGCTCTTCAACTCTCATTGCCCATGCGGTCTCATTTCTATCGGGCTTATAACATTTAATTTCTCCTTTCCTCTGCTATTATTGAGTTCAATTTTCATCCCAATTGTGAGGCTACAGGATGTGGCTTCCATTCCAGTGAGAGCTCTCCATGGAGGTTTTGAGAGTGACAACCAGACTTATTAATATCATTACCGATTAATCATTTTAAGCACAAGAAATATGTCGAGTGCTCTTGTTTGAACTTTCCGAGCATCTATGGCTCCTGACTTAAATGAGACATAGTTTCGTTCTTTTATTTTGCATTTTTTAAATTTCCCTTGACCCTATCTTCCTCAATATATGACCATCCACTGGTATTGAGTACTGTAGTGGACTCCTTTTGGAAACCTGAAATAGCTCTCCTAAATCCTTTAGGTAAAGTTCCAGATTCTCAGGCTAGCTTTCAGAGTTCATTAGAATGTGTTCTGTAAATAGTAAGAATCTCTCATGGGTCTCTTTGCATTGCCAGGTTTCTTTGCCACTACCCTATAGTTCCTACTCCCTTATTTAGTTAGGATGATTCTGTAGGCTATTTTTTTTCCCACCATAGCGTCTTTCCACACATCGTTTTCCTAAATGTTCATGCTTTCCTACCTTGTCTTAAAATCCTACTCTCCATTGAGGATATGTCATATCTTAGCCTTCCCCATGAAGTTGAGTTAGCCTTTCTCTGTCCATATTTGCTACAACACTCTCCATACCTAGTCACATATTGATTTCTTATATTATCCAGTCTCTCCATTGGTATTGTTCCCCTCACCTTCCCTTGCCAATTCTTTGAGGTTAGAAACCACGTAGTGGGATAGTATTTTCTCCTTTCTGGAAGGTCTCAGAGATGGCAAATAGGCACAGGTATTACCCTTTGTAACCGGTCGAGTCCTGCTTCCTCAGGTGTTGAAGAATAACGCCGTAGAAGCAAACCGAGGCAAGTGTAGAGTGGAAAATAAAGTTTTATTAAAGAAAAGTAAAAGCAGACTTCTCCCCAGGTGGAAGAAGGGGACCCGAAGGCGGAATCCGTGTGGCGAGTAAATCCTGTCCTTTTTATAAGTTTTACTCTCTTGTTCCCTCCCCCCTCATTCTTCCTCTCTGTCTAGGCCCACTTTTGCATGTGAGTGGTAAAAGCAGAAAAGCAGATGGGCAGGGGAAGGGCTGAAGCGATAACAGGTAATGTCCCAGCAAATGTTAATTAGCAATTCCCTGCCTACAGTTCTTGATAAGGACAAGTAGATCTGGTTATCAATGGGTTCTGGAGATCTTTGATATTCCATTCCCAGGGCAGCCTCCATCTTCCAGATGTAGGTGTTTTCCATTCATTCATTTTCTCGATTTGACCCGATTTCTTTTATTTCTACACTGACTACCTAACCAGTTCTGGCTACACAGGGATGCTAGGCATCTACCAGTATGCAGGGAAGAGTGACCACCAACCCTTTTGAAGTACTTCCTTTTCAGTCTGGCCTCACATCCTATGCCACTAGTTTGTAGTGCCATACAACCCCTGCATGTTGACTGATTTTATTTTAAACATTTGCATACAACCAGTGGATTTGTGTATGTCTAGAACAGGAGTCTTGTCTTCTCATCCAAGAATATTAAGGTATTCAAGAATGAATTTTACAGGTTTTCTAAATCCATTGATATTGAATACAAAATTTTATGCTTGTATTATTTTGTCTTTTATCCATTGCCCCTTCCTTTCTCCAGGAATTGTCACTTCAAATATACTATCAAAGGAGTCCATGACTTCCTAGAAGGTTCAGAACCTCAATACCAAGTCAATGAAGACACTGCCAAAGGCAGTCAGTGCATAGCTGGGTCAGAGGGTTGACAGGCAGAAAAACAGATTTGAAAGAACTATCTTCGTTTTGTAGAATATATTAAATGTATCCTCATGTATTGAAATGATTATATTACAGCTTTCTATAGTGGTCCAAGGTGAGCAATTCTTATTTATGGCCCCCACTTCTCCCAGGGGAGTCTTCCTCCTACTCATGCCTGCTGCCCAAAGCTTATCAGTAGAGCTGTGCCCCAGGCTGTGTACTGGTGGGGTGGAATGCCTAAAGCAAATCCAGAATTAAGGACATCCATAGGGAGTGGCCCTTGGGAGTTAAGAAAACAGGACTTTGATTTCCCCTCTAGCTAAAATGCTGTTTCCCCAAAACCCTTCAGGGTGAGTGAGGAGTAAGTTACAGTGTGAATTAGTATCTCAGACAAGCCTGACAGTCAGGTCTGCAGTAATTATCTTCCCTTTTTGTCTTAGGAAAAGAAAACCTTATTTCTGATTTTTCTTCCCCTGGTCTGTAGCTCTCCTTCTGCTCCTATCCATTTGGGCTAATGCAACCCAGAATTGCTTCCTCCCCCCCACCTCTGATGTTTCTGCTTTGTTTGGCTTGCCTCTGGGTTAGCACAGACTTTCTGAGGGTCTAGGGTGGAGGAGGGAGCAGATGTATTATGCTAATACAATTCTCTCTTGCTTTCTAGTCTTAGAGTGGCAAATCCCAGTTCTCAGGAAGGCTCTCCTACAGGGCTTTTAAACATCCAGACTACTCCTTTGAGGATCAATGAATGTGGAACACAGACTTCAGAGTATAAAACATGGACATATAGACAAAGTTTGCAAATTGTGTCCTGTTAAGTTTAGATCTGATTTTTACTTGTCCTTATTCATACCAAGCCAACCTTTTTCCTCTAGTTCTCAAGCCAAACCTGCTTCCAGCTTTGGGAGTTTTAGGTCTCATGTAAGCCCTGACTGAAACTTTACACTTTGCTACTAGCAAGGACACAGGACAACATTCCAGTAAAATATCCTGTGTCTCATGGTCCATATGCTCATGCTGAGCTTACGGAATCAATAAATTAAAACTTATTCTGCAGATCCTTAAGTCTGAGCACTCCAAATTCTCCAGTCATCTCTTGGTGTAATGCAGATCCCCGATTTAGAATCATTCTTTACCAAATCAATGAATATGGATGATAAATTTTAGAAAACAAGGTTATCTAACAGGATGAGTTCTTGCTTTTATTTATGACAGTTGCAGATAAGTGAAATTTCAAACTGTCACTCTTTGCTTTCTGTCTCTCTGTTTACCTGTCCCCAGCTGATGCCTGGAAGAAGCTTGGACTTATCTGGGTACCTCGACTCTGTGGTTTGAAGCATTTCTAGTAGCTACCTCTAAATCTCCAAAAGAAATTTTTCCACATCAGGAATTATGGAGCCATTTAAAATATGGGCAAGTCTGTACTTCCAAAAAAGATAAAGAAAGCAAAATTCCCATGGCGAGATGTGGGCATTTTGTTTACAAATGTGATCTCATCCAATTTTGTTTCACTTAGAGTACAGAAGTAAACTGAATATGAGTTGTATCAAATTAATCAAAGTGACTAATACTCATATCTTAAAAACAATATTTTTACCCCAATTTATTTCTTAGCTATGTATTTAAACCTTATTATGGTTCAGGGCTGGAATATTGAAAGAATTCCAAACCCTGTAGATATGATCATTGTTGTATTCAAGGTCATATCATTTTTTTAAGAAAAACTATATAAATTAATGACCATGGAATGTACACCTCAGAAAAGTAAAAATTACTTTCAAAGGTATGGAAGTCATACGTTCAAAGTCATCAAAATTTGGCACTATATGTAAACATATGAGTTGATTTATGATCACAACCGGAACAACTGAAATTTCTTGACTAGTGATTATTTCACCCTACTAAGCTAAGAAAGATAATCAAATAAGAGTACTTAGAAACTGTCAATAGCTCAATTTATGACAGCAGGCATCTATCTGAAACTTTTACACCTTTTGGAAATAGGTAGGATCACAAAATGTTCATACATATTGAGTTATGTAACGTTTAAACATGCTGCAAAATGTCATTCATTACATTTGGAGGCACATCCTTTTTCACGTCTGAGTGACTTATTTCCTGATGTCCATTCCTGATTTAATGTGGCATTGGGACTAAGTAAAAACTTGAAGGGACAGGTGAACAAAGACCAAGAGATATTTTTGTAATGCGCACTATGTAACGGGTTTCTAAGCAGAAAACTCCCAAAATTACTGAGATTAAATTTCACACCAATATGACAACATGGTGGCTTGGGGTTATAATTAAATTGAATTCTAGGGGAAAAAAATACATAATGCTGAATTTGTAGACTAAGCTTATACTACTAACCTGAGTATCTCCCAAATCTCTGCAGCTAACAAATTTAATGTTGCCCTTAACAGCAAAGTACTCATCTCAATCTGCCAGGGTCTTTTATTGTTTTTCCTGTCCAAACCTCCCTGTTGCAAAAAATTTTGATTTTTTTTTGTCTTACTTTTAACTGAACATGAAAAAATACTGGAAAAGTTGACCATAAAGAAATTATAAGAATTGTAATCCTATTTAGGTGAGAAAAAGCAATCACAAACTATATGATAATTAATAACTTTTCATCCAATCTAGCTGCTGAATGAAATGATCTTTGGAACAACAACCTAGTACTGGTGAACAAAGAGTGTATCTTCTGTATTGGCTCCATAAGTGTGTAGGTTCAGTGAGGGAATAGCGGAGCTGAGCAAAGAGGCTGTGATACTTGGATGTGACCCCTTCATTCTAGATGAGGAAAGACGGCAGACCGTTGTTTGAGTCTACCTGGGAACCTGTTGACCCTAGGGTGACCCACTTTAACATCTTCATCACATAGAATCACTGACTCATTCTCACATCTATAGCAATTCGCTAATAATTAATAACAATACCATGCTGACATTAAACAATAAAGTCAGAAATTTGTTTTTTTTTCAACTTCCAGTTCTACAGTTTCATTTGCCTCTGTGTTTCTGAGGTTTGTCCAGTAAGTTAATAAGTTATGAAAATGTCTCAAGTTCTTAGCATATGTTCAACATTTTGACATATACAGAACTAGGGTGGATAAAATAAGGACACCATTCTTTATCAAAGGAAATGAAGAGCTGTATGATATTTAACAATATTCCTGGTGCCCACTGTGAAGCTGAGGTGAACTGAGAGGGTGCACTACCTAGGGGGAGGGAGCAGGAGAAGTTATGAGAGTCTGAAGGGAATAGGCTAAACCAGGGGGTTCCAGGACCTGGTCATAACAGGAGGAACATTTACCCATGGCAGTGGAGTTAGTATTACTGGGGGGAGAACTGGGAAGGATAGTGCACCACATCAAGAATAAAGGGTGAGGCAAGGTGATGCTAAAAAGGAGAGAATGAGAAATGAGAGCTGAGGCTGAGATGATCAAAGGCCAGCTGGAATGCTGCACAAAAAAATGGGTCAAGACCAACAGTTCAGAACTAAGGCTGTGAACAGCAAGAGAGTGCCCGAGTTCTCCTTTTATGTGGTGCCCAGTGTGTGGCCCTGGTGTGAGGATGGAGGCTCAGAGAAACCATTAAGATTTGAAGCAAAGCAAATTTTTCACTGTGTGCTTAAGGAATAGACCTTATTATGGGGCATATAACCATTATAAATATTAAAGCGCAGTGTTGTACTTTTTCTAAATAATTTACCAATAGATTTATATATGTGTCCTATGTGGAATAAATGTTTTAATGATAATTAAGCAATTCAAGGACCTTCATTTATCTGTGTGTTTTGCCTGTAGTAATGCTTTCATTAAGGTCTACCTGCTAATCAGAAGTTGGATTCCTGGGACTTATCCCAAACTGACTCATATATCTCTGCATTTCAGGCTGATTATTTCATTCTGTATTTCACTCCTCATATCAATGCCCATGTGAGTTAGCCTTTATAATTTAGGTGACTAATGGATTGAAAAACCTTAGGGTTTTTTTTTTTTTTTTCCCACTCTGCAACTTGCTTTACTCCCTGAATGGTTCTACACCAAAAGCCTGGCAAAATTTCCTTGTCAAGAACACGGTAAGTCTAGGAAGCCCTGGGGAGCCCTGTTAGGCATTTCCCAGTTATGCAGTTGTCAAACTCCTTCTTATCTCCAGCTTCTTGCAAAATACTAGGCCTCATCTGGAGCCCTTTACTTACCATTACCAAATCTCTACCCATGATGTCGAAATTCTTTGTTAGATAAAAACATTCTTTTTTCCATCAATCTGTGCAGGTAGGGAGTGAATGATTACACTGGAAGTATTTTCTGCATTAAAAAAAATCAAACTATGAGGTGATCTTCATTAAGGATACTCCAAATCTTGAAGAGCTATAAGCAGTTCTTTTTATAGTCGGGGGTTGCCCCAGTTGCTCAAGCAGAGTGCATTGCCAACACCAGCACTATGTAGTCTCCAGTGCACTAAATTGAATTGGGCTTATAAAATTACTTTTTCAACACCTCTCTTTGGTAGAAAGATAATATGTATGCATGAAAAGTTAAATAATATGAGGAAACAGGATGAGCAATGTAATACTTTATGATTAATTAGCCAGGGAGCCCTATAAGCAATAAGTCCCACAGCTCAGCAAAGAGATTAATCAGAACAGGGGTGAACCGGAAAGGATCGTTGAAGTGGATAGTACATAGAAAGGTCTTGAAAAATGGTGAGAACTGTTAACGCCAAAGAGAAAAAGCATTTTGGGAAGGAAAAATAGGAGACATGGAGGATGGAAAAAAATGCGAGTTTAGAGGCAATAATAAGCTGTAGACTTTCCTATAAAAGAGGCTATTAGAGGACAGTCTCTTCTTTGATAATATGACTTGACATAGTATCTTCAGAAATTTAGATGGCTTCTCTCTATAGACTCATATTACTTCCTAGATAGGAGATGTTTCTCATTAGGATGATCCTCACCAAACTGGTATGGTGAGCAGCAGGCCCTTAGCTTCTCCTAGTTCAGAAGTATTCCTTTATTCCTTTGTTTTCCCTCCAATATCCCCCCACCTTGCCAAAGGACTATTCTAGTTCTATTCTCTAATTTTATTTGATTCCTAATTTTATTTAAGGATTAATTCAACTCTTATGATAAATAGTAAAAAAAAAGTTTGATCTCTCCAAATTCTAATGATACTTAGTTTATACAAGTTCTGACATGATGACTACTTTCCAAGGAGACTCTAAAGCAAACGTGTTTCATATCTGACATAAATGATATGATAGAAACATTATTGTTATTCTTTCATTTAGGTAATAATCACAAGTAAAGTTTAGATATAAAAAATAAGGACATGCAATGAATTCATCTAAGAGCAAAATGTCTTGAGTCATATGCAATAATTGTATTGATTGAGTCCTAAAACAAGAAACCTGAACAATGCCACGGTCATTGGAAGTCATAGTAAAATTTGTCTTGGTATGAGCAGATAAATAAATTTTCAAAGACAAACAAGGTTCTCAGTAAAAACCTCATCACTTCTGGAGAGCAATGCAAGGAATGAAAGTTCAAATATACTAACAGACAACTTAGATGTTAAAATAATGCCATAGAGTGTTATGTTATGTAACAAATATGGAAACAGGCCATGTCTTCAAAAACAAAAAGATATTTTCCATTCTTCCCAGGCAAACACAATTTAGTAGTGATCTATTAGCTTTACCAATCTAGACCAACTGAAAACCAGTATGGACCAACCACCACCATGATTTAAAATATATAGAAGATGGATATGGCACAGACATAGCATACAAAGGACTTCCCATGTATTTGAGGAGAACACACCCACTGACAAATTCAAAGGACAAGGGAAGGAAACATGAAAGGAATTGCCCCAGTTCTCCCTCTCTCTGAAAATTTTTGGCTTGTGCTTCCCATTGCCCAAGTCCATCTGGCAGGGAACAAGACCAAGAAAGCCAAAGTTGTATCCTAGACCACAGAATAAGGAAAATAAGCACAGAAAATGAACCTGTAAGGTCAAACAAGGAGATGGCATTGTGGAACAGCGGACAAAATTAATTCACCTCTTAGCCACTCACTTACAAAGAAAGGTCAGAGAGGCCATCTTGGAAACAGCACCCTGCAAGGTCAAGATGCTGTTCCATTAGTTGTGAAGCTTGTCTTATACAATCAAACAAACAAACAATATATCATATCATTATCACATTCCCACCATCACCAAATGACAGACTCAAGAATTTACCTCAAATTCTACTAACTCTGAACTCAGTGAGCTTGGCGCCTAGCATTATGGGTCATGCATATTATCTATCAGACTTCAGTATTATATTTTCCTGCTCTATTTATATCAGATTTAGTCATGCAACTTATTTTGGCCAGGGAAATGTGATCAGAAGAGATGTGCATCACTACCAAGCAGTGGCTCAAAAATCAGTGTATGACTGAGCATGGATCTTTTTTTCTTCAGCAATATGACTGTTCAGTTGGAGCCTGCTCTATCAGCCTGGATCCTGGAATGCAAGTTCTGTGGATCAGAGAATAGCCAATTGATCATAGACGTATAGCATACAAACAAAGTCAATCTTGTAAGTGACATGAGATTTTGGAATCATTTATTTTCATAGCATAACATAGCCTATCCACATTGATGCACACACTGGAGAATATGGCCATAGTTTCATTAAATTGGAAGCTGAAATTTGCCTCTGGCTATCTTGGGTTCCTCGGTCACTCAATTATACTCAGGGGAAAGTAGATGGCCACTACATAATAAGGGTAAAGAGAGGTATGGATAGGTCTTGAACCCAGCAGATTCATTACAAGTACTCTTAGTAATGTCCTAATATCACTTCATGGGAAACTTTAGCAAACCAATGTAAGAAAGACTATTAAGGACTCAGATCCTGTGGGATGAAGGCTTGATTTATCTCCTGAAGTAAAGAATCCTGATCAGTTAAGGCCCAGAACAAGGATGAAGTAGAATGGGGGAAAAAAAATTTACGATTATTATTTTCGACCCTACATTTAGTTAAAGAGGCAGGGTGTAGTAGGATTGAGTATCTTGTGCTCATTGATCATTTCTTTTTACTTTTCTTCACCACTTTTTCCCCTCCTGCTTTATATAAAGCATGCTGGTGGTAGTTGATATAACTGATAAGAGCAATGTGGGAGTAGTCTTCCATAGACAGAACACTAAGTTGTGTCACTGTGGCCTGCAGGACTTTCTTTCCTATGTTGAAAATGAGAGTTTTGTCATCTGTTAAGGGAAATGCCCTGAAGGTCAAAAGGAAGGTACTGGGCTGGTCATTTTCCATTTTCCTGGTTCCCTATTCATTGCCTGGGCTTTCCCTGTGACCTCAGAAGTTGATGCTAGGGACTATAATATCTCACTGTGTTATCAGCTGGGTTTGAGTTAAATAGGAAGCACAGAATGATACTGAAAAGCCAGAAGAAGGACAAGTCCCTTCCCTGTTTCGCCCTGCCTCATAACCCTATTTCTAGCAATAGCTGCTTTTATCCATGACTGAAATTCTTTCTGGGGAACCTGTTGTCTATTTTTCCTGCTCTCACTGGGTTTCAGAAACATGTGCTACTGTCATCCTAACCCCATCCCCATTTCTTTAGGTGGAGAGATGGTATCAGCTTCCAGTAGTTAGTCTCTGTAAATTTGGGTGTGCCTTGTTGGATTCCTTATCTCCTGCCATACCTCTGTAAGAACCTCCTTTCTTCAAAATTTGTTTGAGTCTTTCATCTGGCTATGATTCCTCTCATGGTTTATGCTTGAATAGCACCTCATATATACTTTTATCCTTATGCTTCTAATGCAGAACCACAAATACTCATTTATGTGTGTGCTTAAAGTTAAAGACTATCTTTTTTGAAGAGTTGAATGCATCAAAAAAAACAAGACTTTCAAAAAAAAATACCTGAACATTTCCTTTTTTTTTTTTGCTTGGAGGTACACACTGAACCTGGAAACTTGGGTTAAAATCCTTAGTTTTTAATTGAAAGTTTCTAGGGCTTGGATTATCTCCCTAATTATATTCATGTTTTCAAATCTTTGCTGGGAAGACAAAAGTGACTGTCCAGAAGCTAGCTACTGAATTATTTTTAATTCTAATTCTCGACCTTTATTATATCATCTTCTGACCCAAATCCAGCCCAAACTGAAGGTATAATCTGTTAATCCAAGTATGTTGATCAATTATCTGGTAAATCCATGGATTACTTGTGTCAATTACATTCTTAGGGATCTCTTGGTGTTAAATGGCAAAAAGAGGAAGAAGAGTTTCCACCCAAGAGGCACTAACAATCACACTGAACAAGTCCAATGCATACGAAGCAATTAGTTAATAGTACAAGATGGTATAAGCAAGCATTCTTAATGGGGTGATGCAGACTTTAAGAGTATTGGGAGCTCAGAGAAGAGGGGAATCAATAAAGCATAGAGTATTCCAGGAAGGCATTAGCTGGAGGGTGCCTGCAGTTTATATTTTTTTTTTTGGAGTGGAAAGTTTTAAGACTGCTTATCCTGAGGCATTGGCAGTATTTCTTTAAATATATGCCACTCACAGAGGATGGAACAGGCAACAATACACAACCCTGTCTACCAGCTGACTACCTCTCAAAATACACAGTGTCTACACTGGTGAAACTTGGTGAGTTTCACACTCAGCATGTATACAATCCAATGTGCCACCATCATAGAACAATTACTGATGAAAAATCAGGAGCCCTTTTTTTTGTGTGTGTCCTTCTGTACACATAATAAGAACAAATGGTAGTGACCTTCTTTTGCAGGACTCTCCTTATAAGGTTTTAATACAAATCTCATTATACCCAAATCCTGGCAGGATATTCATTGGAACACTGTGTAAAGTCTTTGTGGAGAGCTTAATAGCTAAAACAAGCAATAGGAATTAACCAATCATTCTATAAATGAACTCCACAAGAATCGTTTTTTCTAGATTTGGATAAAATTTCTAGAGACATCCTTCTTGTTACACAACAGAATGCCACTCAGATAAAAAACCAGTGTTTTTTGTTTATACTTGTAGCTTCTAAGACATTCATCTGATAGATACTTAACAGATATTTATTTGAGATCATGATGGTGCAGAGAGATTAATTCACATTGGAATCGGCAACAAATGCTATAAAACTTGGGCTAAAAAAATCTATTGAATTCCATGGTCTCAATCTCTGTGCTTACACTACCAAATTCATATGTGGAGACCTAACCCCAAAATAATGGAAAAAGAGAGGGGCCTTTGGAGGAACTTAATTGAGGGCTTGGTGCCTTGCAAAAGATGTCAGGAAGATCTAGTTTTTCCCTTGCCATGTGAGAACAGAGCAAGAAGGTGTTGTCTAGGAAGCAGAGAGGCCACACCAGACACTAAGGTGCTGGCACCTTGATCTTGAACTTCTCAGCTTCCAGAACTGTGAGAAATAGATTTCTGCTGTTTATAAATGATCCAGTCTTATCATGCTAAGAGAAATAAGCCAATCCCAAAAACCAAATGCCAAGTGTTCTGTCTGATATGCAGAGGGTAGGGGAAGGGAAGATTAGAAGTTTATTGGATTAGACAAAGGGAAATGAAGGGAAGGGAGGGAGGATGAGAATAGGAAAGACAGTAGAGTGAATCAGACATAAATGTCTATTCATATATGAATACATGACCAGTGTCACTCCACATCATGTACAACCACAAGAATGGAGTTTATACTCCATGTATGTAAAACATGTCAAAATACACTCTATTATCATGTATAACTAAAAAAAGAATAAATTTTTTAAAATGACCCTGTCTTAGGCATTTTGTTACAACAGCCCAAAACAACTAAGACACTACATTTCTGACCAATGAAGGGCACACGATCACCAACCACAACCACATCGCCAGACCTACTTTGTATTTTAATTAGAGACAGGGTCTCACTGAGTTGCTTAGTGCCTCTCTTTTTCTTACTGAGGCTGGCTTTGAACTCGCAATCCTCCTGCCTTAGTCTCCCAAGCTGCTAGGATTATAGGCATATGCCACCTGTCCCAGCCTTGACCTTTATTAAAAGCAGTGTAAAAAGTGTATGTATTTTATCAAATATTAATTGAGCAAATATTCTGAGCATTCTACTTTGTCCTGATTCTGCTTCAATCAGGCAAGTTAGGTGACTGTGTCATTCTTGGGTGATGGTGTGATCATTTGATCTGTTCTGTGTCCACTATTTGTCATGCCAGTTTCAAAGTGGTTGGTAGTACAAAATGGGTGACACATGAAGGAAAAAGCCTAAGGGGTAGGGTAGGCCAGAGGAGATGCGGATGACCAGGTGAAGTCTTTGTCAGGTGAGGAGGGATCTGTGAAGGGTGCACCCACTGCTGGCAAGAAGGGGATGATGAGGCCTAGGTAGTGGGCCTCCATCCTGAAATGCAGCAGGTGGCATGGGTACTGCACACAATGAGAAGAGGATATTGTGACAGTGGACAGTGTGGGCATCAGGCAGCAAGCACATGTTTGAAATCTCAAGCATGTAGGGCATTTCTTTCCTGGCATAGCTAGCAGGCTAAAAGAGTCATGACCAAAGCCTACCACTGGAGAGTTTATGACAAAACAAAGCTTGAGTCCCTAGTGACATTTCTTTCTTTGTGAGTTACTCCTTTTTATCCTAAAAGTAAACTATTAATTCTCCTGCACTGGTAGTATAATTATTGTTGTTTTGAAGTTGTTGGTGAGTGATTCAGTGAGGAGAGAAAAACATCAGCACCTTCCTGTCCCACTCTCTGCTGTCCTGCTGAATGTAAGAGAGACCTTACTTAGATCAAGGCCAAGGGAATGCACCCACCACAAGAAAATAACAACTAAGTCCTGTTTCACCCACAATGTTACCTTGGGTCATAGAACCTGCAATGGTGGAATGAAGATCCCTACAAGGGTTTTTCCCTTGCTTGTTTTAATTGTTTCAGATTGTTCTACATCTGAAAAAAGATATTTAATCAAGTCTTGAAAGAATTTGAAGGTGGAGAAATGTGTTCTGAAATGTGAAAAAAAAGGACTTTAAAGATTTTAATAAGATATATTAAAACTACAGCTCTAAAGAGGAAATGAGTGCTGTGACTCATTGACTTTACTTTCATTTCAGAGACAGCATATTCTACCAGATTGGCATGAATTTTTTATACATGTGCATATACACACACACACACACACACACACACACATATGCATATGCACCCATACAAACATATATTTGTGTATGCATGTATGTATATAGATATCATAATTTTAATAGATAACCACAAGACTTATGCAAAAAGATGCATGTACACAGAGATGCACATAAAACTTAGGAGGAACAAAATGCAAAATGATACATCAAGACCATCAATGGTAATGGGGGTCATCCAGCACAATACCTTTCAAGTATCTTTACTCATTTTGAAGATGAGTGCAAAAAAAGTCCATCAAACACGACTTATGTGAATCATCAGGTCTCTGGACTCCCAGTTCATACTTTGTCTAATATCCACACTGTTCTTCATTATTCGTGTCACAGTCACATGCCATTTGTTTCCTGGGAATATATGGAATTGGTGTATGGAAAAGGGTTTTCTTTCTTTTCTTTTTTTGACCAAGTAAATATAACCACTTGCTTCCTCTTTATTGTTCCACAATTTCTTCAGCCACTCCATCACTTCTTAGCTGCCGATGATCGAAATCAACAATTGGTAGTTATGCTTAAAGAATGAACAGTGGCTATATGTTTTTTCCACTTTTTTCTTTGTAAAAGTTCATTGGAAGCCGGGCGTGGTGGCGCACGCCTGTAATCCAAGCGACTTGGGAGGCTGAGTCAGGAGGATCACAAGTTCAAAGCCAGCCTCAGCAACTTAGCGAGGCCCTGAGCAACTCAGTGAGACCCTGTCTCAAAAAAAAAAAAAAAAAAAAAAAAGTTCATTGGAGCATATGCCCTCATCACATGAGTTTTTTGATTTGTTTTTTTTTTTGTTTTGTTTTGTTGAGGACATGTAAATGTCCCAGTAAGGCTGTCACATCTCAGATCTGATAATTTTTATTATTGAGTAGCATTAACATCCACTTCTGAAACCATTCCTGATAAAAGAAAACAATTACTCCTATTCCACTTCCCCTCCTCTTTTTAAATGTATTGTTTCATATTCCTTTCTCAATTTCAATCAGGCTTCTTGTCATAAGATGCTTAAATCTACCAATTCTCATTAGTTTGAATTTATTTATTCCTTAAATACTTTAAATTATGTCCCTTTAAAAGGAAACAAATCTCAGTATCATGAAACCATTTCTCATTATAACTGTGAACAGATTAGTGACCTTTATTTTCAAATATACAATGCACTGCTTCTAAATATAACTGAGATTATTGAACTGGAAGTTGTTGATTTGCAGAAAGGTACAGCCCAAATTTTCCACAATGTTCTTTGAATGGTAGACAACTTAATTAGATTATTATAGGAAAAAAAAAACTGGTATAACAGGTTTGCTTTTTGTCCTAAGTTAGTTTTGCTGAGTTCTTTAGCTAAGAAACTGGAAGTAGGGAGATCCAGCAGTAAAACTGAAAGTCTGTTTTCATTTTGGTTCAGCAGAGCTAAATATCCTTAGTGGATACTAAATGTTTATGCTCTTCCTTGTATGTCCATCCTCAGACACCAGTGCATCAGTCCTTGTGTTTCCTGAAATTAGGCTACCTGAGAAGGATCTTTTGAATGTGATACACTGGATGGAAACATACTTATTCAAACACTGATTTTTGAAAATATATGTGAGAACTTTTGACATCAGAAGAGCAAGGTATTTACTTATGAGTCAGGAATTGAAAAGCAACTCCCGAGGAAACAGATAAGTGTAATTAGGAATTAGCAATTCAAAGTGAAGGAAAATAGGATAATCAAGAAGGAGGGTGTGGACACAAACCTCTAAATAGAAAGTTCTGGCCTGAAAAGGGTCTGAGGGTCATCTCTGTGCAGTGCAAGAACTCACGATGAGAGAGAAACCTGAGTTGTTATCCTAAGGCCAGCCTGGCCAGGTGGTCCATTCGTATTGGTGCTCATTAGGAAGTGATGCTCCTACCCAGAAGTCCTGCTACAGAACACAAGGCACCTCTGCCCTCATTATTGTGTGATGCCTTTGGTGTTCATCTGAACCATCTCCAAGGAGTGAGAGAGTTAGATTGAGCGAATGTCTTCAAAAGGTATCATACCACTTTGTCCATTTGTCTGTCTTACTTTGAGGTTCATATTTATCAGAGTAGGAGACCTCAGTCAGAGCCTCAGCTGCTGCCGTGTGCTGTCCGCAAACACAGTGCGTCCAGCTGCCTGATGGGGGATCTGCTAATTGGAGAAGTCTGCTCTGGTCCCCTGTCACCAGTTGGCAGATAGAACAGTCTGGACCGGAGCTGATTTCCAGCGTCAGGCATTCATTTATCTCAGTGATAACAGGATATGTGTACAGAGAGGTAGCAAAGGAAGCAGAGGGCATCTGCAGTTGAGGTGGGGACAGTACTGACACCTGAGCATCAAGGACATGCTTTGCATCAGGGCTTGGCACCTCATTTCTCTCTCCAAAGTTTAATTAGTCACTAATTATGAACAACTCTCTTTTATTATGGATACATTTGGCCAGTGCTATAATTTAAAAAAAAAAAAAGCATGTTCTCATCTCGAAGAAGTTCCAAATACTAACGTATCAATGTCAGAAACTGCAGTCAAGCACAACCTGTCCCCAAATCCCAGCCCCTTGAAACACGATGGCTCATTAATAACTTAAAAAGGATGATGACACTGATACTATTTATAGGGCCCTGCCAGGCAGGTCTGCCAGCGTTAAAGAAATTAACATGGAGAAATTGTCAACTGGAAAACATTACTGTTTATCAACAGATCAATCAAACTTCAACAACTGTAAACTGTGCTTTTAGCTAAGTGAAACATATTGACAATGACAGCCACTTGCCCACCTTGCTGGGGAGCCCTATATCCCCATTTTGGTCCCAAACCAGACTCCTCTGCATACTGCAGCTGCAATCCCACTGCTGACTTTTAGAGAAGTGCCTTTGTCCTGCATCTGGGAGCAAACTGGAATGGTTGGGGCGGGTTGAGGGGGTCTCTGTTGTGCATTAATTAGCTTTGACTGCCAGTTTGTAAAGTCTCAAACAGATTAAAATAAACATCAAGGTTAGTGACTCCAGGAACTAAATTCCAGTTTCTTTAAGAAAGGAAGACTGTATAACTTAAAGGAGTTTTTCTTGGTTCTCTCATCCTTTTAAAGCAGTGCTTGATTCTCATTGTTGTATATTTAGAGATGGTTCTATTTTCATTTCTGGGCTACATCAGCAATGATGACATGGCTTCGGAACCTGAACAAAGCTGGAGAGCTCTGATAGGCTGCTGGTGATGTCATCCCTGTGCCTCTAATGCCCAGGAAAAGCACCAGGGACTGACTGTTTTCCTGACTTTTCTTCCTTTCTCTCCCTCTCTCTTTCTTCTTCCACCCTCACCATCCTTTTAATTTTTTTTTTTTTTCAAATACAAAATCCCGCTTCCACACTAACTGTGCCTTTAGAGTTTCATATCCTAGCAACGTTATCACTAAAGGTAGCTGGTGACCGCTCCATGCAGACCAGCACCGCTCTGGCTGGATGCACGGTCTCAGTTCTCATGGAGAGGATTTTGTGCTGCATCACACTGAACCTTGCTGTTCTGAAATTCTTGTCGTTATAGCAAACCCTTTCACGTGTTCCCTTTCTGTAACCCAGATGATCGTCACCTGTCAAAATTGGCTGCTCACACAAATCCAAACCAGTAGCAGGGGGCATGAAAACCAAAGGCCGCAGAAAATATGGCAAGGGCACCTGGCTTCAAAATGACGATAGCCCTGACTCATCCCACAGGATTCTCTTGCTTCCCTATCACAAAGCCTCCCCATTGCCACTTTTTGTTCCTTTTATGCATCTATTCCTAATACTGTAGAATTGGCAAAATGATATTTTTACTGGAGTTGGGCTGGGAAGGCCTGGGGGCGCCTGGAGCAGGATAAAAGGAGCTCTCTGTGTCCCTATTTAGATGGATTTATTTTTGTATTCAGTATCAAACAAATACTGGATTCTGTTAAAACAAAGCAAAACACCAATCCTGCAGTTTTAGTTTTGACATCCTAGGTAAAACCCTGAGTCCCCAGTCTCTCATCTATGATGTGCTAGGGTAAAATGCATCTCAATAGGGAGCTGAGAGCATTAAATGTGGCACCGTATACGGAGTACATAGTGCATTATAGAAGCAAAATCTAAAATCTGCTTCTGCCAATTAGATTCTATGCTTTGTGACACATGTAAATAAAGTTAACCATGGAGCGTAAAAGGGAAACAAAAAGAAGCAAAGGAAATTTAAGAATTGAGAACCACTGAATGATCTCCAAAGCAGACCAAGGACACTATGTCTGTTCTCAAATCTAGAGTCATTCCCCTTCCTTATGTCACTACAACTGGTTTTCATTCAGGTGTGAAAGCTGCACTACTAGAACTTGATAGGGGGCAGAGGGATCCAAAAATTAAATTAGAAAACCAACATCTAAAATTAAAAAAAAAAATACTGAACAAATGTGTTTATACTACCTGATACAAAAAAGTTTAGAGTATTTGAAACAAAATTTCATGCAGGAAATTTAGCTAGTCAAGGATGCTCAACAAGGGAAAATCATAGTTGTACAGAGATTTGGCAAAATACTATCCTGGATTTTGTGAAAACTGAAAAATAAAGATGAGCCCTGGACTTCACCATCAAGAATTATAATCAAATTTTAATTTTTAAATAAATTGGCAAAAAATAAATGAAAATAAAAGTCAAAGTACAAATAGGAGTTGAAAGTAACAGTAAGAGGCATGTTAGGATGTGACAAAGCATCAGTTGAAAGGTGCACATAATTATATTATTGGAATTTGAAAGAAAGATTTTGAATCTAAATGAAACTGTCAGGAAAATTTTGATGAATGGTATGAGCTACCATCTTTGGTATGAGCTAATCTTTGGGCCACAGAGGATGGGTTTCAGATGGCAAATAAGTAGATGGTTGAACAGGGAAGGGGAGGCCTGAATGAAGACTGAGGGGAGGTGCCATCTTCAGGAAGAAGGTGGGAGAATGAATTTTGTAATGGTGTGGTAGGAAATAAGTTGTAAAGTTCTGAGGGCTCCCATTAGAGACAGCTGGCCCTAAAATGTGAAGCTATCCATTGTGTGTGTAATGTGGAAGAAGACAGGCAGGCATTTGCTCTTAAACTGACTTTCATTCATGGGTCTGAAATGCTTCATATGAACAGCACACACACTGATTCCTCCCTCTACCCGCTATACCATCTCTGACACTGTTTACCATTAACTACCTCCTTCCAGAGAGCAAAGTCTGCCCCATTCTAGCAAATTTCATCAGTTAAGCATAGTTTTAACACTGAGTCTTTTTATGTCTCTGACAATTATCTATTATTGTTTGGATATAATTTCTTCAGGAAGAAAGATATTGTCCTTGAATCAGTTTATTCCAGGGTCCAGTATTGTTTTGATATTAAAAAATGTTATCTTAATGTGAAGAATTTACCAGTTTATTAGCTATGTGTAATGCTGAAAAAATGAGTAATATTTTTTTCTTTTATTTGACTTGTTTGAGAACTTCAACATCATAATTTATTTCAATTTATACTATGTAACTTAGTCCAGCTTAGTTTTATATATTCTTAATTTAGTAAGTTCACTGTTCCCAGTAGAGCAATATAGAAAAGCCAAGTTAGATTGCCTTAAAAGACTATTAGGAACCAGAGAGACATCATGCAGATTCCTACATAAAACAGATTTTTCTAACAGATCTTCCTGTCTTGTTCTCCTTTGAATTTTTTTTATTAATTCTAAAATTTCCATGGTTCAAATCAAGTCTAATATTTATCCTCTGTTTCTATTATTTTTGTTTTTATTCAGTTTCTGTAATTTTGATTTACTTAATTAGACTAATGGGAGGTTTAGAAAATTTGGGGGATTAATAAATTAACAGGACACACCCCACTTAGAAGTAAATGATACAAATTGCAGGAATTGTCCAAATCCTAATAGAACAACTGATGACCACCAACATATGTACATGCAAAAATAAATCCTATTGTAACTGATTGTTTCTGTCACATTGGACCTGTGATTTTGAATAAATAACTTCATTTCAGAATTAACTATGCCTATTATTTTCACTGACACGTTAGCTGTTTTCAAGAAGAAAGGGTCATGCTCATTAGAAAAGCAGAGAGTCCTGGCCTAACAGAAAGGGAATTGTTTATATTTTGAAGTACCTGCAGATCACAAAGCTATTTTATTTCGTAGAATTTCGTATATGACTGGAAGAGTCATTTCTAATTTATTAAGAAAATTTCCCTCTTTCAAGTCTATCTTTAAAAGTAGTCATTATACTGGTTTTAAAAAGTTTATCCATTTCTTCCTTTAAAAAAGGAGTTCTTCTTTCAATACATATTTATTGAGGGACGAATCTGTGACAGGTACTGTTAGACACTGAGTGGATCTTGGTGAATACAAAAACAGACCTGTTCTCTGTTTTCGTGATGGTGTTGAAAGAACAAAGCAGGAGACAATGAGAAAGAACAGGGAAGGAACCCATGATGTATGGTGGTCAGAAGTCTCTGCAAAGAGTTGATATTTCAACATGCACATGAGGTTGAGAAAGAGTCATTCCAGGGAAGAGTAAGGGAAATAGAATATGCAGAGTTTCATGCATGTATAACCAGTGAAACAATAGCTGTACTCCATTTGTGTTCAATGAATCAATAAGTAAATAAATAAAAAAAAGAATATGCAGAGGTCCTGAATTACGAAAGAATTTAGCAAATGTGTTACAAGGAAGCCTAAGCTGTAGCAGAGATAGCAAGGGACAGAGTGACAGGAGATGGATTTTTAAAGGAAGGCAAGGACTTTGTCAGTCAAGGTATAGAGGTGAAATACAATTGAAAATAAAAGGAAAATATCCAAGAATTTTCAGGAGGAACAAATAATTAGGGAACGAATAAGTTTTTTTCTATTATATAATAAATGAATTGGAGACATTGGTGGCTCCCAGTAGGGTTAGAGCAGCAGAGATGGGGAGAGGTATTTATTTGAAATACACTAATGCATGCACACACCAGGGTACCCCTGTGTGTATTCCCCTATTCCAGATGGAAAGACTTGGGTGGTGAGAGTCCAAAGAATCAAATATAGAAGATGACTGACTAGTGGTAGCCTTTCTAGATTAGATGGGTGGAAACAATGTGAAGAATGAGAATGCCATTTGTATTATCATAGTTTTGAGATGTCTATGAGCCATCCAGGTGGTGACATCCAGTGAGAGTCATAATAGAAAACAGGACAGGCTTGGATGAAATACAGAAGTGATTGACATAGAGATACCATTTCATGTCATGGTAGACTATCTGGAAAGAAACTGTAGAATAGAAGTACCTAGAATTAAGACTGGTTGAATTCTAATTTTTGAATACTGGGTGGGGAGTCAGGAAACAAAGAAACTGAGCCAAAGTGGTCTGAGAAGTACAAAGAAATTTAGGAGTGCTTAGTATTATAAATGCCAAGAAAAGAAAATAGTCAACAGAGTACTCTATAGCAAGATAAGGTTAAAAGTAGCAATAGGCACGGGCCACTACTGGGGAAGGTGTGGGGGCCTAAACTAGCCTGCAGCTACTTGAGGTCCAAGGTGATATTATACATTGGCATCGCTTAGTTCTAAAGTCACCCTGAAAACAAGTCCTAAATAGATGTTATGACTTTTCTGTGGTTATATAGAAGCCCACATGTTAGGTCTGTTGATTAATTTTGTGACACAAATTCAAACTGGTTGTTTAATTGAACTTTTCAGTCATTCCTACTTGATCATTTCTTTGTGTGTCTAAATATATACTCAAACACAGACTGGGGCTGATGTACTCAACAAACAAGCAAACAGAAACCACTCAATGAAGAGGAACAAAACATCCTGTTCCTGAAAGGGGAAGAAAGATTTGTATTTATTTGTTTTATTTTTCCATTATTCAGCTTTTGGACTTCGTTGTTCAAATTCAGCAGATAATTGTTTAAGTCTCCACAACACTCACCCTGTGGAGTCTCAGCATGAAGCTAGCCATACTAAAATGTGCCAGATCTTAACTCCCCAGAAAATCTCATCCCTTGTGTCATCGGACTCAAAACATTCAAATGGCCAGAGAATCACCTTGTCCATTGAGCCTCTCACCATGTCAAGGAATCTCCCCCCTTACAAAACAGCCAGCATTTTGAAAATTGAAATATAAGGTTCACTTTAAGTTTGGAATATTCGAAACATAAATGCAATTAAGTGTCCCCTACCCCCACACAGACACACCTACAACACATCCCTTAAGACATCCCACTTCTAATACAAAATTTTGCCAACAAGGAAGCTATGAAAGCAATGCATATTGTCTGCATAAAAGCTTTCTTTTGACGAGAAAATGACTATTAATGAGAACATGTTCGTTTCTGGTATCGAGCTTCAAGAGACACAGGTCATAAATCTCTTTGATCTTCTTGCTAAAGCTAGACTCAAGCAAAGCAGCAAGTTCATTCATTTAAAAAAATGCTTTTGATTGAAATGATTTCATTTAGTTACAAGTAATTTATCATGTTTTTTTACTCTTCCCAGGTTTGGTTTGTTTTCCATTCTCTGTCATCACTGTTAAATCTTTGCTAGGACTCCAGCGAGATGTTACTTTAGGGTTTCTTATTTGAAAGGGGTCAGACAAAACTTCTAAGAGAAATGTATATGTGGGGGAGTATAGTTTGGGGATGAGACAAACAACAATAAGAATTCATAAATTTTGAACAAAAAATGTCTGGTAGCTCAGCCAGGAAGTCTCTTCCGCTTGCTTTAGATGTATCAACACTGCCCTCTCTTGCTTATTCACAGCTTCCCTGGAAACTTTGTTTTCAACACAAAACCTTCCAAATCCAGCACCTCTCCTTTCCCCCACTGCTTCCCCGTGAGTCGCCACCTAAAACAGAACGGAGTTCTTTATGTGGCTGCCTTCCAAATGAATTTATTCCCTTTTTTAATGCAACGTGTTTCCTTCTGTTATTTCTGTTCCCTGTCTGCCTGGCTGTGTACACTCCTGCCTTAGTTAGAAGCCCCTCACAGGGGCAGGAGGAGCTGGTCTCTCACCAGCAGTATCCCTCTGGAGCTGTAATGCAAGCGGTCCTGGCAGGAGAAGTGCCATCTCTCTTTCCTGTAAGCAGGCCTAATTCTATTTCCAAGACTCTTTGAGGATGCATTTGCAGACTGCCATCCTGGCTACAAGGTGAAATTTGGTGTCCTTTATCAATCATCTCAACCAAACTCCCTCAGCGTCTGGGGCCTCTGAGCTTCCTCAGTGAAAATAAAGGACAGGTGCCAGAGGCTGTGCAATGACAATTTCTTTCACTACTTAGAGAAGGCAAGAAGTGGCCAAATTGTAGGCCACTCTTTCATTTTCAAAACCAAACTTATAGGAATTTTCTCTTAATTTCTGAAAAATAAAAAAGGTACTCTATAAAAATAGACACTTTTCAGGCACAAGTCATGACATAGTTAATTATTCCTCTTACTCCGCACTTCCCATGATTAGCATTTTTATTTTGGTCACATGAGTGAGAATCGCAGAATAACAACATAAAAAATATAATAAAAATAAATTATCAGTTGAATCATAGATTCCTAAATTTTTGCATGGAAAATTTTGTTGCTATAACTCACTCATAGGCTGCAATTGATTCTTTTATTGCTTCTGAAAATACTAATCTGAGATAAGGAGGCTAAAACTAGTGAGGGAAGCCTACAATGGCTGTGGCCTTCTAGGTCAAAAATATGGTTTGATTTAGGCAGGGAAGTTATTATGGGAAAGTTCCCAAACCTGCTCCTCCCAGAAGACCTGTGGGCAAAAAGGATGAAATAGGTCTTATTTCCCTTATCTCTTATGATTGGTTATTGCTGACTATCTAAAGCACTGAGTAAGGAATGGCTCTTGATACTTAGCTCAGCAGGACAAAGAAGAGCTCCTGGAATCCATTAATGGTGCTTGGATTCCACCTGCGATTAAGGTCAGTTTCCCAGTTCTGTTCACATTGGGCATTTCTTGTTTGGAAGCCAACATATGATCCGGAAGACTCTGCTCCCATATCACACTTAGGGTAGACAGGATCATTTGTTTAGCAGAATGCAAAAGAGGGCTCTGGGGAGTAAGAGCTAGGACTGGCCTTGTGGAAGGAAAAGGAGAGCAGAGAAAATTTAACTAACTTACCTGAACAGAAAGAAGCAGATCTTAGGCTCCTCTGCAGCCAAGAAGCAGCAAGAAGCACACAAAAGTATCACTAAATGACAACTGGCTGGAGGAAGAATCAGAGAAGGGTAAGGCAGGTGTTCACTTGCTTAGAAGGTAACATTGACAAGGGTGTTTTCAGTATTTCAGTTTCCATTTACTATCAACTTTTGCCCTTTATCTCTGGCTGTCACTCATATTTTAGTATCTACTGGTATTTTGCTTTTTCTCCTTCTCGTTTCTCCAAAACCTGCTCTTGGGGAAACCTCTCATATTGGCTGTCCAACTGAGATATTTTGCTACTGTCATTGTCAAAATACACCTGTTTCACCTCTAGGCATTTGGAAATGGCATGGGAAGATGAAAACAATTTTCTCAAATGCCTACTACATTTTCTTGCTTCACTCCATAGTGTAGACTTTTAGAGCCAAAAAATGACCAGCAGTGTAGCTGAATAGACACTTTCTGCTTCTGTTTGCTTGTGGTAATGGAACAATTACTGAACTTGAAGTCATCAGGTTTATATTCAAATCCTGTGATTTTGTTGCACGCCATCTGGGTGACCTTGGCCAAGTCACTTAACCTCTCTGAGTCTAGTTTCCTGTTCTCTAAAATGAGGAACATAATTCTGCCTTGCCTACCTCACAATGTTGCTGTGAAGATCAAATGAGATACTGTATGGGAAAGTTCTTTGAAACACTACAAAACACTACACAGATGCAAGCTATTGTTATAAAGCTGAATCCCGGTGGGTCCCCGTGGTTTCTGAGCCATATGTGTGCATGCTGGGTATGGTCTATCATTATTTCTAAATATGGCTGGTCTATTGGCTTCTGAAGTTTCCACATGAAATACAGCCTGTGTATTTGCTCCAAGCCTCTGCTCTATGTCCTCAAATAATGGGCCATTAAGTGTTACATTCCAAACCAGCAGAACCAGCATTTCTGACCTTGTATCTGTGACCTGCAGAAGTACTATTGTATCTCTGAGATAAACGCACCCGAACTGCAAGGTGCTTAAAAGATATATTTAGTGCGTAGGCATTTCATTTGTCAGTGAGCAATTTTACAGTGTCTGATATAAGCTGGAGATTTTATGATCTATAATCAAAGGCTTTTGCAGACACCTCTCCTTAATTTGGATTTGTGACAGTATTAAAAAATGGGACTTTCATCTTTGGATCCATTTCACTTACTTGGATGAAACAGCAATGTATGCTTTTAAGTGCAAGTCACTTGAAATTTTCAGACTGTCCTCAGTAACACAGGAACTCTTGACACAAACTGGTACTATTGACTTAAGGAAAAAGTATTTTATTTTCTGTCCCTTTTGATCACCATGGAATCTTCCTTGCACCAGACTATTTGCACTTCCTAAACTGAATGGGCCAAGGATCTCACAGGCAAGAAGGGCAAGGGGGCATTTGTCTTGCTGTAATTATATGCAGAGGCTTTATGATCGAAAGCTCCATAGCATAAAGGAGATAAAACATCAGAATGTTAGAGCTAGTCAAGAACTTTCAAAGTATTTCTTTCTAGTCTCATTTTATTTATGTAAAAGCTGAGCCTCAAATAGATTTAGTGTTACACCAAATGCCATACTTCCGTGGTTGGCAAAAGAAGTACCAAAATCAATACCTGGTAAAATTAACCTTGCTAGAGTATAAGAGAAAATCTTTCTGTTATGAGTCACATATCCATCTCTTAACATTTTTATAAATTACTACAGATAATTCAAGCCAAGGAATCTCGGTATATGGCATATATTGCCTTTTCCTGCCCTATTGAAAATGTCATAAAGCAATGAAGAAGTGTTGCTTCCTTCCACAAAACTGTTTGCAAAAGTTAAATCTACATAAGGGCTGTACCATGCACTTACCATCCATTATATGAGTAGATCGCAAGCATACACAAACTCAACAAAAGCAGTTGACCCCAATCACAAAGCCCATTCTTCACTCCTTCTCACATTTTAGTCATTTTGGTAAGCTAAAATGTAAAACCCAGGCACATAATTAATTTTATGTTCATTTCCCAGCTTTCTAGGACTGTTACATTTTCTAAATCTTGAAAGCATCTAGAAAATTTTCTTTCTGCTTGGTTTCAGTAAGATCAGTTTTTCTCTTCATTATCTCATCTGTATCTAACATCACCTTCCCAGCTCTGATTCTGTGCTCTCATGGCTTCCCTCCTAGAGAAGCCAAAGTTCAGCGTCCTTTATCGACTGTCTCATAGTGTGGAAGTATATGATGCAAGGGTGCCAACACTAGGAGATGGGGATTATTGGCACCATCTTGGAGTCTGGCTGCCACAACTCACAAAGCAAAATATACATACACAGGGAAATGGACTCATGAAATATTTGAGGAGTTTTTGTTAGAGGCCTGAGAAAATGGTCTCAAGTCCGATTAAAATGTTTCTTTGGCTTTCTATTATTCCTGAATTTTGTCTGAAAACACCCTAGATTGGGAAAGATGGCAAGAAGTGGAAGAGAAAAATGACAGACACCCTAAGACTTGTCCTGAAACAGAGTGAATCCTGAAGACTAGCTATCAATAAGCCTCTGATACATGGTACCACAGATGATAAACACCAACAAACCTTCATATTCTGCTTCCCCAAACAAGATTTATCCACCAATACCCATGCCTACATTGTTCTCTACTCTGAGTTTTTGAGATGTGGTGTCCTTCCCTGAATAGTAGCCAACCATGCCAAGAACCTCATACCATTTTCCCTGTCCTTTGATTCCTTCTACATAGACATGTCTCTTCTATTGCCTGGTTATTAATCATTATTCTCTAAATAATGATTGAATGAATTCACTTAGAGAACTGACTTGCTCTGTGATGCCTGAGAAGCTAAGCTTTGTTCTCAGACACAATTTTATTAGCAACTGCATCTGAATCATCTGGCCACCAGGAAGTTTTCCCTTGGCTTTGGCTCAAAATTGTGTCTTGAGCCCGATTATGACCAAGCTGGAAGTTTGCAGATGTTAGCAGTGAGAAAGGAGATGCCTTCCCTCTAAAGGGGAGCAAGGAAAATGAAATTAAAGTGGGATTTGGCATAGGATGCCCCACACCTGAGCAATTAATAAGCACTTTAATGAAAAATAGAATATAATGAAATATTGGATGCAAGGCCCAAAGAGAAACTCATCAGGTAACCAGATTCTTTTAGAAGTATTTTTAGAAGTATCTGGGGAAATGCATTGCTTGATATTTTAATTGGAAAGAAGATATAGATAAATGTGAGGGAAATATTTTCTTTCTGAGTACCATTAGACCTGGGGTGATTTGTAAAATATCAGTATAAAAAAATTAAGAAAATTACTGTTAGTTGTATGTCATAAAACACAATTCAGCTGACTTAATACAAGTAGGAATCTTGCACAGGATCAGGCTGCAGGAGATGAATGATTCAGACCTGACTCCATTCTACCTTTCCAATTGCCTCTGTAACCTGGATTCCTCATTGAAGACATTTTTGTTGCTACAATTCCAGTCTTTAAATCTGTGTACCAACCATAATCCTAAGAAGATACTTTCCCCAGGATCTCTAACAAGAGTCCTGAAGTTGGCTCTGAATAAATTCTTTAAAACAGATGCCTAGAGAGTGGGACCAGAATAGATGGTGCTGATGTGCAAACCAGGTTCCTGAACTGAAGCAAGGATAAAATCAGAGTCATTCAAAGAACAGCAAGAGGAAGGTAGATAACCTTCATTGAAACTTGGTTTATTGTTGGGAGTAGGACCTGGAGGTTTAGTGAAGTAAGGTGACTTCCCCAGGCCACATAGCAGACAGGTTGAGTAGGGTCTGACCTGCGAGTCTGCCTAGCATAATCATTTCCCTCAGTCCTCAGCTATCATGTTTGACTATCCCAAGCGAAGCTCCACACTTCTTTTTCACAATCTTTAGTTTTTAATTTTTTGATGGTGATTGAGATCAAACTCAGGATCTCATGCATTCTAGGCAAGTGCTTCACCACTGATCTTCAATATCTAAAGCTCCAATACTTTTGAACTTGACTTTTCTGGTTCTCTTTTCTTAATCTGTTAAATAAAGTCACAGCATCACATGATCTACAAGATTATTTCCAACTCTAGTATACTACCATTCTATTTTTCCTTTAGCAAGTATGTGAGATATATATATATATATATATATATATGCTCTCTATATATGTATGCATATATATTCACTATAATATATATATATATTTTAATAGCCTTTAATATTTCAATTTAGAACTTTTTCATCTAGTATGAATACTATTTTATTTTATCAATTAAACTCAGTAACCTAACTAGGAGACAAAATGGAAAAGAATTTGAAAATAAGAATGTGCCTGATACTCATTTATTTATCCACTTGCTTGTCCATTGGTAATGTTTATGGAGTACCCATTACTGCCAAGCAACATTTTAAGCAGTAGATGAGGAGCTGTAGGAGTACAGAGGATACAGAGCTCAGGCGCTTTCTCTTCCCTTAATTGGTCTGATCATGAGCCAATCATGAGCCTAGCACGAGCATGCTCGAGAGTGTGGCACTGGGGTGTTAACAGCAGTTGGCAATTGTAATTAGTGAATGTATGCTATATAAGCTTGCTTGTTCCGCACTAAACCAAGCCTGGTCTTCAGAATTCGAGCTCCCGGCATGGTGTTAGCGCTGTTGCACATTGCACTCATCTTCCCTACCCCCACAGGCCGCTCCTGTTCCACTTTACAACAAGAAGCCTGTACAAGTGGCATGCGTGGACCAATGGCACAGGGACCTTCTCATAGCAAGTCAGAAATGCAGACTCTTGGACCCCACCCAGGCCTTCCAAATCAGAACAGCATTTTTAACAAGAACTCCAATTGATTTATATGCACATTAAAGTTGAATAAACACTGAATAAGAAAATAGGGTAGAGCTTAAGCCTTTAACTAAGCAAATATAAAATTAGGAAAAATTGCCATAGTTTTGAAATGAAGTCATACTGAAAAATATATATTTGTATATTCATTAAGATGTTATTAAATATGATTCCATTATAATTGAGCTGATTCTCAACCCTGAAAAATCCATTTGAGGGAAAATTCAGCTATTGATACTATCAGGAATATCCCAGAATCCTTCATTAATTTCAATTTTACTTTCAAAATATGAATTACTTGTAGAACATTGAAGTCTTTGGGGAAATGGTCTTAGGTGACAAGTATAGCATCTTACACCCTGTAACTTAACCAGAAATAATTCATAGAAAATACTGGAGATCTATCAAAAGTGCCAAACACTATAATGCCAAGGGATGGTGTCCACCATTTCTTATTTGCAAAACACTTTCTTCTGGTTTGTATATGATGGGAAAAAGCAGACTCTTTTGGCTCTTCACAGTGAGGTTTTAGATGTCTACACTTTCTGGAATACAGCTGGTTAAATGAAATATTCATTTTATCTTTCAAAATGCAGACTGGAAGTGTACCCAATGCCCACTGGGAAGTATCAAAGAAGATAAATTATTGGGAAAAGCAGATTTTGCCTTCTTCTTTTCTCTGGTCTCTACGCTTTCCAAATCAAGGCTCTCTTTTCCTTTTTCTTCCCCTTTGGGAGCATTTTAAGAAGATAAATACAGATTTATCATTTTTAGTCCAAATGAATGTTTTCAAAATAAGTCATGGTGCTGCCTGCCAGCAGTAGGCACCCCTGTGTTCACTAGTAAACTTCTGCCAAACCCTCAGTCCTCATGGGCACCTTTGCACTCTAATTGCCAAAAAGGAAGAGAAAAAAGCCTCACATCAAGTATGTGGCACCCAAGGGATAGAAAAGCAAAGAATATGCGCATGAACAGTAACATTTTTCAAAGAGGAAACATAATTTCCTAGAGCAATGATAGGTGAATGGATTTTTCTATAGATATTTTCTCCACACTAAGCCATTAATAATATCACAGCCCTGGATGGAAACATTTGCACATGGGACTTCAAAATGGCCCTAATGATGATACCCAGATAGCAATCCTTGGATTAGACCCAGGCAAGGATGCAGGGCGGCCTTACAGTCTCTAACTTATACAAGTTCACTGCACATCCCAGTAAACAGCACTTCAAGGGACAATGGTGGGATGGCACCTCCAGGCTTATGCAGGATGGCCATCTGACACCTACAGTCCCTTCTCAGCAGCATCCAGTCCTTCATCAGAAATTCTCTGCCACCTCAGTTCATCATCCCACATCATCCTTCCCTTCTGTCCTCACCTGATATCTCTCGACTGGGTGAAATCATCTGAAATTTCTCAGTGCATCCCTTTTTCCACCTACCTATCTTTGGCTTAAAGGCATCTAAAATGCACTTCCAATTTTTGACTAACATGCTTTCCTCTAGGATAGGCCAAAGAAAATGTGATACTTTCAGAATTCAGTTGTTATTATTGTTATTTGGTCAATTTTGCAATACAATAAAAATAGCAAAATGGCCAATGAATATAAAAGATGCATCTGGTAAACAATCTTTCTGCAAATCTCAGACCAATGGCATATTTTTGCAAACAAGACTGCTTTTCTGGTTCTGAATTTTATGTGAAATTTCATGCAGTTTTTGGAGGGTTCCTCTGACATCTTCCAACACCACAAATAAAGCTGTTTATCAAAGTTTCTCCTCTTTCTACACTGAATGGGACACTCAGATTCATTCTGTAAATGTATTCTTTTTATTCCTTTATAGATTATATCATTGTATGTATCTCATTTCTGAAGATGCAATCACTCTGCCTTCAATAAGCACTGAGAATAGGTGCTCAGTGATGTTTGATAAACAAATAAGAAAATGAATGAATAGATGAGTAAAGGATTCTGTGAAACACTGTGCCAGGAATGTATCAGAGCAGAAATTTGCTGGAAGAAAACTCAAGACCATAGTTCTGTCATGGAATTTAACAGATAGTTGAGGTTTCAAAATCACATGGAATTAAGTTAATAACTATGTCTATGCCAAGTTACAAATAGTTAAGTGGACAGTGGAGACAATGGTGCAGAAGTTACGGCAGGGGATGACTGACACCATGTTTCCTTCAAAACATTTGAACTTCTATGCAATTATGTGTTCAATTTGCAGCAAAAACCATGAAAATGTATACACACCCATTTTAATCTTAATGGCTGAAGAACGCTTATTCATCAAAAGACCAAGAGACCTAGAATTTTTAAAAATCGCTGTAATGTTTATCAACACAAGCACAGTATTTACTTTGCAAATCCAAGTTTTAAGACAATACAATTTATTTAAGGTGATGCAACCACATCTCTTTGTCTCTCTCTGAAGGCAATTTTCATTCTGCCATGTACCCTTGTTTATATATAGCACATGTTAGAGAAAGGGTGGTGGAAATCAGTACTGGATACAATAGCCCCTTCAGGTAACTTTAGAGCAGGCAAATTCTTATTAAAAGAGAGAGAGAGAAAAAAAAAAAAAAACCCTCAGAAATGGTGTCTCAATTCAAAGTAGTTGGGAGAGTTCCTGATCAGGATTCTTTTAAACTTTGTCCTTTAAAAGGCATGTAGGTAGGGTTCAGGTAAGCATTTTTAAGTGGAGTGTCAGGGGGAAAAAAAAAATCTCCTCTCATTCAAATCCATCTCCTCCATCTCCTCCTCTAAATCCATTCTAAACCTGCCGTTGATCCAGTTTCCCAAATAATGATCAGATTGGAAAACTGAACAAATAAAAATATTTATTTTTCTGTGTATTTATTTCTTTAAAGTAGCAGCTTTGAAGATTCTATGTAGTATTCAGGCAATACAAAAGTATCTAAACACCTGAGCCTGGTCAAAATAGAACTGCATGATGTGTGTGTGTGTGTGTGTGTGTGTGTGTGTGCATGTGTGTCTTTTTAAACCCTGTCTCTTTAACAATGGTACTTCTGTAATGATTTAATGATGGGTGCTGATGGTTAGGGCTGCCTTTCTCCCTCAACAGTATGAATAAAGCAACAGGGCATCTGTGATACTTGGACATATAAATCTCAAAACAACAAGGGTCGTTAGGGTTTCCCATTGCTCAGAAAGCACCATTTATATTCCTCATATGTTTTATTTATCTGTCTGAGTGTTTCATTGCACTTTTTTTCTATTCCCTTTACTTCTGAGGGCATTGACCCATCTCTTTCTTAAGAGCATAAAGAATAAGAACCGAGATTAAAAAATAATAATAATTCACTATTAGGCCCTTCATTTCCTCTCCATCTTCTGTGAAAATTTAATGACATTTGAAACCTTACTCTATCCCTCATTTCCAGAAGGGGTTAGTGATTTACCCTTTTATTTCCCCATATACTACAAATTCTATCTTTGCTAAGGGAGGATTGACCAAGAATAGGGCAAGACCATTTTATTCCACTTCCGAAACGGCCCCTGGAGAGTGCTCTAGGAGAGCTGTCTTACAGATTTCCTGGTCCTCAGCTAGTCTTTTGCAGATATGTGTCAATAGATCCAGGAAGGTGTGATGTTCTTCTCTATTCCTGCAACGCTAAGGGCCAAGTAGAATCCACCAAATATATCTTCGCTTCATTGTACCTCACTGTTCCTACCTTTGATCATCTGATCTCTTATATTTTGTTTATTTGATCATTATCTATTGCCAGTATATCAGAAAGGATACACCCACAAAGCAGTTGTTCTAACATACTAGTGCCCCAAGGGTTAAGTTTTGGCGAGAAGTCTACCTTGCCCTCACTGTTGCTTTTCCATCACTGAGTCCAGAAGTCTAGTATTTGCTAGTGGCAGGACCTCAGAAATGTAATTTAACCACCTGAGCCTCAGTTTCTTCATGTGTAAAATAGGAATAACAATACCTGTCTTGTGCAGTTGTTGAAATGATTTTATTAAGAGGTGATTTTATTAAATCTGGTAGGTTTAAGACATTTCATTGTGCCTGACATTTAGTAGACACTCAAAGGGTTTAGTTTCTATATATCTCTCAAGCCTCATTGCATTTCCACCATGATACCAAGCATGGAAATCCACATAAATTTGGGAAATTCTTTGGAATTAATGGAAAGCGTTAATATTTCTCACATGTGACTAATGATACCTCTTGAACCAAAGCTGAACTCTAAAATCCTTTTGGCGCTCTCTCCCTCCTTGTCCATTATGACAGCAGCTCATATCAGAGCATCTGTCAAAAATTGCAGTGGGACACATTCAGCAGTCACTTTCCTCCTCATTCATTTAATGCTATCCATTAAAGGGTGACCATAATCAAAGAAGCAATGGTACAAATGAAGATATGAACCAAGTGAAGTTTAAAGACAAAAAACGTAAAATCTGCCCCGATTGTTGTCCAATGTCTGCATGACACGACTTCTGCCATTGTGGGGTACACACTCCAGTCCTAAATTTGTGGTTACTGCATGGATCGTGGGTCCCTGACATGTCATTTTGTTACTAGAAGTACTGAGAGGACCAAGCAGTATCACGGGATTAACCGTAACTAGGTCATAAGGCACAGACCCCAAGGATAGTTTTGCAAATATAAATGTGCAAATGGATTTCTCTGTTCATGGTGGATTTAGATCAACCTTGTCTGCCGAAAGACTTCACAAGTCTGCCATTTTGTTGAGAAAGAGTTTTATAGAACTTTCAGCTTCTCTGGTCTCTTAAACAGTCGCCCCCCATTCTGGGAGTGAGTCCACTAGTTCACAGAATGGAGGCAATGAGGGCAATGACCTAAAAAGCTTTGCCACCAGAGGTATCTGGGTACATTATCAGATTGGTGAGAGGGAGAAACAGTCACATTAGAGTCATGTCATAGCAATTGTATTGCTGGAATTGACAGCAGCAGTGAAGGGAAGATGAGGTGTTCCTGCCCACCAGCTGCAAGCTGCACGAGGTGCCAGCTCACATCTGCAGCTGTGACTCTCTCCTGTCTGCCTGGGAGGTACCCCATATCGTGCCTACCTCTTCTTCATCAGGCTTCATACTAACAGCACCCTTAGCATTAATTCAGATGGTACAATAATACCGCCTCTGCCCTGAATGATCAAAGAGCAGAAGGAACGTGGCACCACGACGCCCCAGCTTGAGGAAGTAATAAATATGTTCCGAGATGACAGTTTCTAGGAGCCTGAGCATGCACAGCAGAGTTGAAGGCAGACAGCTCCAGATGGCAAAAGCTGCCGAGGAGATGTCTTCGAGACCAGCAGTGTCTGAAAAGAAAGAACAGAACGCAGGCCAGGTCTGGATCAGAGGAAAAGCCCCAGAGACATGCGGTGAGATGCGCCTTTTGAAACAGCCAGAAGAGAATAAGAAATAAGGAATGGACTGAGCTGGTTCAAGTATTCTTGTAGCAGGATGAGGTTGCTTTATTTCTGTATCTGCAATTCATCCCCTTTCAAGGCATTTCTTTCTACTCCACTTTGCTTTAACCCCTACTTCTTAAAGTCTTATTTCATAGTACACCAAAACTGCATAAATAAAACCACTTTGGAAACTTCCTGCTCAGTCGTCTTGGGGGCATACATGATAGACAGGGTTGGGATAGCTCAGCCTTTCATATATTTTTAACTACCCAGCATAAACCCACATTTAAATGTCAACAGTAGCAGAGCCAAGAATAAATTCACAGGCATGTCTGCATTCAGGCACTTTAGTCCATAAGTGTGCACACATGAGCACACAACACACAAAAACTACACACACATGCACGTGCATGCACAATCGCAGTCACACACACAAACAAACTTGCCAATTTGCAAATAGGACATAAGAATTCCTTAGGACAAAGGTGGGCCCATGGTTTAAAAGAGTGAATAATTGGTTTCTGTCCTGTGTCATGTTTTAATTAAAGATAGCAATTCAATCTACAATATATCTGGAAATTATTAGAAACCTGTTTTTCCAGAGGCAAAAAGGATCAATACGTTTTTTGTCTCTGTGGCATAAAACATCTCAGGTTACTTTGTCCCTGTTTATTCCAGCAACTCGCCATTGAAAGTGAACATTACAGTGATGAGGGGGAAATCATATTTTGAGAGTAAATGAGGACATTCCGAAATTAGCTAAATTGTTTCTTTCAACAGTTCTTGGGCTTTCAGTCTGAAGGCCTTTGCTGTTGGGATAGAGACAAAGGAACAGGTGAATGATTCAACAGCAAGGGAGCTTTCTGATTTTTAGGCAAAATAGCCAAAAGCCATTAGGCAAACCTAAGAGATAAGAGTATATGGAAACAGATAGAGATCATTTGTCACATCTCTGATTGAAGTAAAACAATGCAGCAAGCTCTGTGTGTATTTCTTTCCATAAAATGGGCTTTCAAAGTGTGCAGCTTCACAGGGTGTAGAACGCAAAACACCGTGTTAAGATCCTAAAAAATAAATGCTACATTTGTGGAAAATACTGGGAGAGGTCACCACATGCAAAAACAGAAGCCTTCTTCCCAAGTGCTGAAAAGAGAAGTGCTGAAGTCTGTCCCACTGAAACACACCATCCCCATAGCAGTTCAGCACACTATACAAAAGTGTTCAAATGGAGAAAATAGAATGACCCTCCAATCATTATCTATAGAACATTATGCTGATAAATGGTGGTATTAATGAACCCAAATGAATTTGAATCCCTTCTCCCTGCAGTTATTTTGATAATACTGGAATCTACTAAAGTGCATGGAATTAACAATTAAAGGGGGTTAAGCAGACACTTAATACTTGTTCTATTTTGCACAATTTGGCAGTAATGCATCTGCTGTAATCAGGATTTTTATTTCTCTTTGGGAAAAAAAAAAGGAAATGTTTATGTTTTGGAAGCAAAGCCTCCAGGATTTGCGGCTCCTCTGTGCAGACCCGGCATGTATGTGTTTGTGTTTGTGTGTGTGTAGCTTGTGTGTGTTGGTGGCCCCGCCGGGTGCGGCTGGCTTGTCTGGCTTTCTCTTTTGCAACAGCTCCACCTTTGGGCTTCTAAAGGGAAAGGTCCTTTTTGCTAAAACTTCAACAATCAGAAATATGCACTCCATCCTCAATCTTTTGTTCAATGAAACTAAAAAATAAAAGTATTACTCCCATCAGAGACACCAGAATAACAATGGGAGGCATGGAGGGAAAAGGGAAGGATAACAGAGAAGGAAAAAGAGGGAGGAGAAAAGGAGAGAAAGAAAGGAAAAAGGACAGGCAAGCAGGAAGGAAATGGGCAAAGGTTCCTTGTTTGACCAGAGGAAGATGCAGCAGTTTATGGAATGTTTCTTTGTTGGACTGCAAACTTCTTTAAGACTGGTTCTTCTATCAAGAACCCAGGATCCAGGATTCCTGTTTCAAATTTTATGAGCAATGCATTTCTTTATAATTTGTTGTTTATAAGCTACAGCACCAGGTTAATGGACAACAGGGTCTAACAGAGGATTTGGGGTTTGGTTCAGCCCATTCTTAGTAATGCAAGAATTATATGCAATGTACGCACTTTGATAAGGTTTTTATCCTTTCTCTCTGAAAGCTCAACAGTGTTGTATTGTTTCCAGATGGATTATAGTTTCACTCCCAGAAAGCACTACCTTATCTAACCAGAAATGGGGGAGGGAGCAGAAAAGCTTTCTAAATTCTGCTCTCCACTACGTTTCAACTTTTAGATATGTGATGTTCAGCTGGGCAGGTATTTTAGATTATATTCTCCATGCTTAGTGGGCAGGGTTGGAAATCTAACAATTCTTTGTCAAGGAACATTGGTTTGATTTTTGTGTGTTTATTTGTTTTCTTTCTTACTGTGGGTCAAACCCAGGGCCTCATGCATGCTGGGCAAATGTTCTAACATTGAGAAAGAAGCACCTGCAGTTCTCTTTGGGATTTGAGTATTAAAAAATCAGGATTTCATGTATGATCTTTCAAAATGTATAAATGCATTCTACTGTCAAGTACAACTAATTAGAATAAAAAATTTTTTAAATTAAAAATGAAATCAGGAATATCTGCTCATAATTCTGTGCTCTGTAGGAATGTAGTTTTTATAATCCAATCTAATGTAACCTAATCCCATAAGGTTATAGGGAAAAAGAACAGGAAAAATGTCACAAATGGAGGCTGGGACACTCTGACATCTCAGATTAACTCCAGGAGCCAGACAAGTCCATGCACTTTGCTTTGGAGCCTTCGTAGCTTCTAACCTTCATAGCTTCAAACTTGGTTATTTCTCATCATCTCAACTTCTTGTTCTCACTTCTCTGGAAATCACATTGCATACTTCACCCTGATCCCAAGTCCAAAAGTGCTTTCTTCAATAAGTCATTCCTGTGCTCAAAATCCTTTAAGTTCTCCTCATTGCTTGTAAGATAAAATTCTTATTTCTCAACCCTAATACCTAGATCTTTACAGATCTGTTTTCAAACCCCTCTTCCAATAATCCTAAGCAGGATAAGCATTCAATGCCTCATTCTCCAGACCACTCTGAGCTTCTCCTATGCTACTCCCCATTAAGTTCCACCTGAAGTCCTCTGCCTTGTAGAGGGCATAACACATCCATAGAAGTATTTAACAAAAGGGAGAAACAAATTTATAAATGTATTCCACTCCTATTTATAACTCTCTGCACGTGTATATATGTATATGTATGCATATCTGATATTTTCAACTTCACAGATGGATTATAAGCTTTTTGTGGGCACAACTCACATCTATTTACATCTCCGTGTGACAATTAGGGTAATGCTCTGTGTACATGAGGCACGGAATTGAAAAAAAAATAAGTTGATTTGTTGTTCAACTTATTGTTGAACAGACAACAATCTGTCTCATTTTGTGCACACACATAAGAAGTTAAATACTTCTGACTGGCATTTTTTTGGGATAGCATGAGAAACCAATAATTGAATGATTCTGATCTGCAGAAAATGAGGAGTTTTTGCATTCAAATCTTTACTATTTAATGTTTAGCCAATCCCTATTGCAGAAATAAGCGAGTTCTTTATATTACCTCCTTTCTTGCAGCTCCAAGCTACACTTGCATGTTTTTATACTTATTTTAAGTATCTATAAATCTTATATAAGCTGAAACCAGAAAAAGAAGTTTGCTTATTTTGATGCATAATTTTTCATATACCCTATTTTATTGGAAGCAAACTAATATTCGAGAAGTCCTGTAACTCCTAACAATCACTTAGGCCAGGAATGTATCCAATATATCCATATCTCTCTCTATTATGCATATCCACATTTTATTATTTTTGAATTTGGCTAAAGAATAATGGTACTGAAAAATCATCATTTTATATACTCTCCACTTAGAGGCATGCCCTGCTTCCCTTTATATTATAAGGAACTATTCCTTCCTTAGCTACTGAACACTGAGTTATTTCTCAGGCAGGGCCCTTATGTTTCAATTGGTCACACACCTGATCACAATAGACTGCAGGAACCCCTGGATCAGGACAGAGTATACCACCAAGCACATTCTATAGCATAAATAGTGGGGTCGGGGAGGCTCCTCATTAATACAAAGGATGCTTTCATGATTTCTGAAGAAGGTGGGCTTGGAATACATGTTCCTTGGAGGAAAAACCAACTTTATGAATCAATAGGTATCTATCATGTTCATCTTATACAAATTCTGTGGTGACTACAGAGGAAGTATGGGTCATAGTTCCTTGCACTGAAATTGTGAGCAAGATCATCAGAGTTTTAGGACTTGGCAACAGTGGTTTGTAAGAGGTAAACTGTAAAAGATCACCCCGCTGAATTTGCTCAGTGGGGGAGGTCTTCCAAGTCTGAAATTAGAACGGGCATGCAAAACCCATGAAGAACTGCCAAAATCCCTTAGCTAGGATTCAATTTAAGCCATGTGGCTCTTTTCCTACATATTGTATGCTTTTTAAAAAATGTAAATTCTAGTAAATTCTAGAATTCTGGAAAGGTGCTAGACCCAGGAAAAATATCTCCTCACTCTCTTATCTCAGTATTTGATTCGGAAATAAGACTATCCTCTTCCAGAATGTGTGACTTATTCCTCTATTTTTTAAAAATCATTTTTGTACCTCCCTCATTGCGTATTTATCCAAAACAAAACATGTGGCACTTTGTGTTACCTAGAACTCCATCAGGCACATGCTGTGATCAAAAAATGCTTGTTCTCATGTTCCAGTCAATTGTCAGATGATCAGGAGAGAATTATATCTTGACCACACTTTCATCTTTAAAATCTTTAAAGCAAAGCTTTGTAATAGATGAAGCTTAATGATTGTGACTTTAAAAAGAAGAAGGGAATGCATGAGGTGATCTCTACAAGATGAATGCTTTGTTAGGACAGAATCCTACTTTCCAAGTTTGGGGCTCAGATGCAGAATATGAGCCATTAGTCGATATGAGAAATATATCAGACAATAGACATTTATCTTTTCTTCATCAGAAGACTGTATCTCAAAAAATTTTCTTTTAAAGAAAGGAGCTGTCATTTGTTATTGTGGCATCTCATGTTTGATTTCAAGTTCTATTTCTCGGCATCAGATTCAGTCCTGCACCATTTCCCTGACATCACGTGTGACTCTAGCAAGTGTTAACTGCCTGTTGATGGAGCAGTTTATATGTGTCTGAGGAATAATTGTACCTATACTTTCACTTTAATCCTTTTAAAAATACCCTCTGCTTTGTTTTTAAAAGTGACAAAGGCAATTTAATATCATAAAAAGACTGAGTAAGTATCCAAGACAAACGCATTTCACGTCTGAGATAGGCTGGCCCCCTGCTGTCCACATCATAAATCCATCCTGTGGACCTCTGGAATAAAAAAAACAATTGTTTCTTTGTGCAGTTTTATCCCCGCCCCCCACAGGCTATTTACATGTGATTGTTCAGCACATGTAAATAAAAATGACATTATCCTTTTCAGTCTCAGAGTAACAGCAGTAAAATAAAAACTGAAGCAAACATCAGGACATCGGCTTGGAAATTGTGAGTTCTTGGAAATGCAGAGAACACTTCTTGCCCTATGCTGTAATTTGTGAGAATTGGGCTGCAGGGGTATGACACAGTGTATTAGTGTTCTCCAGAGACACACAACCAGCGTACACATGTGTGCACACATGCACATGTACATTTATCATATGGAATCAGCTCACATGATTAAGTAGGTTGAGGTGTCCCTCAATGTGCACTTGGCAAACTGGAGACCAAGGAGAACCAATGATGTAAGTTCCAGTCTGAAAGGTGGCAGGCTCAAGACCCAAGAGCTGATTTTCATTCTGAATCCAAACATACTTAAAGAATGATGTCCCAGATAAAGCAGTCAGGCAAGAGAAGTTCATTTTTTCTCAGTCTTTTTGTTTTATCAGGTCTTCAACTGATTGGGGAAACCCACTCTCAATAGAAAAAGTGATCTTCTCAGTCTATGGACTCAAATACAATTTCATCTAGAAACAGTCTCACAGACAGACCCAGAATAGTATTTGCTTAAATCTTAAATATATAAACATTCTATGGCCCAGTCAAGTTGGCACTCAAGATCAGCCATCATCCTAGGAATGGCTTTAAGACCTAGGTTGACACTTGAATATATAGGTACAGATGTATATGTGCAATTTCTCAACTTACTGTATACATTTATACATTGAATGCATTTCTGTACTGAATAGCCACAAACATATGTTTAGTGTATGTTTGCAAATACCAAGCTTTCAATGAAGCATTTTACATATCTGGCCTCATTTATTTCTCAGGGCAAGTAAATATCTTACAGGATGCACATTACTAAAACTTTACATATGTAGAAACTAACTCTAAGACAGGTAAAATAAAAGACTTGAAGTCACAAAACTTATAATTCATAATCCGAGATTAAAATGCAAATCTATCTAACACTGAAACTCGTCATTCTTTATTTTATTTTGCAAAACATACTTGAAAATGATGATACGCAGAAAATCTGCATCGTATGTAGAATCTGAAGATTTAAACATCATAGTCCTGTTTTGAGGGATAATCTTTCTGCCATAAAAGCTAATTTGCAAGAAAATACCATCAGAAAAAGCAGTGCACTTAATCCTTTGTACATGTAGAAAAATGGGAAAAGGAGGTGTTTTTAAGGTATAAATATTGAAATGCAGAAAACTGAATTAAACGCTTGGACACTAGACCACTGCTTTTCTGTGGTAGAAATAATTATCCTAAAACCAGAGAGTTCAACTCTCATTTCTTTGAAAGTTTTTTGAGTCAGATTTAATTATGGCCTTCCAGTGGCAATAACTATTAAACAGATAGGTTATGATATAATTATTGATATTTTAAATGTTGATAGCAACCTTTGTCCTAGACCTAGCTACCATTCAAATTTTAAGGAATTGCTATGTAAAAAGTGCACCTACATTTTTCTTGACTTTTGGACTTTAATATTATTCTTCCATGACAGAACCAAAAAGGAATAAACAATACAAAAATACATGTCTCTTATTAGCATAATCATTCCAAATTACTCTTCCTTTGGCTGGGGATATAGCTCAGTTGGTAGAGTGATTGCCTCGAAAGCACAAGGTCCTGAGTTCAATCCCTAGCACTGCAAAGAGTTCACTTTTAAGCTCACCAGGTTGTGTGTGGGTATTTCATTTATTTACCATGATCACAAACCCTAAATCACATCACAACCCTCAAAAAGGCCTCTTATAAATTTCAATAGAGACTTTTGCTTACAGACATAATGAGCAACTGGTACTAGACTTACCTTCCTAACTATACAATTTGGCAAAAAATATGAAACACACTGCTCTTAAATGTAGGACAAGAGGCAGTATGTGACTAGAAATCTCAAAAGAAGGTAAACAAAGAAAAGGAATCCTGTAATTGTTCAGTATTTCTGTCTAGAAACATTTTCCAGTCCATAGCATGCAGGACATTAAAACATAGCATTATGCTCTTTCAGACTGAAGAACAGAACTCAGATTTTAAGATTATGAAAGAGGCTGAAATTTGCAGGACATAGAATCAGGAAGCAAAGAGAACCAGAAATCTATATAGGGATGCTTTGAATCTTTGAAAAAATGCTAATCAGAGGGCACTTGCAACTGAAAGATATGACTCTACACTACTAGGCAAAAACAACCACCATGGGAAGAAGGACTATGGAGAAGTTACAACAAAAGTAATTCCTGAAGCTCACACAGGATGGGTGATTTTGAGTCCTAATAGCCAGAATGAAAGGAAATAACTGGTCAGCTAAAGCATTCAGTAGAGATACCAGACAAACAGATCTGGGGGGCAGTACTTAGCTGATCCTAGAGTAAGGTCTACTATAGACTCAACCTATTAAACTACAAGCAAATCCATAAAGAAGCAGACTGATCTACAAGAAAACTAATTTTCTGCCTGAATGACACTTCATACTCTTCAAAGAAAAACAATCAAATCTAAATAAACAGCAACATAGAAATCATAATTCTTAACACAAAATCAAAACTTACTAGACATGCAAAGAAACAAAAGTAGAGGTGGGGAAGGAAAACCAGAAGGAACAGATCATGGAATGATGGCAGACTAATGCTTTTAAAAGAATTATTTCAAATTTGTCCAAGATTTTAAGGAAAAAAAAAACATGGGTAATGGTGGAGAAAATGGAATATCTCAATAAAGAAATAGAAACCACACATAAAGAATCAAGCAGCTGAGAGCAGTGGTGCATTCCTGTAATACCAGTGGCTAGGGAGGCTGAGGCAGGAGGATTGCAAGTTCAAGACCAGCTTCAGCAATGTAACAAGGCCCTAAGCATCTTAATGAGACTGTCTCAGTATTTAAAAAATAAAATCAAAAAGGTTGGAGATGTGGCTCAGTGGTTAAGCACCACTGGGATCGATCCCCAGTACCAAAAATAAATAAATAAATACAACCCAAGCAGAAATTCTAGAATTAATAATGCAGCATCTGAAATATGTAGGTAGACATATATACATCATATTTAATTCAATACTTAATAGAAACTAGAGAAGGAAAACATATCAACTTGAAGATAAGGTGATACAAATGATTCAAACTCCTTCAGAAACTCGAAGAAAAAGAAATTTCTTTAAACAAATTTTATGTGGTTACCATAACACTAATGCTCAATACTGGTAAGAATATTACAAGCAAAGAAAATTATAGGCCTGCATCACTACTAAATCTGTATAAATATCACTAACATTTATTATAAAATTGAATCCAGCAATATTTAAAAAGAGTAATATGTGATGACCAAATGAGGTTGATCCCAATATTAATTCAAGATTTGAATAGCATTCAAAATTATACCAATTTAATGCATCACATATACAAAAGTAAAAGAAAATTCACATGGTCATCTCAATAGATACAGAAAATTGCTTGGCAAAAATTCGCATTCATTTATGATTAAAATAAAAAAAATAAGTTATCAGCAAACTGGGAAAAGAAGAGAACTTCCTCAACTTGATAAAGGAAATCTGTGTAAAACCTGGAGTTAACTTCAAATTTAATGGCAAAAGACTGAATGATCTCCATTTAAAATGAAGAATAAAAAATAAGTTCAGTCTCATTACTTCCATTTAGCATTGTGGTAAAAGTCTCAAAATGTTTATTAAAATATAAACATAAACAGAAGGCATACATTTGAATAAAAGATGAAATAACATTTTATTCACAACCAACTCATTGTATATAGAAAACAATACTATAGGTAATAAATAAATTTAACAAAATTGAAGAACAAAAATTTAATATATAAAGTTCAGTTGTAATTTATGAATATTTTTTAAAATTTGTGAATAAAAACTGAGAAAAAGAAACAAATGACAGTAGTACTATTACTCATGTGATGGAAAGTGGTAAATTTAGCAAAGTTGTATTATGGTTTGGATGTAATGAGTCCCCCAAAAGCTCACATGTGAGACAATGCAATAAGGTACATACAAGAAATGATTGGGTTGCCAGAGCCTTAACCCAATTAGTGAATTAATCACCTGATGGGGATTAACTGAGTGGTGACTGAAGGTGGGTAGGGTGTGACTGGAGGAAGTGGCTTTGGGGTATATATTTTGTATCTGGTGAGTGGACTCACTTTCTCTTCTTCCTGATCATCATGTAAGCTGTATTCTTCTGCCACAGTCTTCTGTCATGAAGTTCTGCCTCATAAGGAATGGAGCCTACTGTGTATGGACTGAGACCTCTGAAATCATGAGTCCCCAAATAAATTTTTCCTTCTCTACTATTGTCCTGGTTGGGTCTGTAAGTCACAACAGCAAAAAAGCTTACTACAGAAATCGGTATCAGAAATGGGGATCTTTTCTGTGACTAACCTGACCATGTGGTAAAGAAGCTTTTGGAACTTTTTGGAATTGGTGGAAGGAATTTTGAGATGTGTAGCCATGCACATTAAAAATGCTTTAGATTATTGTAAGTGGAGATTAATGGCTGATTCTGGTGGGAATTTGAAAGACTGTAGACAGTGAGGACAGGGCTGAGGAGGGTTTCGAGGAAAAGAAGGGCACTATTGGCAATTGAATTAGAGGCCATTCGTGTTATATTCTGGCTGAGAAGTTGTCTGCATTTTGCTCATGTCCTGAGACTTTCTGTGAGGCTGATTTTAAAAGCAATGGACTTCTTAATATTGTGGAAGAAATCTCAAGGCAGCATAGCATTGAGGCCATAGCATGGACATTGCTGGTAGCTTTTAGCCAAGTCTATTATAATATTCAGGAGCAGAAAGGTACTGAAAAACTTGGACTTGAAAGGTAGGCGTGACACTGGGACTAAGGAAGTTGCAGTTAAAGACATTACTGCCACTAAAGAAATGCTAAAGACTTTGCCCAGAGACAATTAGAAAGATGGCTTCAGGGCATCTCAGGAATTGGCAAAATCAAAACCATCTCAGTCTCAAGGGAGTAAAAGAAAAATTTTCTTGAGAAGAGAACAGTGGGGCACCCCTCCTGCACAAGGGGACCTGGGAAGTTTTTTCAACATGCTCAGCTACCTAGGCACTCAGAGGTTGCTACAGACAGGGTGCCTGGAGGCTTGGCTACTGCTTGAGATAGCAGCAGACCTTAGCATCAACAATGTGATGCTGGTTCTGAAGGAATGCAGGGTGCTGGAGTTAGGGAGTCATGTAGATTTCCACCAATATTTCAAAGCAAGGCCTAGAAAGCCAGGCAAAGTATTTCAGTGAGCTGACACTGAGAGGGCAATGTGTGGAGATGTGAGGAGGAAGCCGAAGCCCTCAAGATTTGGGGTCTTTAATGTCCGCTGAGGAAGGCTGCAGGAAGTGAGCTGAGACAAGCCAAAAGAAAGGCCACTTGGGCTGCATCCAACAAGGCCACAGGGACAGAGTTACTGAAGCCCTTTGGAGAGGACTTCTGGATGTCATGTGCTCCAGATGCCAGACATGGAGCTACAGGACTTGTTTGCCCAGCTAGATTTCAGTCTTGCTTTGGTTCCATATCTCTATGCCCCTACTTTTTGTGAATGGAAATGTTTACTCTGTACCTTTATATATTGGATACCTGTAAAATGCTTTTCATTTTTATAGGAATTCACAATGGGAGCTTGTCGTGAGTCTCAGAAGAGACTTTGGAGTTGAACTTTTGAGCAATTCTGGAACTGCTGACACTATGGGGACTCTTTGAAATGGAAAACAAATGCATTTTGCATTGAGAGATGTTTGTGAGCTTTTGGGGGCCAGGGTCAGAATATTATAGTTTGGATGTGATGTGCCCCCCAACCACTCACGTGTGAAACAATGCGAGAAGGTACAGAGGGAAAATTATTGGGTTGTGAGAGCCTAAACCCAGTGTTTTAATTACCTGACAGGGATTAACTGAGTGGTAACTGAAGGTGGATAAGGTGTGGTTGGATGAGGTAGGGCATTGGCCGTGTGGCTTTGGTATATATATTTTATATCTGGCAAGAGGAGTCTCTCTCTCTCTCTCTTTCTCTCTCTCTGCTTCTGATCATCATGTAAGTTGCTTCCCTCTGCCACACTCTTTCACCATGATGTTCTGCCTCACCTTGAGCCCTGAGGAATGGAGCCTACTCTCTACGGACTAAGACCTCTGAAACCATAAGCCTCCAAACAAACTTTTACTCCTGTACAATTGTTCTGGTTGGGTCTTTTAGTTGTAGCAACAAGAAAGATGACTAAAACAATGTGCACATACCTATACACTGAAAAATACATAGCATTGCTGAAAGAAATTAAAGTTCTAAATAAATATTCTTGGATTAGGGGTCAATATTATTGAAATATGTCTTCTGCGTAATTCTTGCTACAGATTCAATCTCAAACAAAAATCACAGAAAAAGTTTGCAGAAAATTATAAGCTCTATCTAAAACTAATATGAAAATTCAGTAATCTAATGCAGCCAAAGGAAGCTAGAGAAAGAAAAAACTTGGAGGATATCTTATTTGTGGATCAATTATAAATCTACATTGATTTAGGCAACATGATATAAACAGATATATTAATATAACAGAATGTTAAATCCAGAAGTAGACCAACTAGTTTTTAGCTGTTGCATGCAAGGTGTCTAAGTAATGCAATGAAGAAGAAAAAAATTCCAAAAATATTCTGGAACAACTGCACAACTATGAGAGAAAGAGAAAGCAAGAGAATGAGAGCTTCACCTTTACTTCACACCATATTTAAAAAATAAATAATTCGAGCTGGGTCACACTTCCAAACAAAGTTAAATCTAGAAAGCTCTAGAAGAAAACAAGGGGCAATAGGGAAGGTAAAGATTTCTTAGATAAAACATAGAAAACATTATAATTAAAACTGATAAATTTATCTAAATTAAAAACATTGGCTCATTAAGAAACCTTGTTAGGAAAATCTAAGTCACCTAGCCATATATGAAGAAAAGGTATTTGTAATGCACGTATTTCTTAAAGGACTGGTTCGTAAGATATAAGCAACTCAGAAAAGTCAATATAAAAAGACTTTCTAAAAAAGTATAATTAAAACGCATGTAAAGACCTTAGTAAGCACTTTACTAATGAATACATAATAAAAGTCTAGTAAAAGTATTAAAATGTTATTTATTATCAAGGAAGTGTCAGTGAAATCTCAACCGCTAGCACATATCCACCAACAAAGGCTAATATTAAAAATATTGGCAACATCAATTATTGGTTAGTAAGAATATTGAGCCACCACATTGCTGGTAGATATGTAAAAGCATTCAGCTCCTTTGGAAATAGATTTGGCAGTTTCTTTCAAAGTTAAATGTGCATACACTCTATGATCCAGCAATTGCACACATAGGTATTTATACAAAAGAAATGATAATAAATGTCCACTGAAAATCTTGTACAGAATGCACATAGAAACTTTAAATGTATAAGTGTACCAATGGATTAAAAATGTGTTGTATTTTACTCACACTAGGAAAAAACCATGCAGCAGTTAAAAGGAACTACTGATACATGAAACCACATAGAGGAGTCTCAACAGTATATAATGCAGAAGATCAAACATTAACTGGTACCGTATGATTGCACTTTTAAGAAGTATTAGAATAGGCAAAATGACTATATAGTAAAAGAAACTGGATAAGTTATCAAATCTGAGGCAGGAAGAAGATTGACAGAGAAAGAAAATGTTATGAGATAAAGGAAATATTCTTTCTTGTTAGAAGCTTGGGAATGCACAGGTTCAGTTGTTTTTCAAAACTTATGAAACTACATTCTTTAGATCTGTGCAATCCATTGTCCATGAACCATATTGTCAATCTAATATTCTTGACTCCCCAAAATAATTCAATGGAGACTGCAATGCCTGGTACATAGTAGGCACTCAATAAATACACATTGCATGGTGTTCCTAGGAAGAATCACACATAATGTTTTTCTTGCAAAGAACTACAGCCAATATTGAAGAAACAACTCAAAGAGAATGTGAGTTGCATCATCTTTGCTCATAATGGATGTGAAAATTATTTTTTCAATATTGATTTCTGTTCCAAGTGAAACTAAAACAGACCGATTTGTTCAATCTGCAGAGAGATTTAGGTAGTGTTAAAGTGGCTCATCGGCAGAGTAGAAACAGAAGCAGCACAGATCCCTCAGCCTGACCTCTACCTTTATCAAACCCAAGCCAAAGATTGTGGTTGCATTTCTCAAAGTCCATTTGACCGACAGGAACTGTCAGCAACAGTGATACTTAGCAGAGATTCATTAACCTGCAGACCTTTCCCATTTGGGGAAATATTTTCTCAGTCTATTGAAAGCATACTCATTTCTCTAAGAACAACCTCACATGCACTTCCTCCTTGAAGTCTTTTTCAAACTTTGCAGCCTGAAATGATCTCTACATCTTCTAGATCTTAAGGCAATTTCCTAGTGCTTCTATTATAAAACCCATCACCTTCCACTTTATATTACAGCAATTTGGGTACCTGTTTTATCCCCTCTTGGATTGCAAACTGCTTTAGAGGAGAGAGCTTGTTATTCATTTTATATTTCCAGAGAACATATTACACTGTGGTTTTCTATTCACATATATGCCAAAAATGTTCATGAATAAATAGAAAATGGAGAAATGTTTGGGTCGATGATGAGAGAGGAAAAAAGAGCAATTGCAAAGAAGATAATGTGATTCTATTTAACAGGGTCTTTTTGTAATTTTATTAATTCTTTTTCAAAGAAATTTATTGAGCACTGATATTTTCTGTAAAAAGTCACAGATAGGATTGGGGAGATGGATATGTAAGTAAATAATTCTAAATAATAATTTCAGTGTAACGAGTGGCCAAAGGAGAAGAGTTCATGGGAGAGTGACAATACAAAGGAAAAAACTAAACATATTAAATGGAAGTTTAGAGAATATGTGGGAAAATTGCACGTAACTTTTTGGACTCATAGTAATAACTCATTGATCAAGAGTTTCCCAAGCTCTGCTCAAGTCCTTTAATCCTTTCAATTACCATAGCATGTATTACTGTTATTCCTATCTTCAGATGAAGAAATGGAGACACTAAAATTATATATTGTGCCTGAGAGATTGGAGCTAACCATAGTGGAATAAGGATCTGGGTAGGGAATAGTCAAACCCAAAGTGTACATCTTTAATCACAATGATCTGGTTCTTGAAAAGTGAGTGGGTTTCCTTTGTAGGATATGTATGAGGATGTTCATGTGCAGTTAGAATGGTTTCCATCAGTCAGCATGCTTTACTATCTCACTTAGATCAAATTGCTGAATCTTGCTACTCCATGAAGCAATGGAGCCTGTCAGAGAGGTAACATAATTTACCAGAATTTCCAAGCAGGTATTGAATATTCAAACCCCACGAAGGGCAGGAACCCCATCAGAGTAACAGATCTTAGCAAGTGGAGATAATGGGTCTTCTCTCTTGATAAGATTTAATTCTTGGATCAGGTGTAAGTTCCTGGATCAATCAATTTTGGTTAGGGGAAAGGCCCTACTGAACCAGGGCCATCATATAATTTACATGGAACAACATTTTCCTGACAAACTATGGACAGGCTATGTGAACTATATCAACTGGAGTTATGCAATATGGACACTCATGTGAAGTTCAATGATAGCCAAGTAGCAGGTGGGGTGAGTACAGATTTAAACAGAAACAAAGCAAACCTACACAATGGGTATCTGCCTCATGGATTGGAGAATCCACATGTATAAATGAGTGTCAGATAGCCCATTCTTTTCTTCCTAGTTCCCGCTTGTATTCAGTGCACTGAATAGTTCCCAATGATCAAGATCCCATTTTCTGTGATTTCTTTTCTTCCCCCCCCAAAATTATTCTAGATTGATTTTACTTGGATTAAAATACAGGACATTTTTTCTCTGACTCAATACATTACTTGAAATTGTACCAAGCTTTACATTGTGAACTATTTAGCATCAGGGTGTGATGCAGTTTGGGCACTAATAAACTAAGTAGTTCACGATTTGAGTTGGTAGATGATTCCCAATCAGAGTTCTATATTCAAAGGCAAGTCTAAAATAAATCTGTTTGCTTGTAATAATAATGTTGATATTTTCTAGCTACCTTGTCTTGCTTTGTCTTTGTGGGGAAAGGCAGAAAGTAGAGAGAAAATAAAAAATAGTATTGTATTACTATGTAATTATTAAAGGCTGCATCCTATGTGTGTATTATTTTATTGAATCCTTCAATTGACATACAAATTCTTTCATTTAAAAGAAATGTGAAAACAAGCTGATTTTGAACAAATAATCTATTTAAAGTTTTACTGCTAGAAGACGACAAAGGTAGAATAAAACTCTGTGTCTCTATTTGTGCTTTACATGTCAGGTCCTCCTGAAAAGACACAGAACCATTGGCCAGGCTCCTTGAATGACACTAGAGCAACCCTGATTGTTTACATGAGTGGAACATTTACCAAGATCAAATTAGCTTTCACACTTTCTCCTTCAAACCCACATTTCTTGTATTTCAAGGATCTAGTATAAAATATTTAGTCAGTTCCAATGTCATAGAGAAATGGAGGTGTTCCTTTGGTAAACTTAGTTACTAAATGTCAGATTGCTTTTGTTAAACAGTAGAAACACTGTTTACTAATTACAGAATTCATGCCCTAGTTAGCTTCTATCCAGGCTTCCTGTTATCTTCCACAATTCTCTTTCTCTTTACATAAAATCCATATTCCTCGTGCTACTACTGGTTATATCTATAGCTAATAGCAACTCATATGAACCATGGCTTCTTCTACCAATAGACTTGAAAATACAGACCTCTAATATTTAGTAAAATAAATTATCTGTGTAGGTGGGAGGCTATACCTTCATTGGTAGTTTATCAGTGTCTCATAAGATATGCTGTACAACTAATGTAACCACTCAGGGCTTCTTTTTCTTTTCTCACCTATCAATCATAACACTAGCTCTATTCCTTAAAACACTGAGAAAAAGCATAAATGAGTTAATGTCTAAGCCAGTGCCTTAACTAAATACAAAATCTGCTGTTACATATTGCTGTGCTTTCCTTTGACAGACATTTTAAAAGAATTCACTAATACTTCACATTTTTCAAAGTGGAAAAAAATCAGGAAGCAGAAAGTTAAAAATAGAAAACACATTTTTCCAAGAGTCCAGTACAGGAATTAAAAGGCTGAAGAGGGTTCTAGGGGCCAAATAGCCAAGTGGGATTTACTCTGAAGTAGGCTAAGTATGGCAGGTGCTGGTTTTCCAAGACAACAAAAATAAAACTTTAAGAACCCACTAACTTTAGCCAGTAACATCTGGAATTTTTAAACTCCAGAATGCCAAGATCTACCATGCTCACCTATCTATTGACCTTTGTCACATTTTTGCACACTTGGTATTTGACAGAATCCTCCCTGACTTTCTCCCTTTAGTGCATCTCTCAGGAATGTGAGGTTATACTGCAAAGACTCAGAGGTCACATGCAAGAATCTCTTCTGGCCTACTACCAGAGCTCCAAACGGCAGGGTTCTCCAGCCCCTTTTAGATTTTGTTTTATTTAAATGCTCTTACCTCCTTGAGAGTCTTCTCTTATGGCTTTATTAGAAAGACCATACATTTCCAGTTTTTATTCAGGGAAAGCATTCATTCATTCAGAGAAAGACAAAACTAATTTCTCGGGACACACTGGCATTGGTGAGAAATAAAGTGAGAACCCAACAATGGAGTAAGACCAGACAAGCAGCAGCAACATGGAATGAATCTCACAAGATGATTCAATTGCTCCCCCCAAAATGGGCAGAACCTCTGGAGAAACTGCAGCCACATGCTGTAAAGTTCTTTTTAAATGTGGGTTTGGGATAGATGAAGTAGGAGGAGGTCCTCTCTGAAGAGGTCTTTGCAACCAAACTTTTGGTTCAGTCATTTTGGACAAAGTGTGTCAAGTCTGTCTGCAACAGCATCAGCTTGCTGGAAAATGATTTGACCTTCACTGGAGCGTCAGTCATTCTTTTGCTTGAGTAGTTGAATGAAGAGTATGTCATTCTGTCATAGCAAAATCCTGGAGAAGGGGAAAAAATTAAATCGATCCTCTCCTACTCAGAGAGGCTTAGTTTCATTGGTGTCTAACTGACACAAATACTCTTTGCTAGGTTTCTGTTTGCTCATGGTAATTAAATATTCCTGTCTTGGACTTCACAGCCAAATGCCCTGGCTGATGGGCAGGACAATACTCTCCACATTCAAAGGACAGGGTTGGAATTGTGCTCATTCGAACTGCCTCTGATCTCAGATATGTGTCTGCCTTGGTTCTCTCCCTTTCTCTTTTACAAAATCCGTTCCAGTCACCAAAAGTAAGAAACTATTTTAAAAAATACCATGTATAATGTGTAACTCATTGACACTTGTAGTCCTTATCTCTGCTATTAATTAGAGCATATCCATATCAAAATCTGGATTTCAGATGAATAATTTAAGCATTTTATGAACTTCTAATTTTTCAGTTATTAATTAAAATATTGAAAATGAATTCAAAAATGGAGAGAAGAATGACAGAAAGTAGGATATCTAGGCAATAAATCCTATAATTATTTTACCACAAACTATTCCAAGATTATCTTACCTTTCTAGTTTGTTTGCTTTGCTTGATTCTATTTGTACTTGAGCATCCCCCTGAAGTTAGAAGGTAATGGAATGGTTCTGTGACTGACCACAGTTTTTTTCTAAGACAGTGGTAAAATACAGAGACTTCTCTCCCTTAAAAAGAAGTGAATAACAATTGTCCCATGTGCTTTTCAATAACTAGCAGGATTAACCCCAGAGAAACCTCCGGTAGCTGGGACATTGATTGTTCTTTCTCATCTGGGGCAGAATCTATTTGAGGAGACTCAGTCCCATCTTTACAAGGGGAGAGAGGAGGTGAAGGTCAGGAGGTACACAGTCTGATTTTCTTCTTTAGATTCCTGTGCTCAGGACAAGTCTCTGCACCTGGTCTACTTGGGAATTGGGGCCATCACCCACAGACTTTAGACCCTAAAAATGCTTTCTTTAGAGAGATATGCCTTAATTTAGAGAGCTTGCTTTTTATTTCTTACTTCAACTTTTTTGGAAAATTACATGAGGACTCCACAGTGCTTTGCTATAATTTATTGGACCAGTCTTTTTACATTATCTAAGAAATTTAAAGTCTAAAATATGTAGCAGAAACTATAGGAATATCTTGAAAAATACTAGATGCTAAATAAATGCAACTAAGGATTGCATTTATCAAGATTTCAACATGAGTCTTTTCCTTTTGTTTTTTTAGATCACATAATTTTATTGATTTCATTATTTTTATACAAAATTTGTGTATTAGGCACTTAGAATAGCCAGAATGTGCCTTTTGAGCCAGACGTGTTAGTATTCAAATAAAAAAAAATTATGATGAATTCATTAGGTTTTAGGACTCTTGTTTAATTTAATAAGCTAAAACAATGTAGACCAATAATATAAACATGCACCATAAAAGGCAATGGGTTCAGGAAATTTGAGATTTGATTGGAGTTGGGAAGAAATTGAAGTGAGAATAAACGGAAGGAGAGCTGCAGGTATAGTCCTTTCTTTTCACTAAGTTGCCATACAACATAATTTTCTGGATTTCTATCCTCATAAATGGATTTGTATTTATCAGGTTTTATCGAGTTCTTATGGTTATACATATTATTTCTTATTTCTGATCTTCATTGCAATCCTAAAAATCACTCACCAACTTAGATGGCAAACTTTTGACTGAGCTTTGAAGAATTCATTCATCTTTCTTCGAAGTCAGTACTATTCCAGTGTAATATGCTACTTGTAAGTGATCAATGAATAGGCTATGGAAGGAAACATTGGTGTTCAAAGAATACTAAAGACTGTTGAGCATACATGTTGGTGTATAAACAAGTTAACTTTGAATAGATTGAGTGGAGTAGTTAAAGGAGGACTTTAAACATCAAAACTGAAGATTGAACTCTATTCTGGAAACCACAGAAGGCCACCAAATAGAACATGGTGTGAGTGCTACTTAGATCATAAGAAATAAAAATATTTCACTATAATTTTCATTTTTTGTAGGCATTGAACTAGGAATACAATAGTTACTGGTACATAAAACTTTTATGAAATAACAAATAAACCTTGTTATAAATGAATATCCTAAACTAATTAAAATTTATATTAGGAGTCAAAATCCATTCTATTATAGACTAGATTTCATTGATCAATTGTGATCCAGTGGCAGGTTTTGAACCCAAGTTTTTATCATTTCTAGACACTCATTGAACAATTGTATATTAAATACCAGCTTTTTGCAACAAATATACAGTGAGCACGTTATTAATAACAAACATATACACTGACTATTAAAAGACCCACTTTGATTCATTGCAGATACCAAGAAGTTTAAAATAATGCCTCATTTTCAAAATACTTAAAATCTTGCTGCAGGGTAGACTTAGTCATTTGAAAACCTTGCTACCAATAAAAATAATAGCAGTCACCCAGTAAAAATATAAGGAAATACATGATTATGTAGTAAGAAATGGCTCACATGTCCTGTGACTTGAAACTACACTATAAATCAAGAGTCAAAGTTGTTAGTGAAGCCAACTTCATGGTCTGTTCTGGGAGGGTTTCTTGTTACCTTCTTCCCTCCTTAGTTCCATATTATTTCAAGGCCCTCAGTGTTTACATCTATTGGGACACATTTATTATAATATTTGAACCGGTTACAAATGGACTGTGAATGGTGCTAATTTCTGTCTCTGACCTCCTGTTCAAGTTCCATGTAACCATTTTGATTGAAATCACCCATCCTGGATCTCAGGTGTACCTGTCAGGGTGACTATATAAGCTAGCTCACCCTCCTTGTAGGCATTAAGGTCAACACTGTACTCATGGGAAGAAATCACTTCAACAAAGAAAGCATTTCATCACTGAAGTAACTACTGTTGATCACCTCCTCCATATTAAAGAAGAAAAAGGAAAAGAGGAAGAGGAGAAAGAAGAAGGTCATACAAGTCATATCCAGTTTCAAATCTAAATTTAGTTCTACGTATTGGATGTGAGATGGTTGTATATTATAAGAATAATTCATGATTCACCCACATTCCTAAATGATCTGCAAGTGTACTTTCCTGTAGTCAGAAATCTGTGCATTTGTTACCCCTGTGTAAGACATACACTTAAATGCAGATGCTCTCTAGTTATGTATTAGCAACTTCAGTTATTGGTTGACATAAAGTCTGTAGTTTGATCTGAACTATAACTCAGGTAATTTTTAACAGGGTTGAAGGATCAGGAAAAATGTAGCTGACACTATTGCTGGGGAAGATTATTTGGGAGGTCCGTAAAGGGAATTAGGAAGGGTTCACAGAACCATCACATGACTGTATGGGAAGGGAGACATTTTCAAAAAGATGTGTTTAGTACACAAAGATCAGACTTTTTATTTATGTATTTTTTTGTTCCATAACCTGGCCAATGGTAAGGTTATAAAGACTGTCCAAGACATCTGAGATTTTACAGAATTTAGATGCAATTGAAAAACTGAGCTTCTTCCATTTTGTCTACCCGTCCAAAGGCTAAAAATATTGAGTTATTTCTAGATTTTAGATATTTTCCCCTCATTAACACCATTAACACTATTAACAAGACACACCAGGTCCCTTCCATGCTGGTGAAGCTCAGTGAAGACCATGACCTTACAATGAATGAATGTTGGTAAAAGAATTCAGAGTTAAGTTTGCTTCTTCACTTTAATTCATTATGTAAATTCTGAAAACTTTCTTAGATATATTCAAATTTTTATTTATGTTGTTATCTATATGATAATGCCATGAGATTCCATCAAACACTTTATCCTGCTTGATTCTTTGATGATTTACAAACTGTTGTTATCTATTCTGCCTGAGGACACTTTTCTCCAACTAAGAATAAATAGAGCTGCATTCAAGTGGTTGAATTATATGTCCCTATTCCCTGTCAGCTAAGGAAAAGCGTGAGCATGTCAGTATATGCTGGAAAAAGTACATACAACCAAGAAGTTTAGCTTAATTATTCAATTCACCAATCATGTATTTAACTAACTAAATTCTATGTAACAATGACCTAAAAGGAATGCGCTATACTATTAATGGAATTAAAGGAGACTTATTGATAGTTACCATTTAATTTGTTCTAAGGAGTTCATAAGAATTCTCTTAAGAATCTCAGTGTCATGTGCAAAAGAAATTGTTCAAGTCGTTGTTGTTGTTGTTGTTTGTTGTTAAGATGAGGAGGCTGAGGCTTAGTGCTTTTACCAAGGCCTCATGAATCCTAGTTAGAGATGGAATGCAAACCAATCTGGCTCTTTGAGTCAGCACTTCACACTTTACCCAATTATTTTCTAAATGACCCTTTTCTACTGCCATAGTCCAAATGCTCTCTCTGAGCAGAACTAGTAGTCATCTCTGATATGGTGAAGATGTAAAAGTGACAAGTGGACAATTTAATAAGTTCTTAGTAAAAATAACAGAGCATCTAGATGTCTTGGGGTGTGGGAGGGACTATCAACTATAGCATTCCACTTCTATGATCCAACCCTATTCCCCACATTTAGTTAAAATAGTACCTATGGCTTCCCTGCCCTGAATTTCACCTTATCATCCTCCCAGTTCACTTTCCTTTCCCTCCTACTGAGTCCCTACAGAAATTTTAGCTTGTGTGTAGCTTGGATAGGTGTGTCTGCCTAGTTCTCATTAGCCCATCCATGCTGGGCACTGCTCCTCACAGAGCATGTCAGCACCATCAAGGAAAATAGTTGCCTCCCTCTCTACAATCTCTTACCCTTCATACTTGGATTGTTGAGCCTGAGTTTGGTTGCAGTTTTCTATAGCATAACGAAATTTGAGAACTAAATCCTAAGAGATTTTAGTCTTCACACCTCTACTGTAAAGTGTAATAATGCCATGACTGGAAGAATTCTTGTAACCCTAACATGTTTATGTCTGATTATATTACCCATCAAGTGGAAAAATTCACTTTGCAAAACTCTGAGTTTCCTGTGCATAGAGACCCTGCCTGTCTTATTTACTGATGCAAGCTGAAAGGCACTATAAGGCATGACCCATAGTAGGAGCTCAAACTTTTTTCTTTAATTTGAATCAAATGTAGAATGACAGAATTGAAGATAAAGGATGAATGATATGCCTACTGACTAAACTGCCTGTTCTTTCCTCTCCACCCTACATACCTTTTCCTCATGATTATGATAACTCTAAATTGCTTCTGATTCTTCCAATTAAGGGTTTGTTACATCACATCAAATCAATCTATTTCCTAGAATACCTGAACAAAGTATCTATGGAGGATACTGTAACCTAGGAGTGTTTTAGATAAGCTGGGTGAAGTATCATATCCTCCCACTACTCTTTCTTTCCTAGAAAAATGAGTCTGTTTTATTACCAAAAATATTGATAAAGAGCACAAACATCCTCTTCACACATTTTCTTACCTGAGTTCTAATTGCTTTTGTTCATTTGTGTGTTTGCCTGATTTTGTTTCTCCATTATAAACCTCATTCATGGGGGCACACTTTGGTTTTGCTCAGTAAATAAATTCTGATGAAATTTTATGCAGAAGTGGCATGGTCAAAGACGAAGTGCAGGTCTGTAAGCAACAGTATTGTTAAGAACATGCTTTCAGCTTTTATGATAGATTTTGAATGATTGAAAAGTTTTCTTAAAATGTGTACTATATGCCTATGTTTTTGACATTTATAAAGAAGGCTGAGCTCTTTGGTTATCTGACTACTGGAGAATATGATGCAGAGAACACTTACTGAAAGGAAAATGCTCTTTTACAGCATCCTTTAGTATGCATTATAGCTCTAAAAGAAATGGAAGCCAAGACTTCCAAATATATTAGGCTCCAAAAGTTATCACTCAACAATATTTGACACAAAAGGAGGCAATAGATGAAGTTTGCATAGTCCTTGTTAAACCCTGAGTTTAATGATTTTTTTTAGGACGTTTGTATTAAAATGGGATCGTTAAAATATACTGCCATTCCAGCAGTATAAAAAATACATACAATAAGTTCACACAATGCATACCGATAATGACTCAACAAAATATATGGTGAAATAAAGCCAGCATTGCTCACCCTGTGTTTAAAATAACCTTTAGGCATTTGGGGATTTTTATTGGTAACAATTTGGTGGCAAACTATGCAGTGTAAAAGAACAGTTTAAAAGCTAATAGGAAAAATCTGGCATTAATAATACTGTAGATTACAGTGAGAACAATTGTGAGGTTACTGCAGAGAGCAATGTATCTAGATAATTAAACTGAAACCATTTTGGTCCTACAGCAGTGTAAGATATGCTGCTGAGAAAATAAGAGATCCCATATGCAAAGCTAAGACTAGGAAGTTGGCTTTCCGGTTACACAAGTAGATTGAAATAAAGTGTTAAGGAATGCAGGGAAAGGTAGGCAGATCATCATGATTCATTGATCATCCTTTCTTTAATGCCAAACATTCTTATTATCATTCTAATATTGAATTATGTTGGTAAATATGAAACCTCCCTCTTAGCTTAATCTGTTCCAAAATCACAAATAAACAAATGTGCAAAAGATCTTGGAAACCCATGCCAGAATGAACTGTGGATAGAATTAACCATGACTTGATATTGAAGATAAAATCCTGGTGAAGTTACTTCTTAAACAAAAATCATGAATAGGCTACTAGTACCTCTGTATCACAGTGTCTCAGTAAGAATGAAAATGAAGCAGATGTTAATCCTGATCTTGTGATTCGGTGATTATTAAGTGATTAGCTCTTGTTATATCTAAATAATTTTTGTTCGGAGTTTAGATTTATGTTTCTGAGAGATCCACTGCTGTCTGAGATTGATTCTGCCAATAAGTCTCAAAGAAAATTAAAGAATTATAGGATTTTATTAATAGCCAAATGAGAACAGGAGTGGATTTGGGCTGAGCCATTGTCCAGAATATGATCACAGATATTTAAACATCGATATAGAAGATATGCTTGAAAGCTATCACACAGTGGCTTCCCAAAATTTAGAATGGTGGGATCATCCTATGTATTTTATTCTATTTGGTGTTATAAAAGTTTTTAATTCATAGTCTTTTTGTTGTTTTTGCTTTCCATTATATTAACCTTAGCAAAATGCTAGATGAGAAATATTGGGTGGTACACATTTTAAATTTATGATCTCTGAACATCAAATTTAAAGAAAAGAGACAAGCACTTTTGATTCTGGCTTGTCTAAACAGGCATTCAAAATCCTGAGTTCAAAATTTGTCAAAGACTTACTAATTCCTTACACATGAGGACCCCATGAAATTTTTCCCATATATATTTTTTACCTTTAGTTTTTCACTTGGGAACCTCAAAAGGCAGGTGCTGTATGATAAAGATGTTTACTCCCCTTGGAATGATGAAGAAACTTAAGCTCAGGGACTCAAGAAACTTGTTCACATAGAAAGTTAAGATCTTGGATACTGAGTTCTCACATATTTCAATTAAACAGTCACCTGTCATGGTACAGGAGCAATTTTGATTTTAGGTGAGTAGTCCGTGTTAGAATTTCACAAAATAGCTATAAAAATGTTTCAAAGAAACCAGAAAAGAAGTAAAAAAAAAAAAAAAATAAAAAAAAAAAAGCAAATATCACCACCATAGTCTCCAGCAAACCTTCACACCCTAGGGAGGAGTGGGAGGGTCTCTCTGCTTCACTTTAACAAATGACCCTGAATTCAGATTTGTAATATTCACTCTCAATACTTTTGTACATAAAGTGGTCTGCAAGGGGAATGTGTTTTTACCTTCGAGACATAATCTCAAAGAATCTGAAGTTTATTTTATATCTTACAAGATATCCCCCAAAGGACCAATAAATAGCAGGAGAAGGAAGAGTAGGAGGCAGGAACTCCCACTTCCCTTGGTGTCCCCTAATTTTTCAGCCACAGACCCAACATCAGGATGCCTTTCAGAGCCACTTCAATGGGGATTGGCTATTAGCACAAAGAACCCAGAAAGAGCCATGCCAAGTTAAGATGGCAACTATGTATTGGGATCAATACTTGATACTCTTTCCTCTTTTATTCCTGGCCTGTGTTTTACTTTCTTAAAGCAAGAAAGAACTGGGAGCAGAGATAGGAGAAGCTGCTAGATGGAAGAAAAAGAAGAAAAAGAGGAGCCTGAGGAGGAGGAGGGGGTGGAGGAGCAGAGAGAAGGAGGAGGAGGAGAAAAAGTAGCCTGATTGCAGCTTAGTTTTGTGAATTCAAGAAGTGTGTGTTTGAAAAATGAAGGTGCATAAGTTAGTGTAGCTCCAGGGCGCCAGCTTCCCTAGTGTTAGCATAGCTGACACACTGACAGTTTATATGGAATTTATGTGCCTATTTCCTCTGCTTTTTATGGGAAAACATGTTGTTACCTTACAGCTGCCCACATCACACGCCGCCAATCCGCCTCTGAGCCATAGAGCACCTTTCTCAAGGAAACATACATACATCAAGGGCTTATGTATTTTTTACAATGTTGTAAGGGGAAAATAATAAAATATGGGTTACTGTGTACACCATTCCACAGTTTAATTTTTTTTTATTTCACTGGTTTAATTGACTCTGACCATTTTTATTGCCCCTTTCCCCACCTCATCTCGCCATTTTAATTGTTTATGTGTTTGTGTACAATTGGATGGCATCTGGAAAGGACAGGAGCTGTAACCACAACTTAAATGCCAATTGCAGGGCTTTAAAAAGTAAATAAAGCATTTAAGCTGCCACATCAGTGGCAAGATATATGCAGATGTAAACAGAAGGAAACGTACATTTTAAAGTGAAAAGCTTAAAAATCAGTTCCTCTTTTCAATCACCTGCAGGAGCTCTGAGTCCTAGGTGCTCTCTGGCTGGTGGCTGGAAGCACACACAGAAGCAGAGCTGGAGCCTGGTTCTGCCTATTTCTTTCATATATGGAGTTCTGGATGGGCCACAGGCCTTCACATGAATATCACCGAGTAGGTTGTTCATGGCCAAGGGACCGGGGCCCTTCCACCTGGGACCTTGCCTTTGTTCTGACCTCTTGCCCATACTCCTATGTCTGCCCATCTACGAGCCTGCAACTTAACCTAGCTTTAACATTGCAGCGCTCCTTCCAGGAAGCAAACCATTTTTCTCTTTAGCCTCTATTCCTATTCTTTCAATGATATGACAGAAGCGGGAGGGGGTAAACAAAGCCACTTACATTTCCCAGAGTTTTCTACACTTGCATATAGGACCTTATTGTTATAAATCAATCTTTAACTGGGAAGTGAAGACTGTAACATAATGAGAGCAAAAATATGGCAGGCTGATGAATCCAAAGCATAGGAAGCACCTTCTTCTTTGCAATACAGGACTGGCTCTGGACCCTACAAGAGGAAATAAATGGAAATAAGATTCAGTATTTATCTTGCCAAACTCCCCCCACACTTGTCTTCCCAAGCTTCTTGTGGTATCCCTGCTTATGGGCATATTATAAGACAATAGATCATGAAAGAGATTTTCACTTAAAAAGGAAAGTTGGCATATGTGAACTTTGCCTTTGAGTGAGTAGGTTGACTGCTGAATGATGGAAAAAATTATCTCATTTTTCTTTTGTATGTGTGTGTAGGTACATCTTGTACATCTCTGCCTGATGATCTTGTCATAATGAAGGGCCAGAAGTTTTTATATTGACTAATTCATTGAGCAGGTAGAGAATTTAACTCCAAATATTATACCCCTCCACCATCTCCCTTTGGCAAACAAACATTCTGTAAATTTGTAGATGAAAATGTCATAATCTAGGATATTGGCACTGGAAAGATCATTAGAGGCACACGACCAGCACCATCTGCAATCCAGGTGAATTATGGCAAAATCAATGGAGCCTACTTGTGTATTGTTCTCCTTGTAATGTTCTGTCTCCCAAAATGACACCACCTTCTTTTAGGTAGAACTGAGGCAGAACTGACACAGTGTTCAACTAGTTAACTAATACATTTTAAAAGAATCTGCAATTACCAATAGCAAATTAATACATATTTTCATAAAACAATTTGCCTGCTTTGCTAGATACAGATTATTCATCTATGAGTTTATCCTGCCCTAGGGTTGCTCCCCTCTCTAACTTCTAATCTGCCTCCACCTCCTCTCTTTGGCCTTGCCCTCTGGGATTCCTCAAAGCCCAGGTCAAGTACAGTCAAGACATTTCCTGGTCAGTCTACTTCAAACACATGAGGTCCTACCATCCAGGGGAAGAAATTTGACTTGCTCTTTGCATTTCTGGTGGTTGAAATCATGACTAATGAAAATGACATGAAGATAAAGCCCAGCCCAGAAAGAAGAATGGTCTAATGATTAGCTCTGGATTACAATGGAATGGGATTCTTTAGGAACCAGGAGTCAGAAGAAAAGCTTGGAAGAGCAGCAAGGACATAGGACACTCACAAAGTGAGGACTGGAGTAGTTTGTAAAGTTGCTTATAGGGTAATCACTCTTTTTATCTGAAAGTCAATCTCTATCATGGTTTCAGTTTCATGCTAAAATTCTTAATGAGATAGCTCCAAAGGAAAAGGCTCCACCCTGATGTAACTCATCCTATTGTTATATAGTGATGGCATTTACCAAACCCTAGGTCTGGATGAATGTCAAAGGTGAGAATAAATGCTAGGAGGATTTGATTACCTGCAACACATAAGTCTTTGTGATATCAGAAACAGCAGGGTGGTATTTGTTTCCCCTTGCAGTTATTTAGATAATGTTTTGGATAAATTCTCAGCTTGCTTTTATCTATTATTGGTTTTAGGTTTCATGTATGCTTATCCTATTTATAAAAGGGTTGTGTATGACCTAGCTCATGGCTCTCTTAGCATTGATTCTGAGGGATGGAAATGTGCTCTGCATTTCTCTTGCCCTTCAGTTGTTCCTCCAGACCAGAAATATATACAAGAAGAAATATGACAAATATAATCTGCTCTCATGTCAACCTGCATTAATTCAAAGTGGAAAGCCAAAGAGATCAGAAATTCTCCAGTACCAAGATTTGTACAATCAGTGTCGCTTGACACTGACAGGGACAGAACAGGAAGCAACTTCAGCTTCCTGCAGAGAACAGTGTGATAAACAAAGAGAATGTTGTCCACATGCATCTCTGTGTGTATTTGGGCATGCTCAGACTTTTGTTGAACACCCTGTTTTGCTAGACTTCTTTGATCTTCTAAATTTTGTCTAACAAGAAAAACAATAAAAACATACAGAGGTCAGCCTGAAAGGACTCCCAGAGAGTCTTCAACCCAACTCCCTCATTTTGCTGATGGCAAGCTTGAAGCCAAGGGGGTGAAGGTGGGTGAACTGTCTTGTCCACAGTTGCATAGCTTGTTAATGGCAGAACCAGAGCTTGGCAGCAGCCCTTTGTTCTTCCCTTCACAACACCCCTTAGGCAAACCACTGATGGGTTTTCGAGTAGCTTGAATAGAATGGTGGTTTAATAAAGAATCGCTATTGAACCTGATCTTGCACATCTACCATAGGGAATTATGGGGAAATGTGGGTTTTAGGACCCTGAGAGCCACACCTAAAAAGCTATTTTTCTTAGGTATCCTAGTGTACTGACATGAAACACAGTAGGTTTTTGATAAAGGGTGACACTTAAAGGTAGTACTTATATAACACAAACAGCTAACAGTTACTGAATGCGTGCTTTGTCAGTTTAGGTTATTATTCTTTCATGATCCTTAATACACAGCAATGATGTAATTATCGTGAACATTCCTCTTTACAGAATGAGGAAACTGAAATGCAGGAAATGTGCCCAGTCCCACCATTAGTAACGGCAGGAACAGAATTGCAGTCTCCACAATACCATTTGAGGGGCAGTTTTCTGAACCACTATGCTATGTTGTTTTTCTACAGAATGAGGGTATCATGGGTGGTCACCTGTGCTGTGTGACTCAAAAAGAGTAAACGGTTTCAGATTAGTTCATTGCCACTTTGGAAAACATATAACTCTAAAAGAAAGGTACTTGGAACAAGTTGTTTTTCTGACATTTGTTTGGTGGCAGCACTAGAAAATTCCAGATCCTACAAAGATTTATATAAAGTCTTGGAGTAAGAAGAGTTTATGCTAGCCAAGTTTGGGGGTACATGCCTGTAGTCCCAGCAACTTGGAAGACAAAGCAGGAAGATTGCAAGTTCGAGGCCCATGTGAGCAACTTAGAGAAACCCTGTCTTAAAAAAAAGAGCTGGGATGTGACTCAGTGGTAAAGTGCTCCTGGCTTCAATCCCTAGAACCAAAACAAGGCAAGGAAAAACTATGGTAGTAAAAAGTTTGAGGAATCTAGGGTTAAAAAAAAGTGCTAGGATTCTGGAGGGAAAGAAAGCAAGAAAAATGAAATAAAGGCAAGGAATTAATAAATACATACAATACATATATATCTATTGCATGTGTTCATGATCATCTCATAATAAGCAAGTATGTATAAGGTCTGTTATAATCTGTACTCCCATACACAGCTGTTTAACTGCTAGAGCTGAGATTATAGTGCATATAGTGTATCTTTTACTAACTAAAGTCCCAGTTTAAATGTAGTGTCTCCTCAACCTTTTCTTTTAAAATTTCTTTTACTATGATTCAGGTCATTAGCCCCTCACCTCAGAATTGGTGCATTACTTTTGACATTGCTGTGTAAATTCCTCCTTTGAACAATGACTCTTTTTCCTCCAATCCTTCCAAGTCTTTTTCTAGCTCAAGTGTCTTAACTTCCTGCTTTCTAAAAGCATGAACCTATCTCCGTGCTGAATTCACCCATAGTCCAATTGGAACCCCTGCACTTTTTTCTTTTTATTAATTTTTTTTATTTTTACAGATTTCATTTTGATTCATTGTACACATATGGGGTACAAATTTTCATTTCTATGGTTGTGCATGATGTACATTCATATCATTCTTGTTAATCACACAAGTATGTAGGGTAATGATGTCTGTCTCATTCCAACATTTTTTATACCCCCACCCCTCCCCCTCTTATTTCCCTCTACATAATCTAATGATCCTCCATTCCTCTCTCACCCTCCTAGTCAAGTAGACCCATTGACCACCTCGGAACTTGTTTATTTTTCCTCTTTCTGAACCTTGGCAACTGGCATGTCTTCCACTTAGAATACCCTCCCTTTTTCCTAATCAAAACCTGAGCCCTTCTCAAGGCCCAGCTCAACTGTCATCCCCTTCTGGAAGCTTCTTTAATTGTCACAATCAGAAAAATGCTTTCTGGTGAATGATACAGCACCCAATTACAGACTGTCTTGAATGATCATTATTTTTATGTAAGTTAAGAATATTCAGTAGCGAATCAATCAGCGTCTGTCTTTCAACCTCCTTCATTGGTGGATACATTCTCCTTGAGCCCAAATCATAGCTTTCCATTTCAACCTTGTTGCAGAACTTCTCAGAATTAGATTTCAGGCACATAAATGTTCTAAGTGAAGCTTTGTAAAGTGAAAAGATGATAAATGATTCACGATGTGTCTGTCCACTTGCTGGCTCTGTGACCTTATTGTTTGCAGGTATCCTCAGAAGTGGGAGTGCCCTGCCCCTTTTATACATTTTAGATTTTCTTTACTCCCCCTGCCCTCTTCCCCATTCTCTCTCTCTTTCTCGCATACCTGACTAGGCCCTGAAGATGGCCAAAAGGTGAGAAGCAGATGGGCAGGGGGAAGGGCCAAATGGAGTGATCCAGGCAGGGAGCAGCCCAGGGAGCATTAATTAGCAGCTCCCTGTCTCTCAGGGGGTGCTTCATTAACAGCCTTCTGGGACCGGCAGTATAGGTAGGTGATCTTGGCTCTGGATGCATTACCATTCCAATCTCCCAGGAGCAGGTCTCCAACTTTCCAGACCCAAATCAGCTTCCATTTTCGAGATTCAACTTGATTACCTATCTACACTAACTGCCTGTCTTTAATTCTTGTTTCACTGAGCTTAAAAATAAAAAATAGTGGGTAAAATGAAGCTAAATTAATCTGGAGATGATCACTTAGGTGATAAAATCATAGAGCTATGCATGTAAGTAATACCTATGAAAATCAGGAAAACCATGACTTTGGGCAGGAGAAGGGTCTGGATTGGGATATTTCCCAATAGGTTTCTGGGACAGGTTAGCACAGTTCCATTTCTTGATCTGGTTGGTGAGTCAGGAATATTTGTCACATAATGAGTATTTAAATCCTGTGTGTGTGTGTGTGTGTGTGTGTGTGTGTGTGTATTTTACATTAAAATAAAACCTTTTTTTTTTTAATAATCAAGTGAGGATATAAAAGGCTTGGCACCCAAATAGAGGCTCTACATTTTAAAATTTCAATTCACACTGCTGCAGCATCTGTGGTGTGTGGTCTGTGGGGCCTATTCCTTTGCATCATCCATGAGGGGACTGAATGATGAATTTGGTGCACTGGGGAGTTCAGTGCCGCTGCCCAGCACCTCCACCCGTCCTCCCCTCTCCTTGGCTTTCTATTTTCCCATTGAACACAGAATCAGTCTGTGTGCTCAGTGGTCTGTTGCTTGCTACTTAGGGAGATTTAAGAGAGAGCTTCCTATTTCCTCACAAAGAAGAGGGAAAGAAGAAAGGGAGGGAGAGAGGGGAAAAAGGGACCGAGAGAGAAAAGAGGGGGAAAAGGAAAAGGAGAAAAGTAGGAGGAAGGAGTTAGAGAAGCAGAGGGGAAAAGAGGAAACAGTAATTCTCTATTTATATTGTGTCTTTGCCCACAGCTCTTCCTTGAGTGAAAGAGAGAGTGAGTGGAGTCTTAATGAAGATTCTGTTTATTCATTTATTTTCAAAAAGCAGGAAACATTGGTCCTCAAACAGCTTTAAGGATAATTAAAGCAATGATGAAATGTATTGATCGATTGCAAATTTCCTCACAGGAGTGATTAATTGCATTTTGGACTTTGAGAAATTCCAAAGGAGATTGCAAGAGAAGAGACTCTTGATCCAGGGCCGTGTCTCGCATGCTTTTGTTCTGTTTTTTCCTTCTGCTTTCTTGCTGTTATTAAAATTGCAGCTCTGGATACACAAACAGGAAAAAAAATGTGCCCAGTGCTTAGGAAGATTTAAAGAATGACCCTCATTATGTCACTATGCTGATGACATGCAGTCAATAATTTAGGAGAAAACAATCAATATATGGACATGACATAAGCCCACAGTCAACCTAAGTTATGGAAATCTCGGGTGTTTCTCTAAGGTGTGAAGCAATGTGATGGGAGTTTTTGCTTCTTTTGATGCTTCAGTAGATTAATTTAACCCAATGGTGGTCTCAAGAAGCCAAAGGAAAAGGATGAGTTTTCCTCCTGTGGAAGTTGTTTTTCTTGGCCAGAGATGAGTGTTGAGTCACACCCCCAAAGTAAGCAGGCTCTACAAGATCAGGAAGCCACAATCCTTCTCTGTATCCAAACAAGAGTGACTGACATTGATCAGGTGCTTTCATAGGTCTGAGTTAAGACCTCTGATTTAATCCTCCCCATGATCCACCACAGGACACCCTGCTTTACTGTATACAGAAGACACAGGGGGGTGGAAGGCTTTGGAGACTGGTCTCAGAAAGAAACAGAAGAGATGGAGTGGTCCACCCTCTGGAGCATTCCTAAGCTCACACTCTCAAAAGCAAATGGGCTCACTATTTGTGATTCTGACAAAATTGCATGTGATTCCTCAGATCATCAAATATCTCACAGCTAAAAACCTAAAATGCTAACCTTTGAGATAATACTAAATGGGGGGAAAGGAAGAGGAAATTCCACAGCATCGGGCATCAGAGAGCCCTGGGCTTCAATTCCAGGTGTGCACATTTACAGGCTCAGCGATTTCTTATTCTCTCTGGCCCTCAGTTTCTTATCTATAATATGGGCACATGTTACACATTTGGCGTGAGAAGGTTGAACAGCAAATGTGACAGCTCATAACATGCTTTTGTGGGTTTTCTATGAGAAAACTGAGACCAACAAATGCCCAGACTCCACCAGAGCCACAAGCTGGTTAGCTGGTTAAAGCCTGAGGTAAGGACCCAAGTCTCTTGACAAACAATTATAAACTTGCCCTCAACAAGTGGGCCAAAACTAAATTGAATTAATTCCTGTTAGTTTTGGAGTTTTTAGAGGTAAAATGTAAACATTAATATTTTAGTGCTGTGCTTGTTATGCTATAGTTAACCAATAAATGTTAGGTATTATAATTATGAATATTACCTTCTCTCAGCATTGTTCTGCAGAAGAAATTAGATGAGAAATATAAATAGATTTCTCAAAAATAATGTGCTATAATAATAATGTTGGGCAAAGCTGGGAAATTATCTCCAGTATTATATTCAAATTTAACAGCTCTTAAGTACAGTGAGTTCAACCATTTTCAGTCATAATGCCATCAAAAAGAAAACAATCCTTTTGGTAAAGGGACTTAACTTCTACTCCAACCTAATTTTTAATCTGAATATGTTTCATAACCCCAAACAACAAAGGCATGCAATGTCTTTCTCTCTCCTCACAATTTGTGTAGATTTAAAAGTGTTTGATGGAAATTTAAGTATTTTCATCCAGGTGCTCATAACTGCAATCATGTCTCTTGGTCATCTCTCTCAACTCCCACAGAGGGGACTCCTCCCATAGATCTTCTGTTCCCACCAACACTAGCTGCTGTTTCATTGGTACCTTGAACCAAAGGCCATTTCCAAAGGTGACCTGCAGGCATCACTTCATACAGCATTCATTCACAATTCGTCTGCCCCAGTGGGCCTCATTTTTGTGCAACTGAAACTGGGTCAAATAAATAACACACTTAGGTGTTGGGGTGGGTGGTAGAGGTTGGGCAAGAGAAAAGGCCTTTGCTGTGCAATGAGGTAAGGATTATTCTCATTATCTTAGTGTAAGATGTTACTGTTGGCAGGGGGCACAGCTATAATGTGCCATTTGTCTATTTTAAGTTCTTGCCACCTCCTCATGACCTTTCTTATTGTGCGTTGGGTATTCTTATCTCTGGCTCCTGGTGTGGATCCCCAACTGCAAGCCTGAGTTGAATTGTGACCTGGCAGCCTTCTCTGGGTCACCCTATGCTGTACCTGAGCTCTGACAGCTGCTGCATTTCTCATGAATCAGATACACCGGGGTCTAAATCAATCAGTCTGACTCTTCTATCTATAGCAGGAAGTGCGTTCTCTCTGTTCAGCAGACACACAACAAAAGCTGATACCCGCGGCGCTGCCCCTGCTTTGTTAGGAGATGGCCATGCAGCTGGGTGAAGCCAATGACGGCTTCTCCCTAGAGCTGGGGGCTTTTCCCACTTGTTTTCTGTTTTTAATTTGTCGACCTAAGATATCTCTCCGCCTTGTGCAAAGGACGTAAGAAGTCTGAGCCCAGGGAGCTTCCCACTGGTAGTGCCTGCCAGGGACTGAAAGGGCCAATTAGCAGGGTCCCCTATCCGGGATCTCTTCTCTTCTGGCTGTCTTGCTGGGGACTCATAAATTACCCATGCTGAGGAAGACGCCGAGACCCTGGGCACCTGCTCGCAGCTCTTCAGACACCACAATCTGAACAGGAGCTTTCCCTCTGAGAGGACCTGCGGGACTTTGACTAAACTTGCCTCAGTGGGAAATCAGTGGTTAACTAGGTCGCAGGCAGCTGATGAAAACTCTGGAGGGAGTGAGTCTGCTAGGGACTCGCTTTCTTTAGAAGAAAAAGTTTACTCTTTATTCAAGGAGGAAGGATTGGAAGAAGCTGGAATGGGGGACAAAGCTTTAAGAAAGAGAAGAAAGGAAAGACATGAGGAGTAAAGAGGGAGAGGAAAAGGGGTGGGGGAAAGAGGAGGGAAAGGAAAAGAAAGGAAAGGAAGTCCTTTTTTCAGTTTCTGCCTGCTTCTCAGAAAGAGCAGAGATTTGGGCCCTTTGGCATGTTAGGATCTGATACTCACATTAGGGACTGATTGAGCCAGAATTCAGATATGTAATTTTATAAAGAAACATCTCATGTGACATCACCTCTGATCAAGTTCACCATGGACACGAACTTGGACACAGGTTTTCTTACTCTGAATTTAGTTCTTTGTCCAAACTGCTAAAGTGATGCTTTGGTTTGAATAAATCAAAAGGAGATAAGTAGAACAGAGGCAAGGGACCAGGGGATGAGAGGAAGGAGATGGGGAGTGCTGGGGCGCCAAATTGGCCAAATTATATAGTTCTGTTGCATGCATGTTCTAATATGTAACAACAAACTCCACCATTATGGGCAAGGGTAATGCACCAATAAAAATGTGGGGAAAAAAGAAATATAGAGACAACAATTCAAACAAAATTTTCATCTCATATAAAATGTTGGACAATTTTTCTACCCAATATCTTCCCAGGAGAGAAAATACAAACAGAGGAACAGGGTTGGGAGAGAGAATGGAAAGTTTGCCTCTAGATCTATTGAGGCAGAAATCCAAAGAAAGCTAATATACCACAAGTAAAAAATGCACACTGGATTTTCAAGAGATAGTATTAAAAATTAAAATATCTCACTAATAATTTTATATTGATTATATATCAAAATGATAGTTTGAATATAATTGACTAGGGACAATATATTATGAGAATAAATCTAACTTGTTTCTTTTGACTCTTTTAATGTGACTACTAGAAAATTTAAAATGAATTATGTGGCTTATATCACATTTCTATTGGACAGAGCTGCTGAAGAATGTTTGACATTTCGTGCTGTGTTTTCTTACTATTAATGTATCCTCCTCCCTCACAGAAGATCAGGAAGCTCAGGAGGGAAGGAAGCAAGTCATTTTATTTCAACCATAGTAGCTGAGTATTCCAGGAACTCAACAGTATTTACTTAAACAAAATTCAAGGTGGAATTGGGGTCTTTGTCTTTTTTAAACTTTGAAGTCTTCCATAAGTTTGACTACTATTCATGATTTCTTTTCTGTTTGTTTCTTCCTATTGATTTTTTTTTTTTTTTGGATTATTGTTGTTGATGATTTGCAAGAATTCTTTACATATTCTGGATATGACTTTTACTTATTTGTATATGGACTACCTTTTCACTCTCATGTGAAAAGAGACCTCCTGATGAACAAAAAATTTAATTTTACACAATTGACTGTATTAAACTATGCCTTTATAGGATGTGATTATTTTGAATTATGTTTAATTTTGTATTATTTACAAGCCATAACAATAGTTGTTTGTTTTTCTTGTAAAATGTTTAAAGTTTAAATTTTGAGATTAATTTCCTGATTCATACTGAACTGTTTTTTCTTAATTTAGTAATACAGTATCACTATTAAATATATCAAATTTTGTTACATTTCTAGTAGGTAAGAGTAGATTTTAACTGTCCTGAAACTACTATGAGGACCAGGTAGAATAGTTTAGTTGCCTTTGCCTGAAATACAAAAAGTATTAGAGACTCACCTTCTATTTGGGGCATACAATTGAACTACTCTAGGATCAACCTGATAGATTTCAGGTTTGTACAAAGCCAAAAGTGACCAAGAGGACTTTGGTTGTCTCTGCCTCTTCTATCTATGCCACAATCAATCTTACTCCTCCTTCAACATAACTTTAAGAATATGAATAGTAATCAATTCCTAATTACTATTACTTTACGGGAGGCATGGGGGATACCAGGGATTGAACTCAGGGGCATTCAACCACTGAGCCACATCCCAGCCCTATTTTTGTATTTTATTTAGAGACAAGGTGTCACTGAGTTGCTTAGCACCTTGCTTTTGCTGAAGCTGCCTTTGAACTTGCGATCCTCCTGTATCAGCCTCCTGAGCTGCTGGGATTATAAGCCAGTGCAATGGCATGGCTGCAATTACTTTGTTTCTCAACTGTACCCCCAGTATTGCTAAGAATTTGGAGATAAATCAGGATTGAAATACGAAGAGAGAAAATGATGCTTAATGTATATGAGGCAAGGAAAAAAGCTGTGTGTCAAACAAGTAAATGTTATGTTTTGTGGGTAAAGGAATCATACACAAGTAGCTCAACTCATACATTTTCACCTGAAATTTACCAAAAACAAGCAAAAAATACTTTTAAATGTAGGAAAAGTCAAGTACATTTATTAAAATGTGAAAATATGAGTAAATATAAAAATAAAAATTATGCAAATATAAAAATTTTTAAATTAAAACTTTATTCTTTATATTTTTACATCACTAGTACCTATTATAGGCATTTTCCATGTCATAAAATATTCTTTGCAAATAAATTATTAAAGACGGTCCCTTTCTGTGTACTAATTCTCTTTTTGATTAGTTTTTATTTTTCCAACCCTCAGTGTTTTTGATGTTGCAAATAATATTATAAGTATATGCATACTTCAAAGGAATTTGAGTTGTACCCTAGTACTTCCTTAGAACAGCTTCTGTAAATGGAATTATTGGATTAGATGGATCATGCATGTTGACAGCTTTGCTACATTCAGGCTAAGGTGAATGTTCAGACTCACATTTTAGTGGAAAACACTTCTCTCCTATGTGAGGGTTGCTGCAGAAGATGAATGCAATATATTTTCTTTTAAATTTCGGGGTTGGAAGATCCTGTCTTCCTTACTTCACCAGGTGAATTGCTAATGATTTGGAATCTGGTTCCCAAAGAGCAGTGAAACCTATTGTGATGAAAGAATAAGAAAAAAAGGGGAAAAAAAAGAATTTAAAGAGAAGGGCCAAGGTCACAACTGTTTCTAATGAAGGAGGGGGAAAATGTCAGAAAACAAATCCAAACCTGGTAAAGAAAGGCTTTCTTTGAAAGGGACATCAGGAGGCAGAGAAAGAAACCACGGCAATAAGAGAGACGTTGCAATAGGATGAAGTTTCCCACCATTAGATTTGCAGGTATCTCTAGTGTTCAACCAAAGAGTCTTTCTTTGATTATGAGGAGAAGATGAGACTAAATAAAATGGAAGGTGAGGCAGTAAAATGAATGGTGGTGGGATAATAGGAGTTTAGATTGGAGGTTTTCTCTGAGGCCATTCTCCAGAGGGGTATGAGGGCTGTTCACTGTATGATGGAAATGTGGAGGGCCTGTGTCTGGCTTTGTCATAGGTAAGCAAGGCAGGTGTTATAGTTTGAATCTGAAAGGTCTGTAAAGCTCGCAAAGGTGGCGGGTGGCCAAAGGAGTAAGCTCGCCAGGCGAGTTCACCAGAGTCAGACAAAAGTAGTGGCTTGAGATTTATTAGAGTCTGTGTCCCGGGTGAAATCTCCAGCCCCCCGGGATGAAAGTCGGGGTGGGAGAGCCAGAAGAAATCGCCTGTGGCTTTGGCTGCTCAGGGTTTTTATACTGAGGAATGGGGCCAGGGGTCTTGCCCAGGAAAAGGAGGACCCAAGGTGGACGTCAGGGTCAGCAGGTCTGCCTCATTGGTCACTTCTGGCACAGTGTGTTGCTAGGTAACCTTGCTCCCTCCCCCTGCAGCCACCCAAATTTGACCTGACAGGGTCCTCCAAAGCTCCTATGTTGATGCCAGAGGTGAAATGACTATATTATGAAAGCATTGACAACATCAGTGGATTAATCTAATGGTTAATCTAGTTAATGGATCAGTAATTTGAAAGGACTACTGTGCTGGTTGGTAACTCTAGAATGGTGGGGCGTGCCCTCAGGATTGTATCTTGTCTTCCAGGTTCCTCCCACTCTCTCACTCTCTGCTTCCTGGCTACCAGGATGGAAGCAGCTTTCCACTGTCATGCCTTTCTGTCATGATAATCCACCTTACCTCTAGCCCAGAACCATGAAGTCAGGTGATGGTGGACTGAACCTCTGAAACCATCAGCTCAAAATAGGTAAGTTGTTCTGACCAGGCATTTTGGTCACAATGATGAAAACCTAACTAACACAGCAAGTGTCCAAGAATTGTATCTATGCCATATGGGGCAAAGAAGTTCTTTGTAGTAAGCTGTTTCCAGAATATAAATGGGTAAAGGGAATTGTTTAAACTTTGCTCTTTTCTAAAACAACAGGACTCATTTAAAATTCAACATTGTCAGGCAAAAAGACATTCTTAAAACAAAATGATCAGAGAGTGGTGAAAGGTGGGAGTTGGAGAACAATCTTCCCAAGAGAGGGGACCAAAAGAATGGATGCTGACTCCCAGAACTCCTTATTTGAGGGAGAGCCTATGGGAACTATAGAAATGGCCCTTAGAAACAAAGAAGGTACTTGGGCTTCTCTGGCAGACTATCCGGTTGGTGGTGGTGGAGGATGCCTCCAGACACCTCACCCACAGCGGAAGTGATCAAGAGTGAAGATGGGCTTGGCACAAGTCCTTGCTGGTCCTTTACAAACATCTGGTGAAACAGACAGATATACAGGTAAACAAACAAATAATGCAGAGTGGGATCCAAAGTAAATGAAAAAGGAGCTTTTGGAAAAGAAAACAAAAAACAAAAAACAAAAAAAACCGGCAGCTACTTTGGATAAAAGAGTCAAGGAGGAGATATTTAGGCCAAAGTCCTAGGGATGAGCAGAATTGAATTAGGTGGTGAATTGTCTTCCAGGTGACCAGAGATTCCCTGGAAGGCCGGGGCAGCTCAAATTTTGACAGAAGGAGAGAGGTAAGTTTAGCAAGATGGATGGGTAAGACCTTGAGACATGGAGAGGAGTTTAGATCATAATCTAAGTGTGCAGGAAGTGACCAAATCTCTTTAAATGGAAGGACTGCAGAATATGTAGTCATCTCCTAATGATGCTTCCAGCTGCTAGATAGGGGAGAGATTGTAGGAAGTTAAAGACCAAACTGGAGATTTCTAGGGGAGCGATGAAGATGGCATGAATAACACTTATATTTTCATATCTACATCATGTTGTTTTAATTCTTCCACTTTTATGTAATTTTAATGTGTGATGTCTAAGTCTCTCTTATTTTTTTTCGAAAAATATTTTGGGCATTTTCAGCTATTTTATTTGTTGAGATAAATTTTATAATTACCCTGTTACAGTTCATATCCTCTAATATCCATTGAGATTCTGAACAGAATTACATTTTTAAATCACTTTGTGGAAAATCTGAAAATATCTAATATTAAAATAAGACTTCTGGATCAACAGGGATACATATTTCAGCTTACTAATTTTTTAAACATGTCCCTCCATAATGTTTGATAGTTTTTCATATGCATACTAGACAAAAACATCTTTATTTGCATTTATAGACATTTTGTATTTTTTTTAATTACAAATAATATGAAAATCTCTACATTTCTTTTATACCACATTATATTATTAGAAGGTATAAAAGGAAAATATGATATGTGAAAATTGCATGAAGTAGTATTTTTTAAATTGGTTTTGCTGGGTTTTCCAAGTAGAGTCACATCATCTTCCATTATTGATAACTTTTAAATTTTTCATTTTAATTCTATTTTTCATCTTTCAGTTTTTATTTTATTCTTATTCTGAACAAGGTTTTCAAGTGAGATAGGAGCACCCACCTTGTATATAATCTTGATTCTTGATGTAAAACAAATATCATATTTAGGAAATAATTTATTTTCATTTCAGTAAGCATTTTGACTAATATTAAATTCAGGTTATTTATAACTAGGTCAGTATTTAGAGGTAACTTTCATTTATAGTTTCATTTTTATTCTTGCATTTATCTTATTTGAAGTCACTATTTCTTTTTAACATCTTAAAATGAATTGGGGAACTTTTTACCTCCTAATATTACAGAGAAGTCTTCCTTTCTATAGAAGTTAGAAATAAGTCACCCATTAAAAAAATTAGATCAAATAACATTTTAAAAGTAACTATTTAATAGCAGATGTTGCTCAGAGGAAGAGTACTTGCCTAGCATGTATCATTGTCCTGAGTTCAATTCTCAGCATTGAGAAAATAATAATTATTTGATAGCTTTTTCAATTTATTTTATAACTTCCAACTACTAAGATTTCTATTCCTTCCTGGGCCTATTATAATCACGTTTTCCTGAAAATCTTATTCTTTTCATATATTCAAATATAACTACAGTATTATAATTTTTTTAGTATTATTTCCATTTCCCCTGTGTATGTAGTCTCTCTTCTAGTACTAGTTTTTAATATTTCTGCTCTTACACTTCTATTGCAAGTTAGTCATCATTTTTCCTCTGTATTATTTGTTTTCTAAAAAAAAGCTAAACTTCTTAAAATATATTAATTTTACTTATTTCATCCTTAAATATATTAATTTTACTTATTTCATCCTTAGTTATTAATTTTTTTTTATTTTTTAACTTCATTCTGGTCTCCCTCAATATCTCAAAGTGTGTCATCTACAGACTGTTGTGTTAAACAGCTTTTTGTGACTGTAACATAAAACCTGAGGAATATACTTACAAAGTGGAAAGATTTATTTTGGCTCCACACTTTTGGAAGTTTTAGCCCGTGATCATTGGTTTGGACTTGTGAGGAGGCAGCACATCCTGGTGGCAATGCATAACAGAGCAAAGCCACTCACCTCCTTGCTACAAAGTGGAAAAGAGGATGAAGGGGTTGTGTCCCTCTATCCCCCTTCAAGGCACCCCCACTAGGCTCCACCTCATCAAGTTTCCACCTCCCAATAGCTTCAAGCAGTTAACACCCGGGCCTCAGGGGCTCTTTAAGATCAAACTACAGCAACAATATAGAAAAATAAGTCATAGTTTTGGTTGTACTTTCTTTTCTCTTTTGTAACTTTTAGTATTTACTTTAGGTTCCTTGTTTGTTGAAATCTTGTAATAAAATAGAAATGATTTCTTGCTTTTATATTCTTACAAATGCAGAGAGTTTATCTATTAAACCAATTTGTAAGTTTGCCTCCTTCATTAAACAACAAATGGAACTGAATTCAAACTGCCTACTTCAACAGTTTGGGCTTTAAATACCTATAGAAAGATAATCTCATGGTAACTTGTACCCTTTCTTCTACAAGTTTGACCTTCTTAGTCACACAATGTGGTTATTCCAGATTTCCACACATCTGCTTCTTCCATAGGAATCATTGCTTCTTGGTCCTCCTTTCTCTTACTCTCTTTCCATTCCCACCCTTTCTCCCTCCCTCCTTCCCTCTCTCCTCTCTTCCTCCTTCTCTTTCTCTTCTTCTTTCCTCACAGTATGCTTTCTCTTTCTGTGACTTCTAGATTTTTTTGTTTAGGTACAGTCTTGTCAAAACTCTTCAATTTCTTATCAGCTGTTTTGGTCAAATGAATATTTGTAGGTTATGTCTCTCTTCCTTTACAGCTAACATCTGATGTGCATCCTTCTGATGTTTTTGATTTTTGCTGTGTATAAGTTACATTTTACCTCCCACTCTTTGTCTTCTTTCAAAAACTTGGAAACTACAGATTTAATTTCACATTATACTTGTGTCTATCATTAAGTTTTTAAATATAAATACACATTATCACCTGTGTTTTTCTCTGTCATCAGTTTGTCTTATTTATTTTATTTAAAATTGATTTAACAATTGGCATGAGATTTATCAAAAATATTTGTAAAAGAATCATGAAGGGAGGCTTTCTCTATCAGATTCCAAATGATAGTAAAAAGAGCAATAACTTGAAAAATGGGGTTTTATTGCATAATATGTATCTGACTGGTGGGAAAGAGAAATAAATTAAGCAATAGCCTCAGGAATTCAAGAAAATTCATCATACAAAAAGATTCCTATTAGAAAAAGAAATGATGGAATATTCAATAAGTGAAATTGAATAAGATAATTATATATTTGGAAAAAGTCAAGTCAAGTTTAGGTCCTATCCCAGAAGCATATATTGTAATGGGAAAAGAAATGGATAAATAAGATGAATCCAGGCATTTTTAAGAAAATATAGAAAACTAAAATGTTGGAAAGCAGAGAGAAATGTAGAAATGGTGAAAAATTTCAATAGGATACTGTCAAAGCCTTTCCTGAGGGTAAGTGGTGAGGAAACAGAATACTTAGCAAGAGTCAGCCATATTAGATTTAAGGAAGTCCATTATAAGCCAAGGTATTGTATATATATAGGCGCTGGAGTAGAAATAGGCACAGTGGGCCTGTGTGAAGCCCTGTGTTTCTACAGCTCAGGGTAACACTGAAGACACAGAAAGTTATAGTCAAGTTAAGGCAAGATGCACCCACTTCAAAGCCATACTGCCAAAATTTATTCAATAGTTAATACATGGTTAGGCAAGTACGCAGAAAAACAGTCACCATTTTGAATTCTCAGCATTTTTTATTATATATTGGTAAAATCTACTTGAAGAGTAATTGGCTGCATTCACCAAAATGAAAACATGTATATCTTTTTGAGTATTCCCTTTTCTTAACATATATTTGAGAAAATCTCCCCCAAATAAGAAAAAGCATATCTGCAATAGCATTTATAACAGAAAAAGGGGACAAAGATGTTATTATATAAATCATGCAGTAGAATAAAGGCAGTCATTAGAATAATCAGAGATATCTACCTATGTGTATTGATCTGGAATTTTCCCCCAATACAATTTTCATTGCCATTTGATTTAAAGTTGGCTTTCATTTTTCGTTTGCTTGTTTGTTTGTTGTTGTTTTGGGACTAGGGATTGAACCCTGGAATACCTAACCACCAAGCCAAAAACCCAGCCCGTTTTTACATTTTATTTAGAGACAGAGTGTTGATAAGTTGCTTAGAGCTTTGCTAAGTTGCTGAGGTGGCTTTGAACTCATGATCCTCCTGCCTCAGCCTTCTGAGCCTCTGGGATCACAGACAAGTGCCACTGCACCAGGTTTCACAGTATATTTTAAAGTGGAAAAAATGTTGAAGGAATACAATAGTATGATCAATTGTTATTGGAAATATAATTCATTTTATATTCCATGCAAATATGTATGCAGTCCCATATATTTAAACATGAATTTTGGAGGTGAGGCATGCCTGGGCATCTAACATCAACGTGTACCATGATAAATATATTTACATATTTTATTTTTCAGATCTGGAATGTTGTTTCCATGACTTTGTCTTTTTCATTTGTTCCAATTAATTATACATGAGAGCAGAATGCATTTTGACACATTGTACACAAATGGAGCACAACTCTTTATTTCTCTGATTATACATGGTCCAGAGTCACACCATTCATACAATCATATACGTACACTGGGTAAAAATGTGTGTCCACCATCTTTCGTATCCCCATACATCCTCTCCCTTCACTCACCTCTGTCCAATCTAAAGTTTCTCTATTCTTCCTTCACCCCCTCAGTCAATTATGTATCAGCTCCACACATTAGAAAAAACATTTGGCTTTGGTTTTGGGGGATTGACTTATTTCGCCTAGCATCCATTTACCTGAAAATTCCATGAATTTATTTCTTTTTTAAGACTGAGTAATATTCCATTGTGTATATATACCACAGTTTCTTTACCCATTCAACTATTGAAGGGCATCTAGGTTGGATCCACAGTGTAGCTATTAAAAATTGAGCAGCTATAAACATTGATGTGATTATATCACTGTAATCTGCTGATTTTAGATCATTTGGGTATAGACTGAGGAGTGGGATGGCTGGGTCAAATGGTAGTTTCATTCCAACTTTTCTGAGGAAGCTCCATACTGCTTTCTATAATGCTTGCACCAATTTGCAGTCCCACCAGCAAAGTGTAAGTGTACATTTTCCCCAACATTCTTACCAATACTTATTGTTGCTAGTATTCTTGATAATTGCCATTCTGACTGGAGTAAGATGGAATCATAGAGTAGTTTTGATTTGCATTTCTCTAATCACTAGAGATGATGAATATTTTTTCATATATTTGTTGATTCTATATCTTCTTTTGTGAAGTATCTGTTCAGTTCCTTAGCCCATTTATTGATTGGGTTATTTATTTTTTGATGTTGAGTTCTTTATATATCCTGGGGGTTAGTACACCATCTCAGGTGCAGGAAGCAAAGATTTTCTCCCATTCTGCAGGCTCTTTCTTAATGCCACCAATTTTTCTTTCCTGAGAAGAAATTTTTTAGTTTAAATCCATTACATTTATTGACTCTTGATTTTATTTCTCGTGTTTTAGGAGTCTTGTTAAGGAAGTCAGGTCCTAAGCAAAAATGATGAAGATTTGTACTTCCTTTTTCTTCTATTAGTTGCAGGGTCTCTGATCTAATTCCTAGGTCTTTGATCCACATTGAGTTGAGTTTTGTACTGGGTGTGAGATAGGGGTTTAGTTTCATTTTGCTTCATATGGATTTCCAGTATTCCCAGCACCATCTGTTGAAGAGGCTATCTTTTCTCCATTGTATATTTTTAGCATCTTTGTCTAGTATGAGATAACTGTATTTATGTGGGTTTTCTCTGTGTCTACTATTCTATACCATTGGTCTACTTGTCTATTTTGGTGCCAACACCATGCTGTTTTTGTTAGTATAGCTCTGTAGTATAATTTAAGGTCTGGTATTGTGATGCCTTCTGCTTTACGATTCTTGCTAAGGATTGCCTTGGCTATTCTGGGTCTCTTATTTTTCCATATGAATTTCATGATTACTTTTTCTATTTCTATGAGGAATATCACTGGGATTTTAATTGGAATTGCATTAAATCTATGTAACACTTTTGGTAGTATGGCCATTTTGACAATATTAATTCTGCCTATTGAAGATTATGGAAGATCTTTCTATCTTCTAAGGTTTTCTCCAATTTCACTCTTTAGTGTTCTGTAGTTTTCATTGTAGAGGACTTTCAACCCCTTTTCTTAGATTCATTTCCAATTATTTTTTAAGGCTATTATAAATGGGGTAGTTTTCCTAATTTCTTTTTCAAAGGATTCACCACCACAATGTATAGAAATGTATTTGATTTGTGGGTATTGATTTTATATCCAGTTACTTTGCTGAATTCATTTATTAGTTAGAGAAGTTCCCCGGTGGAATTTTTTGGATCTTCTAAATACAGAATCATGTCATCAACAAATAGGGATAATTTGTGCTCTTCTTTTCCTATTCATATCCCTTTAATTTATTTTGTCTTTCTAATTGCTCTGACTAGAGTTTCAAGGATTATGTTAAATAGAAGTGGTGAAAAAGGACATCCCTGTCTTTTCCAATTTTTAGAGGGAATGCTTTCAATTTTTCCCCATTTAGAATGCTGTTGGCCTTGGGCTTAGCATGGACAGTTTTTAAAATGTTGAAGTATGGTCCTACTATCACTAGTTTTTCTAGTGTTTTGAACATGAGGGGGCTGCTGTATTTTGCCAAATGCTTTTTCTGCATCTATTGAGATGATCATATGATTCTTATCTTTAAGTTTATTGATGTGATGAATTACATTTATTGATTTCTATATGTTGAACCAACCTTGCATCCCTGGGATGAACCCCACTTGATTATGGTGCACTATCTTTTAAATATGTTTTTGAATGCAATTTGGAAGAATTTTATTAAGAATTTTTGCATCTATGATCATCAGGGTTATTGGTCTGAAGTTTTCTTTTCTTGATGTGTCTTTGTCTGGTTTTGGTATCAGGGTGATACTAGCCTCATAGAATGAGTTTGGAAGGATTCCTTCTTTTTCTATTTCATGGAATAATTTGAGGAGTGTTGGTCTTAATTCTTCTTTTAAGGTCTTGTAGAACATGGCTGGGAATCCATCTGGTGCCAGGCTTTTCTTGGTTGGTAGGCTTTTGATGCCATCTTTTATTTCATTGCTTGAAATTGATCTGTTTAAATTGTGTATGTCCTCTGATTTTGTTTGGATAGATCATATGTCTCTAAAAATTTGTCAATGTCTTTGAGATTTTCTATTTTATTGGAGTGTAAATTTTCAAAATAGTTTCTAATTATCTTCTGTATTTCAATAATGTCCATTGTGATATTTCCTTTTTCATCATGCAAGTAACTTGAGGTTTTTTTTCTCCTTCTCTTTTGGGTGTCTAAGTGTTTATCAATTTTATTTATTTTTTCAAAGAACCAGATTTTTGTTTTGTTAGTTTTTCAATTGTTTCTTTTGTTTTAATTTCATTGATTTCAGCCCTGATTTTAATTATTTCCTGTTTTCTACTATTTTAGATTTCGATTTGTTCTTCTTTTTCTAGGGCTTTGGGATGTAATGTTAGGTCTTTTCAATGAAATAATATCAAAGAATTCCCAAACACAAAGAATTGGAAAATCAATTACAAGAGGCTTACAGGACACTAAATGTACAAAATTACAACAGATCCACAACAAGACAAATTATAATGTAAATGCCTAACATACAGAATAAGATAGAATTGTAAAGGTCACAAGAGAAAAGTATCAGATTACAAATAGGCAGAAACCAATTCAGATCTCTGTAGCTTTCTCAAACCAGACTTTCAAAGCGAGGAGGTCCTGGAACATAAACCAAGCTTTAAAAGAAAATGGATGCCAACCAAGAATCTTATAACCAGCAAAATTAAGCTTCATATTGGATGACAAAATAAAAACTTCCATGACAAGCAAAAGTTAAAAGAATTTACAACTAGAAAGCTTTTACTACAGAACAGTCTCAGCAAAATAATGCATGAGAAGGAAATGAAAAACAACAATGAAAATCAGCAAAGGGAGGAACTACACTAAAGGAAAATCCAATCAAAGGAGAAACCAAGTCAAATTAAAAACCAAAAGTAAACCAAAATGACCAGGAATACAAACCATATCTCAATAAAAACCCTGAATGTTAATGGCTAAACTTATCAATCAAAAGATATGGACTAGCATATTGGATTTTAAAAAAAAACCCAACAATATGCTGCCTTCAAGAGGCTCATCTCATAGGAAAAGACATCCACAGACTGAAGGTGAAATGATGGAAGAAAACAATATCACACACATGTACATTCTGAACTCCTTCTTTAACATTTCTTCTACTTCTCTGTCAATGGATTCTATTATTGCAGTATCTTGGTTTGTTTGGTGGACTCTAGAAGTTCAAATTCAAGGTATTAAAGTTTCTACCCTGTAGACATATAGTGTCCCTTCAGGTTTCTAATACCTCACCTTTAAGGGTGAGATCAATATTAACAGCACCCAATGCAAATAATATGCAGCCTTAAATCAAATAGCTTCTATTTAGATGATTACAGTTTTATCCCAATAAACAAATTATTTTGTTTGATTATTATCTACTATATACAGTAGGTTTGCAAAAGGGTCTTCAGTTTCTGATGGTTGACAAAGAGAAAGTGGGGGGAGGGGTATGGGATGTAATGTTTATGAAGTAGGAGGTGAGGATATAGAGGCATTACATCATAGGAAGAATGAAGGGGGAACCAAAAGAAGTTTGCTGTTAGCAGGAGAAGAGAAGGAAACTGAGGAAACAGATAAGTGAGAGGAAAAAATACAGAGAGTAAAAACTAAAAAAAGAAAAAATGCAAAAAATGTAAAAATAAAAGAATATACAATAAGACTGTAATATACTATTTAGACATCTCATTCCTCAGTAGCCTGATGCATGAAAGTACTTGGTTTCAAAAATGTTGGGAATGTGAGAGTGAGAAAAGAAAGAAGAAAAAAACCTCGAAGGAAAATTGAATGATTGTTTTTGTTGGGGTTCAATATCTTCTCTGCTTCCCTTCTCATCCAATAGGTGGGGTTGTCTGGAGTTTGCTGGTATCTCTACCCTCAGGGTGGTGAAGGATACTAGGACAGGAAGGTTAGTCTTAGAGGCAGAACTCCTGGAGGTGGAGTATAGTGATTGCTGGACTCCAATGGAAGACTGCACTTCAGGAATCTCCTTTGGTGTACACTCATGTTATGTAGGAGCCTGGTCTTAGCCCCTTGTAGAGCCTATGGACCCCACAATTCCTGGTCTCTAATTTAGTTTCTGAACTGTATCTCTCTCACCCCTGCCTTTTTGACTTCCCTATCAGGAACCTCTCTCTCCAGAGGTCCTGAGGGCTGAGCACCCATGGGCCTGTCGTGGAGAGGTGTTCTGTATCAGGCAGCTCAGAACTGGGCATTGAGAACTGTGGGCCTGCTACATAGCTGAAATATTGGGCTGGGTTGTTGATTAAGAGGTGGTTGGGAGAGTAGGGATTGAGGAGTCAGAGGGCCCTGTTGATTGCAAACTGGTTGGACCAGGCAATGGGTGGATGTTGGATTGGAAAAGGAGTCAGGGACCAGGCTCAGTGCCTCCTGATCAGCAAGTGCCTCCTGATTTGGTCCTGGGAACCTGGTGGGGGCCAGGCTTATTGACTGAGAGAGCTGGGATCAAGATGCCTTCACACCCTCTTCCAACTTACCCGCCCTGTGCTATTAGCACACCTAGCAGAGTGACTTCAGGTGTAACCAAATCTGCAGGGATCTTTGTGATGATCTTCCAGACCCTGGCTGTTGGTTGATGGAAGTGGCCATGTTCCAAGTTGGTGGCATCTGAGGTGATAAACTTATAGGTATTTTGATGTTGGGCTTTCAGGTCCAAGTCCCCAAGATGAAAGCTGCCCCAACTAAAGATGACAATGGCAGCTGGGGAGATAACTCAAGCTGGCAGAGGTGTCTCAAGATGGAGGAGACCATTTTCAAAGATGGGACAGCAAGGGCAAGCTGTGTGGTGGCATTGGGCAGCATGACTGGAGATGCAGTGCTGTGGAGAGTGGTATTGCAGAGGGTGGCTTCCTCCAGTTCCTGTCTGATATCCTGAGGTTACAGCTACCAAATTGAGGTGGCTATGGTGGCAGCTGCCATTGGTAGATTGGGAGTGACCAACGCAGTAGTACACTGCAGGTTCGCATATCACTGGCACAGGAGGGGTTTCTATATTACAGAGATTCCTTGAAGTCCCCAAGCACATGAATCCTGGTGTATACCCATATTTTTGAGGGAATTGTGTCATCTATCTCTGGCTGGATATTGCCTACTACCAGGATTCTCTTCTCAGGTACTAAGACAGATGGATTTTGTGCATTTCCATTGTCAGTTCACCTTCCAGTATCTGTGGTGTGGTGAATGAAAGGCACATCTGTGTTTTGGAAAGTCTTCATTGTGCTATTTCTTCTTCTTCAAGCAATATGTATGCACACACACACAAACACTCACACACACATGTAACTAAATTTCATTGTAGCAATCATCAAATTATAGTATGATTGTCAAATAATCATACTCTTTGGAGAAAGAAAAGTAGTCTACTCTAACAACTAGCACTATTTCATCCCCAGTCCCAAAACAGGGTTTCTCCATCCCCTTCTTGAGTGAATACAATCCCTATGAATTCCTGCAAAGCACCTTCTTTAAATCTGCAACTAAAAATGGTTGTATTTTTGTGAAGAGAATAATCAGAATATGATTTTATGCATTTTGGATTACTTTTTAATCCCAGAATAGTATTTTATTTACTATTTATTGGCAGTGCACTATCAAAATATTCTTAAGTGATTATAAGAGAGAGAAACAAAACAGGCTAACACCTTCTCAGATGGACAACACTCATCCCCATTCTAGGAGCATTTCCCTCTGAACAAACCAAAGTGTAGTGCAGTAAATATCACATCCATTATTTGTATCAGATAATCCTCACTTCCATGTAAATAGTGATTGGTTTTATTGACTAAATGCATAGGAACAAGGTAGACAGCTATCTCTCTTTGATATAGTAGTGCCTTTGGCAAATGGGAGGAATTTCACACCTCAACCATCTTGCTTGCTGCTCTATCCTTTAAAATTCTCAAGGACCACCATACACAGACTTCCTGCTACGTTTTCCTAGCTTGCTGGTATATCTATTTCAGGTCTGCTAAACTCATCTTCAACCAGTCTTGCAAGCATCCCCTTCACATGTCATTCTTCCTACATCTTTGTTCATCATTTCCAACATTACCAGAATGCTCACCTTTATCCTCCTCCACTTAAAAAAAATCCTCATTTTTTAAGGTCCCCTCCATTCTCTTCTCTGTTTTGAAGCATCACTCACATCTTTCTTTATCTTCCTTCCATCCTATTTTCTGCAGCACTAACAATTTATACCATACCATTCCAACACTTAATTATATGTTGATATGTTATGATGTTCAAAATTCCTTCCTTTCACAGACCGCAAGTTCTACCAACGCATGGGTAATATACACTTCCTTTACATTCTTCAAAAAAGAGATAAATTCTATGCATTTATTAATAAATATCAAGAATATTAACTGATTACATAATTGATTATAAGAAATAATGGCTCTTCAAATATAGTTTTAGCAGAGGCTACTCTGGTGTATAGAATGCAACAATCTAGGAACTTTCTATTTTATTTTATTTTTAACATACAATAAAGATATACATTTATGGAGTATGACCTAGGGATTTTTTAAATCCTACATAATGTCTGCATTTCTGCATTCATCCTCCATGCCTCCACCGGATCAATCTGATTTTCCCACCAGAGGGGGCATCATCCTTTATGAGAACCATCATCACGGTGAGAAAAGGGCACTGATTGAAATCTGTCACATTCTTGGCAAAGTGTGAAAAAGACTTTGACCTCTAAGCTGTGGTACAGAATATTCAAGGTGCCATGAAAGTGTAAATATTTGAAAAACAGGTTGTATCCTAGCCCTTAATGAGAGCAGCTTACCTGTGGCTAATTTAGAGGCAAGGATAGGCCATATTACACAAGGTCTTGGATACCATATGAGCATTTTTCTTGTACTTTTCTTACAAAATACATCTTCTTTTAGACCTATGCTTTCTTTCACCAAAGAATGTAATTTTGAAATTCTTTTCATACCAATATTTAAGAATGATGTCATTTTGTATTTCACACCTATTAGATTTTATTATCAAAAAAGGTGGAAATAATAAGTGTTGCCCAAAAGGCAGTGAAATTGGAACCTATGTCTGCTATTAGCTTGAATGTAAAATAGTGCAGGCATATTGGAAAACATCAAGTTTTGTAATTTCTCCAAAAGTTAAATACAGAATTATCATAGATCCCAGAAACTGTAATTCTCAGTTTATAGCCAAAAGAAAGGAAAGCAGGGATATTAAAATATTTGTATACCCACATTCATAGAAGCATTACTCATAGTAGGCAAAATATAGAAGCAACCAGTAGAAGAGTGTATATACCTATAATAGTTTATTATTCCACCATAAAATGAATGAAATTCCAATGCATGATACAAAATTTATCAATTTTGAAAACATGCTAAGATAAACAGGACGTATACAAAGAAAACAATGTCAAATTCCACTTATACAAGGTATCTCAACCAAGCAAATTCCTGTTGACAGAAAATTGTATAAAAGTTAGAGGCTGGAGAACAGAAGAATAGGAGTTACTGTTTAGTGGGCAAAGAGTTTCTGCTTGGGATGATGAGAAATTTTGGAAATGGATAGTGGAGATAATCCTACAACATTATGAATGTACTAAATACAACTGAATAGTAGCATCAAAATGATTAAGGTGGTTCATTTCATGTTGTTTGTTTTAACATAATAAAAAATCAATATCTCGTTTAAAAATTGCTTTGTAGAATCCAAAGGTTCAATTTGGACATTCCTGTTTGTTTATTTTTCATTGTTTTTTGTTCAAGTCAAGCTACAACTGCCATGGAATGATTGTTTAGAAACACTCATCTATACTTGTGAATTATAACTTCCCATAAATGGGAATGGTTCTTTGGTACCTGCCCATCTCCCTTGTTGAATGTGTTCACTTGGTATTGTCAATTATATCATTGCCTTACTTTCTACAGACCTGCTATAATACTCCCTCACTTCTAACCACATTTCAGATATCTAGTTTAAGAGAGGTCACCTCAGACACAGGCAAACCACAAAGAATTTTATCATAATTTGGAATCTGATATTGCATTTGAAATGATATTCTGTAATGTTGCTACCTCATAAAATATGTTTCTACCTAATCTGATCAAGGTTTCATAGGTTTTTTCTATACTTCCTTATTTTAATTTTATTCCACTCTTAAGAGCCAAACAGTGTATATTCTGTGAGTTTATTTTGTTAAGGAGATTCCAACAAGCATTCTTTTCTATAATAGTCTAATTAATGTAGAGTTAGGTCTTCTATGACTCAACCAGGCAAGTCTATTCAGATTACATTGCCTGGCAATCTGGCCAACTTTATATTACCTCTTTCTTTATTTTTCAGGTAAACAGCAATCATTCATTCTCAGGTAGCATTTATCATTCTAGTCAGTTCCAGTATTTAATTTCATAATAAGTAGCTAAGGTAATTGTGGTTTTGGCTTAGGTTCTGCAGAAATATCTCTATAGTGACTGCCTAATGGTTTTTTATTCTTCAATAGAATCTTCTAGATTTCCACCCATTTTCTGGAAAGAGAATTAAGTCAATTGTTTTCCCTTATAATTAGTGTACTTATTTTATTCACCATTGTTAAATACTATTCTAAATCGCATAGCAGGAGCAAAACTGATTATAAAACCAAACTTGCTATATAAACTAATTTGACTTTAGCTAACCAGCTATTTATCCATAGTGTTAATTTTGAAATTCCATTAACTTAATATGACTCTAAGGAGTAACTATTAAGACAATATATGTTGATAGTAAAAACTTGTAAGAGCTAATTTCAATAAATAAAAAACTTTGTTGTGAAAAGAGATAACATTATCATCAGCTACAGATACATAAAGTGAGAGGGGGAATGGAGAAGGAAGAAAGGGAAAGATTTCAATTAAGACAGAAAAGAGTCTTAAGCAAAACAGCAAGAAATAAGTCAGCAACTTTGTGTTGTTGGGTATATAATACATAGAATCTACCTCAGAGGCTCTTAAAACATGGTGGGGAGATAAAATAATGTGCACAAGAGGATTACCCCTTCTAATTGCTAGGGGTCCCTACCAAAATAAACTGTTGAGTAGGGCATAGCACAGAGAAGGCTTTGTTAAGTTGTGAGATACTTGGGCACCATCTTGAACAGTGGAGAGGACTGGATAAATGTGGAGGAGGGCAGAGAGTATAAGGAGCAGGAAAATCCACAGCACAGGGTCCTGAAGCCAACGTGACAGAGGTGATCAGAAGTCCACTGAACTAATAGGAGGAAATGAACTGATTTTGAATGGAATAGCCAGGACTCAAATGAAGTCCACTGGAAGGGGCAATCAGCCTGTGGATGACTTTGAAGAGCCTTTGAAGAGCCTACTGATTTGAGCATTGGAGGGCCTACTTCTCAAGATGCATTTTAGGGAGACAAATCTGCTGACAATATGAGAATGTTTTGGAAAGAGATACTATAATGAAAAAAGAAGGAGGAGGAGGAGGAGGAGAAGAACACCTAATATGGGTAGAGACTGTGACTACACAATCATGACTTTCCCATGGGAATGAGTAGGAGAAGGGAGACATTAGGTTCCCACCTGTGTGGATGGGAGGGCAAAACATTTTTCCCTACCATCTGATTTCTTTTAATCATACCACTTACCTTGAGATTTAATAAACATTTTGTTTTCCAGTGGAGAATTTTTTAGAGGTCAACATCTGCTAAGTAATGCTTTTTGTTGGTCTACTTTACAGTTTATAAGTATGAAGGGAATTTTAAAAGTACAAATAAATAATTGAAAATTTAAGACATATTTAGGGTTAAACCAAATAAAAGTTTATATAACAGCAACAAATATATAACAGCTAAACTGTATTAATGTTTACTATGTACCTGCTAATATTCAAAGCACTTTCCTTATTGAATCTCATTTAAACAGTACAAAAATCTCTGTGAGGTAAGTCCCATAACTATCCACATTTTATAGATGAAGAAACCAAGGCACAAAGAGAGTAGCTTTACAAAAGCTGTCAGAACTAAGAAGGGAAAGGATTAAGAGGAGAACCTGAGCAGTCTGCCTTATAACCTAGGGTGAGAACCACAGGGCAAACTGGCTGTGGAAGCAACAGCAAGAGAAATCCAGGATCAAACCTCACAACACAGGCACTCTATCAATCAGTAACCATTAAAATGCTTTAGTGTTTTGTTTTTGTGGGTTGTTTGTTTGTTTTGCAGTGTGAGGAATTGGACCCAGGTTCATACACATGCTAGACAAGAGCCCTCCCACTGAACTGCACCCCTTGTCTTTTAAGAACAGTTTTCACCATCTCATTATTGCATGAGGTTCTCACCATGTGTGAGGGAAACTGAGGCACAGTGAGATTATTTCACAGAACATTCTAGAAGCACAGGGCTTAAGCTTAATTTTTTTTTTCAAAGCTTCAATTCTTTTCCACTTAACTTAGCATACCCACAATTACCATTGAGATTTAGCAAGTAACAGGCAAAAAAAAAATGTAGAATATATCCCCAAAGAGAAAAAAAGTCACATGCGATCAAAACTGAGAGGAATGTCAAAATTAACAAATAGCACCTGCAGAAAATGAATAAATTAGGTACTTATAATGCTTTATTATTTTAAATTATAGCACTGCTAGCTGAGCTGGGAAGCCTTCTTATTTTTTCCTGGTTATTGTATCTTTAAAAATATGAATTACATCTTGACTGCCTCTTTAAATAAGATTAATTCATAGCATTTCCCATTTAATTGCTTTATCTGTTTTGGTCCATTAGATTCTATTCGAGAATATAGCTTGTATGATAAATTAAATTCTGGGGTTTTATTTTGACATCTAAGTTAATTTTTAATTTTGGAAAAAGTTCTGCCCTATGCAATTTAGTTCTTTTAGAAGTGCTGAAAAAATGAGATTTGGAACATTGTGAGTTTTCTGTGAAACAGGTGTTTCACAGCCAACCTGACTTGCCTGGGCTTTTTTAGGGTTTTGTTAGGCCTTAACCACACTAATGAAAGGCCTCTTCCAGGGATATCTGTATATCAGATTTTCCTACAATTTCCAAAGGGAGGTTTCATAAGAGGAAGTTGCATATCTGGTTGATGTACACCTGCCTATCAGGATGGAATTGAATTCCTGTGCTATCTTTACTTAAGTCCTGAAAAGGCATTGGAGCTATCCATATGGGCCATTTCCTATGAATAAGTCCAGGTTTCATGAAATCAGAGCTTCCCTAAGAATTATAGAGATTGGAAGTTAGGATATAGGAATTAGGGCTCGCACATATGTAAAATAAGCAGGGGGAAGGTGGTTAGGATGACCCTAGACACAAGATAAAAGAGGGTGTTATTGATGCCTTTGGCCTAAAGCCCTGAACTGAGGAGTTGGCTGAAAAAATGTCAATTCTCCAGTTTACATAATGACCCACCACTGTCCCAGTCTATCATAGATAAATCTGAGAACTCACTCCATTTGACTTCCATGACCTCCCAAAAGTAATGCCCTTTCTTCTGTTCCACCTTCTGAATTTGGCTATTCGGGAAAAAGGGATTCTCGAAAACATAGCTCCTCACTTCTCAATAGAGACTTATGATGGAATGAGTCATTACACTATAGAACAATAAGAATCCAAGCACTTCCATGAAATTTTATTTTAAAGTGGCATACCACAAGGAAAACCAACCCAATCACTATCACTTGCTCTTTGGGCATCTGCTATATAGCTGGTGCTGTGGTAGTCACTGTAAGGTGGCTTTTTGATATTATAAAATCAAATCATCATCTACTATTAAGTAGAAACTTTTAAGTTAGGCATCCTTTTAGAAAGAAATGCAAAGCAGAGTTGCCCAGGATTATGTAGCTTAAAGTTGATTCCAAGTCTTCTCCAGGCATTTGAATCCAGTCTCCAAAGATCAAATTGTGCTACCAGTGAGTATCTTTATATGTTCAAGAGATAGTCCAGGATGACTGCTGAGAAAGAGAATTTGGAATGTTAAGTACATAGTAGCTCATACATGTGAAACTCTCCAAGAGTTACTCATTTTCCTCAGAATAAAGCCTTGCTAGGGATTATGACTTCATGTGCCTACTATATGCACTGGCCTCTGGTTACCCTCTGCCTTCATTTCCTCTTCTGCTCCCTATGCTCTAAATGCTATCCTCTAACTACACTGGCCTTCTCCATGGTTATGGCACTTGCCAGGTACTCTTTTACTTTAGGACAGATGTAATTCCTCTGCCAGGAAAGTTCATCTCCAGGACAATACCAGGCTGATGACATTCTCTGTCTGTCTGTCTGTCTCTTTTTCTCTCTATTCCTCCCCTCCATCTCTCTCTGTCTCTATTCTTCCCCTCCTTCCATTCATGAGCCAATCTATAATTATGGCTCTTTCCACATAATATATTTTAGTTCTAAAAGATTTCCTGACATATATAATATAAGCTCAATAAATATTTGATGAATGAAGATTGAATTTCAATTAACATAATATTCAATCAGAAAAAAAGTAAAAATTTCTCTTTAGACTGCTGATAAAATCCTTGTGATGGCTCCATATTGCTGGAAACCAGCAGTGAGTGAATAGTTACATGGAGAGTGCAGTTCCTCTCTGCTTGATCAAGGATGCTCACAAATATCCCAAATGTATAACCTAGCATTAGAACTCAAGGAGCTAGAAAGAACACAAATGAAAAGAAATGCATCAGAGCACAGGTAAATGAAAAAGAGAATTAAAAGAAAAGTTTAAATCAACAAAATCAATTCACTGAAAACATCAATATAATAGACATGAATTTAGTTAGAGGAACTAAAAAAAAAGAAAGAAGAATTAAATTATTAAAATAAAAATGAAAGGCAAGGACATCACTCCCAAGGACTGCCAATTCAATAGAAATAAAAAGAATTATGAGAGTATAATGAATACTTACATGGCAACAAATTGGATAACCCAGATGAAGTGAAAAAATTCCTAGAAATACAAAATCTGTATCAAAACTAAATCATGAAGAAAGAAAATATGAGCACACCTATAACTTGTAAATTAATTGAGTCTCTTAACAAATAAAAGCCTTGGACCTGATGGCTTCACTGGTAGATTCTGCCAAATGTTCAAAAGAAACTGATACAAACATTTATCAAACTTTTCCCAAAAATTGAAAAGGGAATGTTTCCTAACTCACTGTATGAGGCCAACATTTTCCCTAATTCCAAAGTCAAAGAAACTACAAAGCAATATTTAATTTGAACATTGATGCAAAAATCTTTAACAAAATGCTAGCGAAATAAATTGAGCAGCATATTAAAAGGATTAAGAGCCATGACCAGGTGAAATTTTTTCTTGGAATGCAAGGATGATTCAACCTAAAAATTAACCAGGGCATTACTGCATTAAGAGAATGAAGAAGAAAAAAAAAAGAAAGAAAAGAAGAAGAAAAACACAAAATCAATCCAACTGCTACAGAAAAGCATTTGACCAAAGACAGCATCCTTTCATATTAGAAGCATTCAACAGACAAAGGAATGGATGAATACCTCAATAAAAGAAAAGCCATATAAGAAAAACACATCAAATATTAAATGCTGAAAGTTTGTAAGCTTTTCCTTCTAAGACCAAGGCCAAGGCATGAAAGACCACATGCTTCCTATTCAACATAATACTGGAAGGTCTAGCAAGATAAATTAGTCAAGAAAAAAATAAGGATACACAAATCCTAAAGAAAGGAAAAATTATTTGCTCACAGATAATATTATATGTAGAAAATCTAAAAGATTCCATATATGTGCAAAAGCCCATTAGATATACTAAATGAACTCAATAAATAATAAGATAGAAAGTCAACACACACAAAAAATCAGTTACATTCTTATACGCTAACAACAAAGAATATGAAAAGGAAATTAAGAAAAAATTCCATTCATAACAGCATCAATAGGATTAAAATAATTAGGAATTGGCCAAGGAGGTAAAAGACTTAAATTACAAATTGAAAGAAATGAAAGCAAACATAAGTAGGAATATATTCTATGTTCCTAGATTGAAATTTTAATTTTGTTAAGAAGTGGGTAGTACACAAACTGATCAAGGGGTTCAGAGAAGTCCTTATCATAATCCCAATGACAATTTTTGCAGGTTAAAAAAAAAGATAAAAAAATCCCCTATTACACTCCCAGTGTCACCAAGGAAAGATATTTGCACCTCTGTTTCCAGAAATAATAGAGTTGGCATATTTTGGGAAAGTGCACATGATAAAATAATATTCTTAAGAATTTTATACCTAGTTTTAAAGCCCTAGAAGAATGACTCACCTTCCTATTTGATAGAAACATCCAAAGACACTAGTCTTAAAACTTTTTTATCATTCATCTATATTGAATTTAGAAATATATTTTTGGAAACTCATCTTTTTAACTTAATAAATATTTAACCTTATACTAAAGTGTGAGTTCTTTGAATTTGTCTTGGATTATTATTCCCAGTTCAATTAATTTACTTTGCACATTGTTGATTTCCCCCCCAAGGAGGGCCTAAGTGATTTGAAATTAGGAATAAAATATAAAAAAAGTTTCTTTGAAATTGAGTTTTGTCTAGTCCCATTCAAAATATAACAAGTAGTCAAGATCCATCTTTGAGACAATTCTTACATGTGTCAACTTAATTCATTCATATAAAAATTGATATAATGGTTAGTGTGTGTTCAGAATTGGTTTCTGAGTTCTAGGTAAGGAGTCTGTGAAGGCTTCAACATACTGGGAATGGAAAGTGAGATTGGAGATTTTCTCATCTGAGGTCTATATCAAACACTAGGAGACATTTAGGAATGTGTATAATGCTTTCCATTTTCACAGTGATGAGGCTCATTGGTGACATTAAATACTGACCACCCAGAGATGTTCAATATTCTGTCATCTGTGAGACAGTTCCACAGTGGCAAGGTCTATGTTGCCTCAAATACTAGTAGCACTCCTTGTTTGAGAAAGAGTGACCGGGACATTATGGGAATTAGGTAGTTACAGGAAATGGTAACTTAGACGGAACAAGCAGGAAATTATCCTTTAGGCAATGGGACCATCAGATGTGTCTGAGCATGGGAGAAGACTTGATTACTTTAACTTCATAAGGAAACTGAAGCACCACAGGCAGAAAGAGGAAGCAGAGAGACCACATGGTGTAATTGTAATTGAAATTGCCGCAGTATACTAAGGAGTTATATCTTTGTTCTCATTTTGGAGTGCTCTGTCTAGGGCACTGTAAGTAATAGAATCATCAAAAGTAAGGAAAACTCAGGAGAGAAGAGACCCTAGCAAAATGTGGTAGGCTCATCTTTAATCAGGCCTTAGGTAATGGAACCTAGGTAATGGAAAACGCTCCTTGGCTTATTCTAATTAGACTCATCCTTAGAGCTGGAAGTAGGGAAGGGACCAATCTTAAATAAACCATCTAGCTGAGAATGGAGTGATATTGTAAGGAAATTCAGTGCCTTCTCAGATATTCAGAAGAAGGGGGAATATGAACACCCAATCATTTTGCACCATGGGGAAATAATTCATAACATGATTACAGAATACTATACAAGAGTATATGTGGAAATTCAGAAACTTATTTTTCCAAAAGTCTTTAAGTCTTGCAATGCTTAGCACAGAGCCAAAGATTA